>KK120001.1:36451-107355 GCA_000611955.2 Stegodyphus mimosarum
AAATATATATTAAAAACCTTCTTGCACTGTTCCTTGTTTTAAAACAGAACATACCAAAACAAAATATTAAGTTATAGCTAAATTTCTAGATGATTAATAAATATGAAATAAAAAGCTACATAAAATGTTTATTACTACCTGCATGTGTTAAAAAGGCCAATATTACAGGGTATTTCATGTAAAATATACTTATATGTGTCCAACATTACAGAAGTAATGTAGTTTCTCTCTCTATATATATACTTTATTTTTGAAATCTGAATGATTTTTCACATATAATTTATGTAAAAATACAATCTTCTTTTAAATTCTGTAATAAAAACATTTTGGTGAGTTTGAGACAATTTTGGTAAGTTTGGCTCTTCAGCTCATACATCTGGGCATTATAAAGAACTTGAAAGTGATGAGGAAAAAAAAAAGTGCATCTTAATAAATTACAAAATCAACTTCATATTACTGCAAGATTTACATTCAGATTAACTATTTTTTCTGTATGTGGATCTCAGCTGAAGAGTAATACATTAAAAATGAATAAATGTGCCCCAACTTTACATAAGATTTTTCACATTACCTTTCAGTCATACGTTTGCCTGATATATGTAACTAATGTAAATTTGATTTAGACTTATGAATGTTCAAATTCTTAATTGTTAAAAAATTACTGTTTCTTATGAAGGCCAATATTTTAACTTGAAATAAATATAGATAGAAAGATATATGCATACATATAAGTTATTTTTATCTTGTCACTTACTTCATATTAAATTCTCTCTTTAAAAGTTTAAATCGAATGTTGCTCAAAGATTGAGCATGAATAAAATTCAATAATGATTTACACCTTTTAGAAGCTTAAATTTTTAAAATCAGAAATTTTATGATGTAGAGAATAAAATAATTTCAAATATAACTAACTATTAACATTTTGAATAAAAAAACAATGATTTATGTACTCAATAAAATCTGCATCAGTTGAATTTCCCATCAAAACTTTTATGCAGAATAAAGATATCCCATCATACTGTGGCATGCGTATGGGTTTGTAACAGATTGAATGCACAAGTCCAATAAAAAGTAAATAAATTTTTTTTGTAATCAATAGAAATATAAGAAAATGCTGGATTATTCCTCAAAGATATTCGTACAATATCACAAAATATAAACAGTAGCTATATTCTAAACTACTAAAATGTTAAATAGAATGCAATCCAAAGCTCAGAGAAAGCTAATCCGATCACAGAATTACAGCAGCTAAGTAAACAACAGCTCACTTAGCTAAGATGTTTCTCTCTGGCTTTTATAACTTTTTAAATCAGAAGTGTGAGAGACTTCTAACAATTTCTGGAAAGCAAAAAGGGTAGAATTACGGTTACAGCTAACACTAGTCAATTACATTTATTCAAATTAAATATCAATAACAGATATAAACTTTTATTCAATGTTAAATACATGTGCTCTTGTATTTTTACTTTTCCGGCAACGCTTTCCCTTAAAATATGTCACACACTGCATTGTACAGAGAAATAAAACAATTTTATTTATAATTCTATTAAAAATATCTAACTAAATGCAAAATTTATAACACTGCCCAAGGGCTGCACATCCTGGACAGTACAATCCTTGGACAGAAAGCTGAACTTACAACCAAAGCATCAATGTGACAATACACATTACAATACAATAAGAAACAACATGAACAATAATTTCAAAAAATAGCATGAAACAGTTCAAATACTAAATATAAATCAAATACTATCAAATACTAAATACAAATCAAACCAAATATAAATTTAGAAACAAAAAGGACCATGGTCTTATACTATTTACATTATATACACTACATACTATGGTCATAGTAAGGAGCTGATCTGCCATAATGAACGACTTTAGGTTAGAGTTTGATGGCTTACGGATCCGAACTACGACATTGTTCAGCCTGTTTAGGACTGTTAAGGACCATCCGAAGTTTAGGACAGAGTACTTTCCGTCGAGTCAGATTCCCCAACCACACCTTATCTCCTTCGTTGAATCGATGTCAAGTAGCTCTCATGTCACATTGGGTCTTCATCTTCTCCATCGTCAAGTCGACTTGTTCTCATGCAGGATGGTCCATCACTTCAAACAAGGCCTGGACATCTTGAATGTATTGCTCAGGCAATGAAGGTGTATCCAGAAGATGAGCATACAGGAGATCACAAGGCAGACGAAAGTGACGACTGAAGAGTATTTGAGATGGGGAACAACCAGAAGTCTCATGGACAGCACTACGGAAAGCCTGTAAAAATTGTGGTAACTTCTTGTACTAGTCCTGCTGGATTCTGGAAACCACCAATGAGAGGTTATTAAGGAAGGTTCAATTAAGCTTCTCAACCACGCCGTCCGAATGGGGATGTAAAGGCACTGTTTGAGTTTTGTCAATGCCAAGTAGCTTGCAGAGCTCTTTGATTATAGCTGAGGTAAAATTCCTTCTCTGATCAGTATGTAATTGAAGAGGCACTCTGAACCTGGAAATCCAGTGTTGTATCATTGCTTCTGCTACTGTGACAGCCTCTTGATCAGGAATAGGATATACTTCAGGCCACTTGGTGTAGTAATCAATGACATGGCAGAGGTCCCAATATATCAAACGCAATGCATTCAAAAGGCGCTCCTACAATTGCAGTTTGCCTCAACTGCGTTTCTTTGGTCCTTTCTGGCCCACACAGGCATCGCAAGATCGACATCACTTTTGCATGTATCCTTTGCATTACTCCAGTAAAAGTGCTCTCGAACTCTGCAAGGTCTTCATTATTCTGAAGTGGCCTCCTGTAGGGCTGCTACGTAGTTCTTTAAGGATGTTTGGGATCTGGAAAGTATAAGCTGCCATCCGAATGTCTTTCCATCATTTGATTCGAATTTCCAGTATAAGATGTTGTTTCAACTGTGGAGTGAATCTCAGAGTGCCTGATATTGTTTTGTTGTAGGACTATAGATTGAAATGTCCTGCCAGATAAGTTTTTTTGTTTGAAGACCCCATTAAGTCAATTATCAGTTTAATGTTGCCATCTTCCATTTGGATTTTCCTGACTTCTTTGTCCCTCCATTGGTCTTGATCAGCCGATGTTGATGCAATTTGCTGTGTGACTGGATTAAGCAGCTCATATTTCATTTCGACTCTGAAACAATATTTTCAGCTTTCTGGGCAGGATCTTCTAGACAAGGTGTCAATGTTTCCATGTGATAATCCTTTCTGATGATGGATAGTGATGCCCTATTCCTGAAGTCTCTGTATCCACCTGGCTTC
Organism: Stegodyphus mimosarum; assembly: GCA_000611955.2. Classification (NCBI taxonomy): domain Eukaryota; kingdom Metazoa; phylum Arthropoda; class Arachnida; order Araneae; family Eresidae; genus Stegodyphus; species Stegodyphus mimosarum. The sequence continues at coordinate 39,732 of KK120001.1, forward strand.
AGGATTCTTGAAATTTAAAAGCCAGGTCAACGAAGCATGATCCATGCGGAGCAGGAATTTTCTGCCGTAGCGATAATGATGGATGTTCTAGAGCTTTAACTATGGCGAGCAGCTCTTTCCTGGTGACACAATAATTCCTTTCCAATTATATTAGGCACTTGCTCCAGTAGACCATCACACATTCTTGACCATTTATTTCTTGAGACAGAACAGCACCGACACTCTCAGTGCTTGCATTCAGTTTGTGGAGGAGTCTTGCAAAGGAAGAAAAGTCCTTCACAAATCTCTTACAGTAAGTGCAAAGCTCCAGGAAGCTTCTCAACTGATGGACATTTTCGGGACATTTCCAGTATTTAATGGCTAGCACTTTTCAGGATCCATGCACACACCTTCAGCACAGATGACATGTCCAAGGTAAGTCACTTCCTGTCTGAATAATTTACATTTAATGGGACTCAACTTTAGATTTGCTTTTTTCAGTTTCTGAAACACCTTTCTAAGATTATCTAGATGTTCTTCAAAACTCTTCCTGATGATGATGATGTCACCCAGGTATATCAGACAGGTTTTGTAGGAAAGACCTTTCAAAACAGTCTCCATGAGGCATTCAAATGTTGCCGGCGCAATACATAGTCCAAATGCATCACCTTGAACTGCCAAAGTCCTTGTTTGGTAGCAAATGCCGTCCTTTCTCAGTCATCAGGATGTATTTCTACCTGGTAATACCCACTCTTTAAATCAAGTGTCGAAAACCACTTGCTTCCTGAAAGAGCGTCCAGAATATCGTCAATTCTAGAAAGAGGGTAGCCTCGTAATTTCATTCTTCGTAACCTCGTTCAACCGGCGATAGTCAATGCAAAATCTGGATGCACCATCTTTCTTCTTCACCAGGATGATGGGAGATGCCCAGGGACTTGTTGAAGACTCGGTGACATTGCTTTCTTGCATGTCCTTTAAAAGTGTTCGTACCTTTTCCTGTTTAGCAATTGTCTTGAATGTTGCTTGATTGGTGGATGATCAACAGTATCAATTCTATGTTGTGTCAAACGGGTTCAACCCACATCAGAAGATGAGTGGGAGAAAACATCTTGAAGATCTTTGACATGTTCAGCAGCATTCCTCTCTTCATTGTTTAATTGAGCCTTCTGCAATAACTCCAATGTAATGCTTTCTGAAGACACGAATTCTGGGGTGTTACTGTTTCGTTTAATACTGGTCACTGGTGTACATACTGCAACTACTTCATTTTTTTTAATAAGTCTCGCCTTCTCAGTTATGTTGGCACCTCTCAGCGGGATAACGGTCCTTGATAGGTTGGTGAGTGCTGAAGCTACTAGTTCTTCTTTCGGGCTGTTATATTTCTTGGGATATTCTATGATGCCATAGTGGAAATTTCTATTTTCGGCTATGGATCCAGGAAGTAAAATTTCTGTTCTTGAGGGTATTGTGATATCATCTTGAACTATGATTTTATGGATAGATTTCACTCCTTCATCATTAATTCCGAATACGGCTATGTCCTCAGAGGTAGAATGCATTTAGTTATTTTTAAAGTCCAGGGAAAAATTTTATTTCCTTAGAAAGTCCAATCTGAGTACGCAAGGATCTATAATCACTGCCACATATGCTATGTGATGGTAGGCAGCACTTCCAGATGTGATGTTAATGTTTAATTTTTCATCAATGACGATTTTTTCACCAGACACAGTCTGAAGGGTAAAGTAGGCAGCATCCAGATGAGATTATCTTTCAGTTGTTGCACCAAATCTTTTTGGATGATGGTAATATTGGCTCCTGTCTCAATCATCATATTGCAAGAAACTCCATCGATATGACCACTGATGAACAGCCCATTACTGTTGCCACTCACTGCAGAAATCTTGAGTGCTTTAAAATGGGTCTTCTCATTATCCTTCAAATTCCTCTCTGAGATATGGCCATTAATTTGCTTCCTGAATCATTGCTGGGAAGTGGTCTTATTTTCCATGCCCTGTGGTGTTCTGCAGTTCCTTCGTATATAGCCTTCAGCTCGGCAGTTCCCACACTTTCGTTTCTGGTCACTACTATTCCATCTCAAGGAACTGACTTGCCTGGCAAAATAATCTATTTTATTTTCCGTGCTCTGGGGTGTTCTGCAATTCCGTCGTATGTGGCCTTCACTGTCCCATTTTCAACACTTTAGATCCAGTTTGCTCTCACTCCTACTCTGTATCAAAGCATTGTCTTGTTTGAATAAATCATTTAAACAAGCCATCAATTGATCCACTGGCTCGTGGACTTGCACAGCTCTGACTGGTTGGCAGTCTCTACGAGTTGCTTGTTTGGCTGCCTCGAATTTCATGGCGTACATCAGAACACTTTTTAAATCCTTGACATTCGCCATTCATAGAACTTTCTATATTTCAGGATGCTGGATGCTGTCGATGAAGTATTGCACAGACAGGATTTACCTTGTTTCTCTTGGATACTCTCAAAAGGCGAGATGGGACAGACTTTCAACATCCGTGGCAAGCTCCTAGAGTGTTTCCGTGACGGAATTATAATTGAAACCTACTGTAGCCTTTTAAGCATTTCTCGCCAAAGCGTGGTTCCAACATGTCAGATAGAGATTCAAAGTCTAGTCTCTGGTTTTCTGGAAGAGTTTGAAGAATATCCACAGTGTCTGCTCTCAGAGAAGCGGTGAGATGACAAGCCTTAGCTTGGGAATCCCATCCATTCGCTTCAGGCACCATCGAAAGTTGTGTCTTATACACTTGCAAAGAGGTCTTTCCATCATATGTAGATAGTTTCAGAGAGAGACGAGCAGGCATAGGTAAAAATTTAAAACTACCTGTATTGCTCCCTGCTGTCACTACAAATTTCTTCAAGGTATCAACTTCTTTGGTGACTGCAGAAACCCTGTCATCAATTTATTGTTCGATTTAGTGTTGGACAACAGAGACCCTTCCTTTGATTCGTTGCTCCACAGCAGAAACTCTTCCTTCTATTTGTTCTTTTACAAAAGAAACTCTTTCTTCAATGTGGTCAAATTTATCTTCAACAGCGTCAATTCTGTCTTCCATAGCGTCGAATTTATTTTCTATTATGCAGGTAATTTCTCTTTGCATTTCCTCTTGACCTGCTTCAATCTTTTCTTGAACAGGCTTCATTTCTTCTTTAACAGATTTCTGAACAGCTTTCATCTCTTCTTTAACAGAAACTTGACCAGTTCCCATCTTTTCTCGAACCTCTTTCATCTCCTCTTTAATGAAATCTTGGCCAGCTTTCATCTCTTCTTTTACTGAGTTGATGGCCCTTTCCATCTTTTCTTGGAATGAAGCAAAGGAATGAGCTGTCTTAATTATTCTTTCATTGTTCTTGTTATAGGCATTCAAATCCCACTTCTGACACCAAAAAAAGTGTTGCATGTGTACGAATTTGTAATAGATTGAATCCACAAGTCCGATAAAAATGTTAATAAAATTTATTCTAAAACAATAGAAATATAACAAAACTCTGGATTATTCCTCAAATCGTATAATATCACACAATATAAATAGTAGCTATATTCTAAACAACTAAAACGTTAAATGGAGTGGATTCCAAGGTGCAGAGAAAGCTAATCTGATCACAATTACAGCAGCTAAGTAAACAACAACAGCTCGCTCAAACAACTACTGAGTTGAGATGCTTCTCTGCAGCTCTTATAGCTTTTTAAATCAGCCGCGCAACAGAGTTCTAGCAATTTCTGAGAAGCAAAAAGAGTAGAATTATAGTTACAGCTAACACTAGTCAATTACATTTATTCAAATTAAATATCAATTACAGAGATAAACTTTTATTCAATATTAAATGCACATGCTCTTGTATTTTTACTTTTTCGGCATAGCTTTCTCTTAAATTATGTCATGTGCTGAATTGCACGAGGAAATAAAACAATTTTAATTCTATTAAAAAAATATCTAACTAAATGAAAAATTTGTAACAATATGTATCCATTTACTTAATGCTTCATACATAAATTAAACCAAACATATAATTTTAAGTTAAAACATGTAAAAAGTAAATATTATCAAATTACCTTGATGGGTACACTTAGTGATTCTTTGTTATTTTCCAATATATTAATAGCATCATTATATGACATCCTATAAATATTTTTTTATAATTAAAACACAATTTTAAATAAATTCAACAAATGAATTTATAACGTACAAATTTTAGAATCAACTATACATACCGTACAAAAGACTGTGCAATTATTCTTCTTAAGTACTCTTCATGATGTCTAATATTTTGAGAAATAAATTTTAATTCATTGAGACAGTTATCTACTAATGTTTGTGCAACCTGCTTGATGCATTTTTCAGCTATCTTAAAAAACCAACCAAATCAATCAAAAGAAGAAAAAACACTGAAGTTAATAAAATATCTACAAAATGAAATTCCTAAATACAAAATATTATTATTTAATGTTATTTTTTAATTACTTATAAATACTAAACAGATTAAATATCAAACTTATACACTGACCTGCATTAACTGGTCAATCAAATCAACAAATGCACACTCAGCTTCAATCATATAAAATTCACTAGCATGAAGTCGTGACTGTGAATTTTCAGCTCTAAAAACAGGCCCAAAGTTATACACTTTGGTAAGAGCACTGAAATTTAAATTTGTATTTTGAGCTCAGAATTATTTTCATTTTTACAAATAAAATAAAACAGCAAAATTTTTTAAAAATTAGTAAAGCAGAATATCTTATCTGCCTTTATTCAAGCATAAAGGCTAGACCTTACTTGCAAACTGTCAAGTAAACTCTTTTTTACCAGTAGCAAAATAAGAAATCAATAACTGTATATTTAACATACTTGAGCAAATGACATATAAGATGTTCAGTACTGTTTATTAAGAATGGAGGAAAAGCAAAATTAGAAAAAATCTGTATCATGGATTAATTAATTCATTCATTAAACCTTTTAAGATGCCCCATTAAATGAAATAGTGTTAATCAAATATAAAAGTATATGTAAAATATAATTCATCCAAACTATATGTCAAAATCTTCTTTCAAATTTATATTTCTCCTTTAAAAGTTCAAATAAAAGAATAAAAATTTAAGAATACGAATTATAAATATTCTCATTACTTAAGTAAAACTTTTCCCCTCTCTCTGTGACAAGAGTTTATCTAATCTAATTTAGACACTTTTATTTTCTCTTTTTTATATACTTCTCAGTCTAATAGATCAATTGTTTTTATCAATCATTTGGCAAACTTACATGCATCCTCCAGATTTTGGATCAATCATTCAAATTATCCAGAACTGCCTGCTATTTCTGTACTGATTCATTATGTTCTTTCAAAGCAGAGGAAAAACCTAAAGCATTTCTTTAATAACAAAGGTACCAATTGAAAGGCATATTTAAATGGCAATTTTTGTTTCATGACATTAATTTTTGATGTCATTTTATTTTTGGTAACAAATATTCTATTTTAACAATTTTCTTAAACTGTTTTTCAACTTGATTTAGATTATATTGCTGTTGAAAATATATCAGTGTTGTTATGATAATATGTCATGTATTAAAAAAAGCCACTTAAAAATTAAAATTCCATTTAATAAAAAAATAGCATTGTCCAGCCTCTTGCAAAACAGCATATTGTATTTACTTGTCTATTTCCCCCTTTTTTTCCATTAATTTTATCATCCAAAAATTGAGAGGGGAAAATAAGCAAGTAATTCAATTTATGGAAGAGTATAAAAAGTGAAAAGCAGTCATGGATAAACTACAGGTAACTATCACAATATTATTTCTTTAAAATAGAGGTTTTCAACAAGAATGGAATTTCATAGTTTCAGGAGAGAATATCAAAACCTCGTGAAACCTTCAGGAGGGAATATTTTATTTACCTTTTAAGTATTAAATTTTGTTTTATGAATATAAAAAACTACTTTTATTGAAGTTTTGGTATTTATCAGCATTTTCTATATTTTTTCTTGTTTAATTTATAAAATACATTAAAAAATAATTTAAATTTAAATAAATGTATATGTATTCTTCACATTTTGGAATGGAAAGAGAATGTTCACCATCTCAGGAGCATATGGAGCAAAACAGGTTGAGAACCATTACTTTAAAAGAAATGTATATTTCAATAAAAATATATAGTAACATTAACATTATAATATCTAATAAGATATCTTCATTTCTACTTTCCTATAACTTCTAACTATTCCTACATTTCTATATTCTCACCAAATTTTATTGTTGCTGCTGCTTCTTAAGCCTCAAATTATCCACAAATCAGAGAAAGTGAAAAGTGCAAATGACTTTTGGTGAATGTGCAAATGTCAGTTCATGTTTGCTTTGCTGCGACAGGTTATTTCTTGTATTAGGCTGGCATAAAGTTTCACATTTAGAAGGAAAAGTTCTGATGTGACCTTCATAGGTAGTTTGCAAGGGTTTCCTTTTGTTAATAAGATAAAAACAAGCACTACATGAATGAAAGGAGAACTGTTCTCTGAACACACCTGAGGACAGAAATAATTATGTGAATATTTAAAAAATTTTCAGAAAAACTGGGAGGGGGAGTACACCAGAAAGTACAGTTTATGTCAGAAAGTGAGAAGTAATTGTAAGTATGTGCAATTACATAACATCGTAAGTAAACAATCGTAAATATGTGCAAATCTTATGCATACGTATTTATCAAAACTTTAAGTTATTCTTTTCATGTATGAGCAACTGCAGTAGCAATGGCAGTCTTCTGTCTTATAATCATTATCTTGTCTCGAAAGGGTTTACACTATTGTTATGTTCATTTAACCTACTTCTTTATTACTTTAGCAACCTGCTTCTTTTTAGCTTCACTTCTGTATGTCTTTTAATCATTTCAAAATTTCCCATTATAGATTTTTTATTTTATTTCATTTATTTATTTTTTTACTTCAGTACTGCATTTTTTTCTGTTCATCTAAAGATGAATCACCTTGGTAAAAGTACTGATCTGTGTTGGATAATCATAGTCATATCAAACTAAAGCAAATTTAAACCAATATGTCAGATTCATATGAAATGTGCTACATGAAACTGTGCTAAAAAAGAAGTAACTTTATTAGAAAAAGGTGAAAAATGCAATTTTTCTCATACGTTTTTTAATTTGCCTGCTCATAAGAAGCTATAAGGGACTTAAAATAATAATGTTTTAATATTCAAATTCATGCCAAATAAATGTTTTATTTTTTTAAAATTTCAATTGATATATAATAAGTATATTCATAAATAATATATTTAAAAATTAAAATGCATAATTAAACAAATACCTGCAATAGTTAAGACTGAATAAATAATTATTCAACTGCTATTAAATAAACTAAATTTTCCTTATATATGTTCCACATAAGAAGAAAATTTTAAGAATGGGAGATCCAAAAAATTTATATACATATACATTTGTATTTCTTTATTTATTATTATGTAAATAATCTGAATTTCTATTGCCATGAAGATTAAAAGAATTAAATATTTATTTATGTCGGGAACTGCCTTCCCCAGAAAAGTGGTAAACTCTTTGCTGATCCTGGGCAGAAATTTTTAGTTTTACACTCTGTAGTTTTACATTTCATTACATGCACACTTCCTAGAAGTAATTGCACTAGCTGATAGTTGTGATTACGAATAATTGCAGTTCTTTATCACAGAATTTCACTGAAGTATATTCCTTTCTCCAACAATAAATAAAGTTAACAGCTACTATCTTCAACTACTACTATCTTCAAATCAATTTCTGACTGGCAAATAACACTTTGCTGAACCACCAGAGCTAGGTTTATGTTCTTTAGTTTCCTCTTCCTCTGCAGTTGCCTTTCACTGCTGCTTCTTCCTTGTTGAACCCATTTATATGGTCATATAGTAACTCGTCCACATCTTTACTGCTAACTTCCAAGCTTATCGATTTGCCTATAAACACAATATCATAGATTATAGATATATAAAAAAACTCAGTGTTTGGGCCTTATAAATCTCCATTTGCAACACAGTTTAACCATAATTTTCTCCAGGCCAAATTCATGATACTGTAAATCACTTGCTTTTCTAATGACAATTAAGCAATAGAAAATATTAAAGATGCTGTTACTAGAAGTGCCTGAGTGTTACTTTTGTATCAGAGGTTATCTCAAAACACCTTTGAAAATCATTTCTTGATGACCTGAGTGTTTGTAAATTGAGACACCATCAATCATTCACGACCTACTTTGTCAAGTTAATCTTTTCATGATGTGAAACGTTCATGAACCAAGGTTGCACTGTAAGGTACATTGCTTAAAAAAAAAAAAAAAAAAAAAAAAAAAAAAAAAAAAAAAAATAGTTCTATATCTCCCATTCTACTGGGCTGACTGACGAAATTTAAATTGCATTTTCCATGTTTCGAAAGCGCGGCTTAGGATATATATTAGATCTATATATAGTTTTGTTCTAATATAGTTATTTTGACACAAAATGGGACTTTTTCTAAAATAACATACCAATTTTTTCCATCTTTCGATTCCACGACTCAAATTATGCCTAAATATTAAATTTTGTAAAATTTGGTGCGAAATTTTAAATTGCATTTTCCATGTTTCGAAAGCGCGGCTTAGGATATATATTAGATCTATATATAGTTTTGTTCTAATATAGTTATTTTGACACAAAATGGGACTTTTTCTAAAATAACATACCAATTTTTTCCATCTTTCGATTCCACGACTCAAATTATGCCTAAATATTAAATTTTGTAAAATTTGGTGCGAAATTTACGGACAAATTCAAAAAGTTTAACTTGGTGAATTTTTTTTAGTTTGCACCAAGAAAATTCCCTTGGCAAACTTCTTAATACATAGCAACTCATTTTTCTATCCCTTCCATCGTGCGAGAGCGGTAAAAAAGTCACATCGTTCCTAGCTTTGTACATTGTGGATGAACCAAAAAAAAGTTACATCATTCTATTTTCAAATAATTTTAGCAAAGTGCATAAACCACATTAGATGTTATTATCGCTTTCAACAAATATGCCAAATTTCAAAACGTGCCAATATATAAATTCACGTATATCTTCGGAAATTTTGAATAAAAAGATCTAATTTTTTGCAGGTATGCTTAGAAATACACCTACTTTAAGAAGATTGTAAAAATTTTATAGGTTGTAATTCAAAATTTTTTTCGAAAAATTTATTAAAGAATACAAATTTTAAAAATAAATCATAAAAAATGGGTAAATTTTATTTGGAATGAACCTACATTTTGAACTTTGTAGGACGGAATCAAATAAGTTTCATAAAAAAAAAGATATATTAATAAATACGTACCAAATTGAATTAACACCGAGGAGCTAAAATTTTGAGAGCCAATTACTTAAAAATCCACTCATGTAGTTTTTATAAAATATGGTAGTTTGGCATAATTTGAGTCGTAGATTCAAAATACAGAAAAAAAGTGGCATGTCATTTCAGAAAAAGTCCGATTTTGTGTCAAAATACCTTTATAAGAACAATGCTATATATAAATCTAATACATATCCTAAATCACGCTTTCGAGACATGAAAAATGCAATTTGAATTTCATCAATCAGACCAGTAGAATGGGAGATACAGACATGTCCCTTTTTTTTTTCGTGCAGTGTATTTCTCCCACATTCTTAGCATGCCTTCGTGGTGTAACGGCCAGCACACTTGCTGTGTATCCGAGAGGTTTGAAGTTCAAGTCCCAGCAAAGGTATAGCTCATATTTCATGTCTCTTGCTTCAAAAAAAACCTAACGTCTCTACAGTGGTGCCCAAACTAAAAAAAGTGATGAATGATGATTCTCCATCACCAGGATTTGGGGACCTTAAAAAGGGGGAGTAAATAAAGTATTTTCCCCACCTTCTTAGCATGCCTTCATGGTGTAATGTCTCGTGTCTTTGTTAGCACGCCTTCGTGGTGGCCAGCAGACTCGGCATATATTCGAGAGGTCTGAGGTTCGAATTCCGTCGAGGGCATTGCTCATTTTTCATGTCTCCTGCTTCGAAGTAACCTAATGTCTCTACAGTGGCACCCAAACTAAAAAAAGGTGGTGGATGATGATTCTTCACAACCAAGATTTGGCAATTGGGATCCCTAATTCCCAGTCGCCCTTTGAAAGGGGGAGTATATAAGGTATTTCTCCCACCTTCTTAGCATGCCTTTGTGGTGCAACGGCCATCACACTCGGGACAGAGGTCCGAGGGGTCGAGAGGTCCGAGGTTCAAGTCCCAGCGAGGACATTGCTAATTTTTCTCATCTCCATCTTCCAAAAAAATACCTAATGTCTCTGCAAGTGTACTAATCAAAAAAATAACCACTGAATTTCGAAAAGTGTGAATCCACATGTGCTGCACATATACCTGGGTTGTCAGATAAATACTTTTTAGGGGCCCTGTAGGTTTCTACATAAATACTTTATGGCAACATCGTATGTTGCCTCACCAATCCTTTTCTGTGACTTTTTAATGGGGTTGCAGATAATCAGAAAGTACTGAAATAGCCAAAATAAAATAAATAAGTAAACAAAAAAGCAACTTTAGTTAAATCCAGATTTTGAATAAAGATCATTTTGAGTGTGATCAGGTCCTTCTTCTTTAGGAGGAGAGGGACATAAGTCTGGTCACCTTCGAAATCATAAGTTTGTTCAAAATCTATGGTAAACTAATTTTTTTATTAATTTTAATATTATACTTATTTAGCAAAAAAGGCAGCTAGTTCTAAAGTACTTTTCCATAAAACACTGTCTCAAATTCCAGATGCTCTCTATTCCTTAATTTTTAATGTAAATACATACACTGATATTTATATAAAATTTCCATTTTTTTTATTTAACTTTATTTTAAATTTTACTTGTATCTAATCTTCTATGGTTGCACACTAAAAATTGCTTCCCCCCCCAAGAGTGGAATATTAAGGAAATGAACAAGGTTTTCTCTTTTTTTAAATCTTTTGATTCTTAACTTTTTTCATACTGCTAATTCAAGAAAGAAAATTATACTTTAGTTTCTGCTAATAGATAACTTCTAATGTTAAAGAAAATTAGTTATAATAATGTTATATAGAATCTATTAGTTAAATTCTAAGCTTTGTTACTAATCTTCCAAAAAAATTTAAATTATCCAATTTCCAAACTGAGTTCCTCATAGTTGAATATTTATAAAGATGTTTTTATAACATACCACGCCATTGCTTCTAAATGCAGTTGCCCAGAAACAGTAAGATAAGCTGGTGTGCTAAAAAATTCTTCTGGCTTACTCTGGATTGGATTAGTTAAAGCTATCTTTTCCTCTTCTTTTTTGGTTCCATCTTTCACAACTTCATTATTTTGTTTATCTAAATGAGATTTCTTTTCTCGGCACTGTAAGTAAAAGAGAGAAGTACAGAATGTTTCTACAGTTCCTTTTTTACATACAATAAACTTTTGTCAAACATGGTGTTACATTATTAATACATTGCACATGCAGCAAAACTGTGTTCTAAAAAGTTAACTTCCTATAAAAAGATGTGTTAGGTGTAATTTAGATTAAGAAAGTATGTATAATTTACCAAATCTACATACTGTTGTGATTAAAAGGAAAAAATGAAACAAATGTTAACTGATAGGACTTTTATTTCTCCTTAATATGTATGTATAAAATTATTTTTTAAAAAGCTGGCGATTTTGTCTTGGAACAGAGACTAACATAATTCCAAGTTTCATGGTGAGGAAGGAGCACAGAGTTTTTCAATACTTGTAGAAAATGTCCTCTTCTTTTTTTCATTTGGGGCAGTCTCCAGTAGAAAATCAGATAGTTCTTGTGCATTCTTTACCAATTTGTTCAACACCTTGTAAATCAAAGGCATTTCTATCACTGCATTTTTCTGTTGAATGATATTATAAGATAATGCAGTTCTTCAATCATCATTTCTCAGTTAATTCTTTGACTTTTTCCATATCGGTAAATCTTTCATAGGCATTTGTTAGATTTCTTTGACTTTATTTTTATTTAATGGAAATCCTTCAGAACTGTTGATAAATTCTGGACAAAGCTGATGCCAGCAAGCAGACAATGTTGAATGAACATTGAACAGCATTATGAATGAAATTCTAGGATTGAACAAATTAAATAATAAAAATTAAGATAACACATGTACACAAAATCACACTCTGCAAATCCACACTTGGCAAGGGTTTATTATAATTACGCATAAAAAAATTCAATCAATACTAAATAAATGACACTTGAAATATTTTTTATGTTTTTACAGAGCTCCTTACATTATAAAAGTAAAGGATATACATTATAAAAGTAAGTCGCTTTAATAGATAAAAATCTATTAAAGCAGGCTAAACTGTACTGAAATATAATATATGTATAATCAATAGCAGGATTATACTATAATCCTGCTATTGCTCTACAATTTACAGAACTAAATACTACCAAACTGAAATATAATATATGCATAATCAATAGCACAATTCAAATAATTTAACAACCACTTCACTGTTTAGTTATGAGATCCTTGAATTACAGAACTAAATACTACAATTTTAACAACTGATTTGCTACAGTATTTTAGCAAATGGTTCTGGCAAACTAGTGCAAAACTCATCAACCCCATTACTGCACATAAGCAAGACTTCAAACTTAGTCAGCCCATCAATCAATAAATAAATAAAGCTATAGAATATAGTTAATTTGACCAGATTTTGATTCTTGAACCTCAGATGTGTTTGTTGCATGGAGTTTTCATAATCTTTGGATAATCGCATAGAAATTTTCTGTATTCCATAGAGTATATGTATTGTAGTAACAAAAAAGTTAGTACAGCAGGAAATTTCTAAGTTCCATTTCAAATATAATGAAACTTTGATCACACAAAACAGCACAGCCACAAGTAACATATATTTTCCTGGCAATTTACTATATAAATGGTAAATTTATGAATATCTGAAATGCTTTAACAATGAATTTCTAAGTTCCATTTCAAATATAGCGAAACTTTGATTCACAGATTTAATTCATTACTGAAGACTGTTTGTCAACTGAAACTAATTTTTCTTCGTGAATTAATTTAAAATTATTTAACTATTCCTGGATCTCAGATGACTGCTTCAAATGTTACAACAGTATTCAAATTCATAACCTAAAATTATAACCAAATATAAATGGGTGTAATCAAACATGGAAATCATTAAAAACAAAACAAAAAAAAAAGACAAGCAATATTAAATATATAAAACAGATGATAATTTAAGTTTACTATACCTATGCAAAGAAGAGTGGATGAAAATGAAACTGAAAATTTTATTGACAGAAGAAAATTTGCAGTTCCATACTTAAAGGCCTTCATTCTAGATATGGAATCCAGGGATATATATAGGATTCCTTGCCAGTGTAGTTTAACTTACATTAGTCAAACTAATTAAACAGCCTTAAAATTTTGCACTAAGAAACATATGACATATACTAGGAAAAGAAATACATAAATCCCCTGTTGCCCAAAATTGTTTAGTCAGAAAATCACATTTTCCTTTTTTTGGGGGGAGGCAGCCAAAATTATTCAAAAAACATCTTCTGCTGGCAAATTAGATCTTCTATGGGCATTTCACATTCACAAAAATCTTTCAATCTTAGTTAACTATTCCAATTCCAATCTGATTTTACCCTAAGCTTTTAAAGAAATTACTTCACAGTTGTTTTTACTTTTCATCAATAGATAGCACCAGTAACTTGACTTCCTTCTCATTCTCATGGCTTTATCTTATCACCACTTCTCTTTCCCCATTTGCACTTCTACAGAAGAAGGTTCTATATTTAAACCTTCAAAACTAATCCTCAAAATTTATGAATATTACACTGATTCTTGTTGCTTTAGGTCCTCTAATATTGTTATAAACTATTTAACTAGATGAAAGATGTCAATTGTTGTCTACATTTAACCATTTGAAAAAAAAAAAAAAAACTTTTTTAGAAATCAATACTGATTATTTAGCTAATGCTGCTGTCTTTGTGGCATCAATGAATAATCAGCCATATATATGATTAATGATTCATTGATTCTAATTAAATGAGGTGATAAGTTATCTAAATAATGAAGAAAGAATTCTTGAAATATTGTTTCTGAATACAGCATGATTTTGATGCAAAAATATGAAGACTGTAGAACATTTCTGTGTTAGTTTATCTGTTACAGCAAAGCATTCAAAAGCTGTCTATCTCAGGAAGAACATTTTTATGGAGACTTTTGAAAGAATAAGGTGGCTCATATTCATTTACATATGGAGAAAACGGAGAAAACTCTATACAGCCTGAAACAACACTGCAGAAATCTAGTAACTTTATTTGCTTAGCCACTGGTAACTCAGACATTTTAAGAAAAATACTAAAAATTTTAAATATTATATTCAGATTTTTGCATAACATTAAACTAAGAACAGTTTTTACAACATCACTTACTTCTACATAAAATGTTTCTCCAGCTCCCTCACAATCATTTTGTGTAATGATTGGAGTACGCATGAAGCAAAATCCTTCATCCTGAAAGCAAAGTACAATAAAATTTATTATACAAATATAAGGTTAAATAATAAAACTAATTACACAGACGAATAACCTTATTTTTTTTTTAATATACAGAAAAGTGTTTACCTACAAAATATGTCCATTACATGTATTATGTTAGTTAGACATACAAGAAGAAAAAGCATATGAAGGAAATGAATAATGAAGAAAATACCTAGTTTTACTTGTGCAAAGTTATGTTATAACAGTCCAGTTTATACAAATCTTAGAAAAAATGGTATATATAATATCAAAAAAGTGAAAAACAGATATGAGAATCTAATGAACATTTCAGTACATCAAATTTTGATAATTATAAGCATTATCTAAATACAATCAGCTTATTACTTACCTTCTGTTTCTTAATAAAATAGCAAGCAATAAATCAACTAAGAAATACTCACAGTTTTAAAAATAAATTAAACATTAGGTAAAATAAGTTTTCTTTAAATATATTATGATTATCAATTTAGTTCTACAGAAGAATAACTATCTTCAGCCTGCTTTTTTTAAGATTTTAATTCTGTATATGTACACTCTGTGACAAAAACATTGACGCACCAAGAAGGAATTGTCCGACGGAGACAAAAATTGGTGGATACGAAGATTATGTACAGAATAGAAAATGATTAAAATTTCAGAACAACTGAATGATTTATTTCAGAGATCATTGATTTCAATGATTTACATTCAATGATTTTTTTCAGAGCTTTCAATGATTTACATAGTTAAAAATTAATGAGCTCAATAAGGTGTTGACCCACCTCAAGCCTGGATGCAAGCTTCCACACAGCATGGCACAGACTGATAAAGCTCCCAGATGGTCTCCTGCAGTTATTTCTTCACAAATTTGCTCCAATTCTCAGGCTAGGTCATCAACATTCCCTGGTAAATGCAATCGCCTTCCCATTATATCCCAGACAAGCTTGATGGGAGAGAGATCTGGCAATATGACAGGCCAAAGAAGTGTTTGACAGGCTGCAAGACAGTTCATAGCAACACATGCTGTATGTGGTCTGACATTATTTTGCTGAAAAATAAGGCCAGGGTACTTCAAAAGGAACGGTAAAAAACAGAACTCAGGATGTTGTCAACATACCGCTGTGCTGTAAGTGTGCCAAAGGGGTCTGAGTATCAAGGGAAATGGCACCCCAAACCATAACTCCTGGTTGAGGGCCTGTGTGGCATGCAATAGTGAAAGCAAGATCAACATGCTGCTCTGGGCAACTCCAGACATCTCTTCGATGATCGTCACAATACAGTTGGAAGCGGAATTCGTCGCTAAAGATTATATGTCCTCACTCAGCATCATTCCAGGCTGATCAAGCCAAGCACCACTGTAATCTGGCTCGATGGTGTGCAGGCGTGAGTGGCAGGTGGTGTAACAGTCAGTACGAGAGCAGATTTTGCTCTATCAGCGTCTGTGAATGGTCATGAGGGACACTCGTGTGTGGGTCGCACATTTGATGGTTGATAGCAATGAATCAGGCACTGTGGCAGCTGATCTGACAATCCCCCTGTCCCCCGATCTGTTGTGGGCCTAGGTCAACTGCTACCATCATGACACTGAAATGTGCCGTAGTCCATCTATTCTTGACAGCATCTTTTAATCGCCGCATCGCTTCGACTCATATGACGAGTGATTCTCTGATTTGTGAAACTGCTTCTTTCAATCCAATGATAAGACATCTTTAAAACTCTGACAGTTACTCATAATGAGCTTGAATCCTGCAACGAGGCATTTTTTCAGTCACTGAAAGGTATCCTAAATCACATTGCAATAGAAATTTTTAACAGCAGTTCAAAAACAGCTACTGCTGTTTTTGAACTGCTGGATGTACAGCAGCATACATCTGCTGGATGTACAGTTCCGAATAGCTGGAGATAGCACTACTCATTGGACACCAAATTTTAATCATTTGCATATTTGGCCAAAACATTTATGCATATGAAATTTCAAAGCAACTGGATGACTCCTTCTTTCGTGCATTATTTTATTTTTATTTTTTTTTTGTTATAGAGTGTATACATATTTGGATATGCATTTTACATCACTTAAAATTAAGCTATAAACTTAGGAATTTAAAATTTCTACAAATCTTTTGAGATATGTACAACATATGTTTACATAAATTCATCTGAAGTAAATTCTACTATGAACACATTTTCAGATGCATACATTTTTCATTTTATTTACTACAATTAAATAGCTTTCCCTGTGAATTCTTTTAAAATACGAGATAACAAATGACAGAATTTAGTAATCAGCAGTGACAAAGATTTGCTTTCTGTTTAGCTGATATTAATCAATTTATAACACATAACAAAACCAAATTTTAAAACGATTTGCCTCATGTGCCTGAACTGCTTTTCTTCATAGACAAAGAAGGAGGGATATATTCCATCAGCTATGAAAAGCATATAAGAGAACAGTTGCAACAGCTTGATCATACTCACTCACATATATCCAACGGAAACTTAAATAAACATTAAAAAAAAGCTGAACAATAAAAAATAAAGGAATATTTGAAAATTTCTCAGCAAAGTGGCAACTCTAAACTAAGTTTGCACTTTCATTTGTCTTTATATATTACAAATATGAAGTTCTATGTTTTCAAGTGATTTTAATCTAGATGAGTGTTGATCATTTTGGAGAACATGACTATCACTGACATTCAATACTGTTATTTAATTATGTTGGCCAAAATAATGGACACTTACATAAATGATCAACAGAGTGCAATGATAACAGTGAGAAGTTTCATTAATAGGTTATCTTAAGATTACATATCAGAAAAGAAAAATATCTTTGTTGATAGTAAATCGTTTAAAATTCAGTAATTCAAAAAATGTACACAGTAGCATGATGAGGTTTTCACATAAAGATATAGAATAGAATTATTTAAAAAATGATTTTATTACTAAAATATTTACATTTTTAACTGATAGGTGGTACTACAGTTGTATCAGAAGTTTATATAGAAGGCGCAGCAAGTTCACAATGTAGCTAGATTATAAATATTCAGTATGATGACCCTCATCCACATGTGGCATGATACTCTGCACAGTTCCTGAAGGAAGTTCAGCTATAATTCATGCCACATAGTCCGCACTGTTTCCTATCTCTTCGACAGCCTAATTTGCAAATTCATGTTGCCTCTCAAAATCAGTTGGTTTTAGTTACTGTACATATTGGATTTTGTATGACTACATCTTCAGAATGATCCCATGTGTTAATCAAGCACTTCCTGTGTGCATGGCCCACCAGCGGCCGAGCGGTAAAGACGCTGAACACTGGTAGTTTGGTCCGAGGTTCGAATCCCGCGAACGGGCTGGCTGCATGGGCGTTTTCGTGGTTTTCCCCATGTGTAACGTGTATACGAGCCAGTTTCCCTTAGAAAGTCCTCCACGAAGGCATCCCTCCCTTTAGGCAGATAGCCCTCGTGTGCTTTGCCATAATTGAATAACCCAACCCCCTGTGTGCATGAAAATCTACTTTTGTGGGACTGCTAAAATGCCACTGCTGGTGAAAAATGTAATTATTCTAGAATTAATTTTTTAACTATACCCGCGAACGGGCTGGCTGCATGGGCGTTTTCGTGGTTTTCCCCATGTGTAACGTGTATACGAGCCAGTTTCCCTTAGAAAGTCCTCCACGAAGGCATCCCTCCCTTTAGGCAGATAGCCCTCGTGTGCTTTGCCATAATTGAATAACCCAACCCCCTGTGTGCATGAAAATCTACTTTTGTGGGACTGCTAAAATGCCACTGCTGGTGAAAAATGTAATTATTCTAGAATTAATTTTTTAACTATTAAAAAGAAAATCCTATGTCTTTCTGTGCATTTCTGCGAAAACAGCATCATGCTACTGTCTATAGCCTTCAAATTATTGGAATTTTTACATTTTTTGTAACCTTTACATCATCTAGCATTGTATGTATATATATAAAAGTTCTCAGGGAAACTCAAAAACGTCCTCAAAAAAGTAACAAATATAAAAAAAAATTAAGGTGACTGATTCCTTTTTTTTTTTTTTTAGTCCAAAGGGCTATCAAAAACAACTCTTCTTTTCTTAATATGTTGGTTAGAAGTGGAGAAATACTAGTTTTTCTGAGAGATGATAAACCGGAAGTAACTTTCTGCCACCTCAGAAGTCAAAATGTAAAGGGCAAGTTAAAGGTCTAATTTTCATATTGCTCTATGGTTTTTTGAGCTACAGACTTTCAAGCTTTTCAATACATTTGAAGAATCTGGCAAAGTATTTTCATTAAATGTTTTATTTTTTTCATTTGGCAACAACATATCAAATTTACTATTTAGATTTATATCCAACTTTTATTTTTTATGTGTGTATAAATTTCCTGTGCTAATTTTTCAGCTATAGATTCATTTGTTTTAATTATTTTGATTATATTTAATAATCTAAAGTTCTAGAATGCCTAAATACATGCATAGTCAACCAAAAAAGCAAAAATTTTACAACAATCACTGTACGAAAAATATGACTGCTGATCGAAGTAGTTATCGTGAAACAAACATCTGTGTGTGCAAGTGTTGCTAAATTGAGTGTTACTGTTAATGAGAGAGGTGATTTTGAAGGATTAAAGGGTAACTGTATTGTTGATGCTTCTATTCTCGGTACTGTTCTGTTATCAGGACTGCATTCAGAAATGTATGCATGTATGGATGGATGAATGTATTCATGTATATATGTATGTAGGTATCAATCCGGTCCTGACAACAGAAGAGTACCGTATTCTCTTAAACATCGTCTTGTCACTTTGCTGCCCAGAATGTTTGACTGTCAGTTTATCACTTGCTAAAAATTTATGCTTTGGTTTACGTCCTTATTTTTACATTGAGCTGAAAATCATGCAGTTTCAACAAAAACTTTGCATTTTCAGAAAAAAGTTGAAAAGTCTTTAAACATAAACTGTAGGTTTAGATTTGCAATGAGATTAATCGGGAAAGGACCGACTGATGTAAAAAGTTTTGTGCAACTTTAAATTTGCCATCACCAGTCCAAACAATTTATATAAAAGGATTTAAAAAAAAATTATGTGATGTTGTTTCAGTAGTGGCTAATACTTCAATGATAAATGCTGCTAAAGTTCAATAGTCACTTCAGCATGAAAATAAAACTGCGGTAACAGACTGCCAAATATTTATTGATGAAACATGACGAAGAAAAGGCTACTCATCATTGAACAGTTTTGCAGCTGTTTTATCTATTCAGACTGGCAAAATTTTAGACATTGACACTATATCTCAACATTGTAATACATGCAGAAAGACTGGTAAAATTAAATCAAGTCTGCAATGCAAAAACGTAACCCAGAGCATACTTGTTCTTGAAACTACAGAGGCTCTTCTGCAGGAATGAAAGCAGTTGGAGAATATTGGATATCCAGTTGCCTTGCACCATCTAAAATATGTAAAATTTTATGGAGATGATGATTCAAAATACTTTTTGAGTGTGAAAAATAGATATCACCTAAACTCTGTTTAAAAAAATTGAGTGTGTTGGGCATGTACTGAAAAGGGTAGGGAGCACTGTAGAAAATGAAGAACTCTATGCCTGGATTAAAAAGTAAGGGAAAGCTCCCAGAATGTTTTATTGATAAGCTCCACAACTATTATGGGATTGCTATTAGGAGCAATGTAGGTAATTTAGATAATATGCAAAATGTTGTCATAGCTATACTCTTCACTGTGCATCAAATTCCAAAAAAATTGATTCATGGATATTCATTCCTTTGTGGCATAAACAGTTGGTGCACGTATCAATGTGCTACTGTAGAAAACAAAAAATAAACAGAAAAAGCAAAAGGATTTCCAGTATACACATAATTGGAAGTCCTCTTTCTTTAATGATAAATTTATTTTTGTCCTTTTATTTTAAATATGATAAAACTTACGTACATGAAAGTGTATAACAGATAACTGTTATAGGAATGTGCAATTGGTAAAACCCCGAATGCCAATATGAGTTTCAATGAAATTCTGTGGGAAAAAATGACTAAAAACATATCTCAGAGCAGTATGATTTTATTTAGTGACAGATTTTCTTATCTTATTAAAATATATGAGTCCTGGCCATTTTGCAGCCTAAGTCTACAGCCAGTTAGATGTAAAAAATGTTCTGACTCTTGAAAGTGTTGATCAGATTTCCCCAAAATCTACGGAAAAAAAATCTGATGTAGACACCAAATGACTTCCTTGTATGGAATATTAAATTATCTGCCTTTTAAGGCAAAAAGGCAGATTTTTCAGTGCACAAAACTAAAAGTTTACTTTTGATCCCACTCAGCAAAAAAGACACTGAAAGTGTAGAAACAGTCTTAATTCACTATTCTGCGAAGTTTCAAATGTAAACAAATATCACTGCTATAGTAAAACAAAATTAGGTTCAGCCACACTTAAACAACTTGAAAATTGTTGATAATTCTACTATTACATGCAGATTGACTAAAGGCATATAAACCTTAACTGAACAACATAATTCAATCATTTTTAAAACAAAAATGCACAATTTACCAACATATAAGAATAAAAAAAAGCTGAGCTCATTCAACTGAGTAACAGAGTGCATATATAAATATGTAAGATATTATAAAATATGATGGTCGCTTTAAGAATAATTGGCAACTTCAAAATTAACGATTCTAGATTTTATGCTCTCCCCCTAAATTTATCTGTTCTCCCAAATTCGAGATCTTTCCAGGTTACGTAATACTTAATGCAGATACCTCTTGTCCAATCAAAATAATTTTAAATCAAAACTCTTTTTAACTTGGGACTGAAACTTTTGACTCCCTCCCTTCTTCCTTTGAATAGTAGCATTTCTTTCGTTTAAGCTTTCCTTCATGCAAATTGCTCCTGCAAACATGCTTTGCTGCTACGTTTACATATTTAAGATGACACAACTGAAGCTCAGTTGTGTAAAATGAGTCATGCCTTTGCACTCAGCCCTATCTACTGCCACTATTGTCTTCTCAGCCATGACGAATATTGCAAGCTGTTAAAGTATCCAATTCCTCCTATGCATTAAAATTATCATATATATATATATACTTTTTGGTGCAGCCGATTGCAAACAAAAAAGAGAGGTGCAAAACTACATGTTATACCAGTCCTACATACAATATTTCAACATTCTGAGGCTACTCATTTTTTAATTATGTGAGATATATACATACATATGTACATTCGTACAGATGCCATGAAAAATTCTTTTCTGCATCCATTTTAAATCAGTTTTACAATTCACCTGGGTAAAAAGAGTCCTTTATTCTGTCCTTATGTACAAATATCATGCTAAAAGATCATTAAATTTAATTCGACAGTGGTCAAAATGGATATTTTTGTTGAAATATGGTACCTGAAAATTTTCATGATTACAACACCTTCTTTACTTTGTACAAGGAAATAAAAAATAAAAGCACTTAAAAAAAAAAAGATTGTTTTGTAGAAAATGAAGGACCAACATATAAAGTATGAACATTTTAAGTGAAAAATATGTCATGCAATATTAACCCGGAAACCTGAAAAATAACTCTTAATTGTTTTTTTAATTATTATTATTATTGTGATTTATGTGTACTGCAACCACAATAACTCTAAAAATTCATCAATGAATCACATTAAATTTTGCACACATATTTTGTACAATATTATGCATGGGTGGAAGACAACTTAAAAAAAATCTACCCTACAGAATTTGAATTATGCTTTGGTTAGTCTATATTTTACGGTGCCCCTTGGATTATTGCTAAGTTTTTCATTTATCGCCTAACTATTGTTTCATTTATGGTAACCTGAGTAGTTGAATGTTATGGAAATCCTACTATGACATAATTGGTTGCGTGATTGTGGTGAATTTGACTGATGGGAAAATATTTGTAAGGGCTTATTTCTGTGTTGGATGTCAGGTAGGAAGAATGTTGTTTATTTTGTGCTATACACTGTAAAATGTGTGTATGTGATGAGATTAATGTGAAATTTCTGTATGATTTGGAATGAAAGGAAAAAAAGCATTAATTGACTGGTGTGTAAATGATGGTTTACTTAGTAGTCATTATAAGTATCCTGTTTGTACAGAGGACATGCCTATGGTCAAACATAAAGATCCTTCAGATGGCTTTGAATGGGTTTGTTGCAAGAAATGCCACGAACAGTCCGGCACTACAGAGGACATTTTTTACTCTTATTTTTGTAAATTTATGTGGTGACAGCAGTATGCATATTCTAGTTCAGATAATTTTAGAAAGTTTTTCGATGCTGTTATGGAATTTTGTGTGCTACAGACTGAAGACACAGAAATTTCTAAATATGGTAAGACGATATTTTCCTTCTGTAGTGCTTATATGCAATAAGATGTACTTCCTTTTTTATGTTATTTCATTGTGTAATTTAAAATACTATTTACTGAGCTTCGATTCCCTGCAGATTTTGTTCAATTTTGGTGGTGAGTTACTTTAACAATATGATGTCATCATTCTCCTGATTTTTTTTAAGCAGATCGATGTGAACATGGACAAAGGGAGTGTGCAGTGGCGAGTTTGTGCAATTCTCTGATGTTTTTTTAAGTGAAAATAGATCGATGTGTACATGGACACCGAGTTTGGGAAATTCTTTGACTTGTTATTTTTGTTTTGTGTAGCAGCCATCTTGAAATTATGCCTTGCTGGCCAATCACCAATTTTCACAAAGGGGCACCCTTAAATATATTGTTACCTATATATTTTTCATCATGCTGCATGTGTATTTTTAAAATACATACTGCAAATGTATTTTTTAAAAATTTTGAGTATTGACTAACATATTTATCCATATATTACTAGTAATTTGATATTTCTCAATTATTCTACTTCACTATATGTTTATGATTAGCTAATGCCCAAAACAATTTTTTGTTCTCAATATTTTCTTGTCACCGACAGTTGAGGTTTTTTAATTTCAACCTAAAATTTTCAGGTTTTCGCATAAATAAAAATAATGAATTTTCGTTCACATGTCTAAGGATTATACTTAAATTTCAGTCCACTCATTAAAATATCACATAAATTAAGAAATACAACAGCCATTTTGAAAAATGCCCTTCAAACAAGGTCAGTTACCAAACAAAAAAAAAAGTGACTCAAAAGAATAAAGTAAATAAATAGTCAGTCTTCTAAGATTGAAGCTATGAAACATTTTGTAAACATTTTAAGTAAAATAAAAAGCAAAAGAAATAAAAGGTTACGTAATAGAATAATGAAGATTGCTTTAAACATGCTTTCCCTGAGGGAAGACAAGGGGGAAGAATAATCTTAATTAATCCAATTAAAACAAAAACTGTGTTTCTGAAATTATACAAAATAAGATGATAATTACAGAATGGAAAATAATAAAAATAAATCAAAATGTGGCCTTGCTAAGATATATATATATATATATATGTAAACAATGAGCAACAAAAATATAGTCATTATAACATAAAAATATAGTCATTATAACATCAAAATATATGCAAATGAAAGCACAAATAAAGTTCACAAAATGGCATTCAGTTCTGTTAATCCATGTTGCTGATTCCTTTTAAATATGGTTAATCTTCTCTTCAGGAAGAAAGATTTAACCAAGTTTCAAAATTATATAAGAAGATATATTTTATTTCAAGTCTGTTAGGAATAAAGTCTATACATAAAAATATTTTTTATTTAACTTGTGCACTTAATCTATGTTTTTCAAATAGCATATATTATAAATTAATTTCAGTTTCATTATGCTGAGAGAAGGAATGATTATATCCTAAATTATAAATCCAGAATACATAAAATAGACATGTAGTTATAAAACTATGCTTTTTATTACATAAACCACTGAATGCAATCAAACTAAAGTTTATTATTATTTGCATAACATTCATTAACAAAATTAGAATAGAAAGTATTCATTAGTATAGGAAAAAATGTGTCACAACTGATTAAATAAATAAAAATAAAAGGTAAAATATAATTATGTGAGAAATGATCTAAATAAAAAAAAATTTTTTAAATATATTTAACGCATAACTACCTGAAAGAATTTATGTACAGCAATTGCTGCATGATTCTCAATTCGAAGAATAGATGAAAATCTTCTGGTCCTTGGTCTTAAGTGGAGAAATTGTCTGACATATTCTTCAGAATATTTTTGACGGTATTCAAATGGATAATCCTATTCAAATTATATCAAACATGAGAATACAGAAACATCTACAATCTAAAAATAAATGCAGTGACAAAATACATCAAGTAGAAAACATTTTTTAAAAAAATCTACGAGCATTACAAATATCGGGAGTACAAATATGTCTCCGAACTTTTTTAGCAAAAATTGATCATTAATTGTGAAAGAACAGTATGCTATGTTTTATTCAAAGTATTGTCCATTGCTAGCCACTACTTTTTCTCATCTTTCTGGAAGCATAAAGACACCCCATTGTAAGAATGCTTCATCTTTCAACGCCAACAAATCAACCCAATTTTTGGTATCTTCTTATGATACAAAGTATTGCTCAGACAGGCCATGCATCACTACTCAAAACAGTCAAAACAAATAGTAATCAGAAAAGCAATATCTGGTGAATACGGCGGGAGAGGGAAAACTTCTTATCTGAGTGTTTCCGAGTAGGTTTTGACTGGCGCCGTAACATGTGGATGATGGTTATCATGCAGAATAATTTTGTCATGTTTGAAGTAGTAGTGGGTGCAATTTTCTCAAACGCTTGGCTCAATCTCATCAATTTAATTCAGTAGTGAGCCCCAGTTATGGTTTCATTCAGTTTGAGCAACTCATAATACATGACACTAAGTTGATTCCACCATATATACAGCATGATTTCATTCCATGAATGTTCGAATTGGCTTTCGATGTTGAAGCATGGCCAGGTGGTCCTAATGATTTCTTCTTTGGATTATTGTAGTGGACCCATTTTTCATCACCAGTGACTATACGATTCAAAAAAACTTTTCTTTCATACAAGCAGCTTTTTGTGTGTAAAAAATCGAAGTTCAATGTTTCTCGACTTCATTTCATATGGAACCCATTTCCTTGCTTTTGAAGCATTCCCAATGATTTTAAATGATGTGAGATTGTTTGTTAAGCCACTCTTAATGTACATACAAGATCTACTTGCATTTGGCATGAATCTTCATCCAATAATGCTTCCATGTCTTCATACGCTTTCATCCTTCCACTATGTTCTTTGTCTTCGACGTCAAACTCATCATACTTACACTTTAGAAACCACTCAAGACACTTCTCTCACTTAAGGCAGCCTCACTATATGCTTTTACAAGCAATTGATGCACCTCTGCTGCAGATTTCTTCAAATTAAGAAATTAAATCAAAAGTTCCCGCAAATGACGCTCATTTGGTTCAAAACTCGATGTTTTCACACGAAAAAAACATACAATCCTGATACAAAATTGCAAATATTTCAAGGTTACGTTGTTAGCAGATGTCCAACCTTACAACATGATGTTTTACTTCAGACAATTTCAATCATAACTTTCCAGTGGCACCATTTTTTGTCAAAGGGTGGAGACTTGTTTGTACTCTCAATAACAAATAACATTAAAACTGAAAATAAAAACAAAGGTACTTTCTTATTCTCCAGGCAATGTGCTATGTTGTCAAAATGTATTTATGCTGCAATCTAAGTAAGTATGTGTGCACAGCAGATAAGCACCGATCATTAGTGTTTGTTTTCGTCGTACTGAATGCTTTTTTTTTGTTGTTGTTTCTAGTAAGGAATTGTAATGGGACTGTGGAGTTTGCCAGCTAATGAAAAAGAAAGTATTGCATTTCTTTTCAATATGATGCAAAAATTTACATTCCATAAAGTTGTGTTTCCAATTTTATGGATAAAAGTTTGTGCGCTAGATATTAAATTTATGCTTTTTTTTTAAGTGAAAGCAGATTGTTGTATACATGGAAAACGATATGTACAATGCCAAATCTGCATGATTCTCCGATTTTTTTTTTTTTTTTATGAAAACGGTTGTGTACATGGAGAGAAAGACAGTGTGTGCAGTGCCAAGTTGTGTACAATGCCAAGTTTCTGCAATTCTGCAATTTTTTTTTTTTTAACTAAAACATGTGTACATGGGGAGAACAGTATAATTGATTGCTGTTTTATACAATTCTTAGTGTGCTGCAATTTCTGAAAACAGCTGTTGTCTTTGGCACCTTAGCTTGGTGACAAATTAGTCTAACAGCTAGTGACTTTTGAAGAAAGGAGGTGTGGTTAATCAAAAAAATACCCTTAAAACTTTCAAGCCAGTGTACTATGAATGTAGCTATATGCATTTTATTCCAACATTTTCAGTCACTTAATATTATCACTCTCATAAAAAAAAAGACAATCAGTAAAGTTATTTTAGATTCATAGACATTAATAATTCAATTTGTTATGAGTTCTAAAAGATTACCAAGCTAAAATTTCAGAAATATATTTACAAATATTAAAATACTCAGAAATATTTAATATTAACAATTAACAAGCAATACTTAAGAATGCCATTATGATATATTTAAGAAAAATATTATTAACAACATGAGATCAATATTTGAAAAGACAAATGTGGAAGTATTATGTTTTAATGCATTATGACTTGAAAAATTTCTATATCTAAGGGTAACTGTCAAAAATGACAGCATGCTTGCTTTTATTTTTGTTTAACTCTCTGTGCAGTAAAATTTCCTGAATCTGCTTGGCCCATAAAGAATAGTATTTAAAAAGCATTTTTTAGTTAGATTTGTATAATTTTTTATCTTAGTTTTCATAACATCCATTCAATAAGATGAGGCTTAGATTATTAAAGAAGATAAGAAAACACACTATTTTAACAAACTATTTAAGTAACATATACCAAGTAGCAAAAAGTCTCATGGCCAGATAAAAACAATCATGCTGCTCAGAGAGTTAAAAAAGGTCTTCTCAAACTATCGCTGGATTCCTAAAATTAAATGCAATATGTTTTACATTTAAATATTTTAAAGCAAACATACTATGCAGTACAAGGTTCAAGATCTGAAATCATCAGAAATTCAGTGATTCCGAATTTTGAAAATTTCTGGATTTCAGATTATCATATAAATCCAGTAATGAGACATAGAAATTTGAAAAAAAAAATATTCTTTATTGATATTTATTTAAGAATGAAGTATTTTCCATAAAGAAAGATTCCCCTTCCTGAATCACTAGTCTGAAATTAAAGCTGAAATAGCCAAATTTTCTAGATTTAAAACCATACTGCAGATATTTGCTGTTCTTTAATTGATTGAGGGTGGAGGCAATGCAAGACTTCAGTTATATCATCTTCATTTAGCATTTTTTCTCATATTACATTAATTGTAAAAATTTGCGTTTTCTTGTGATATCTAATAACCTTCAGATTCATGGGTTTCATTCTCATCATGAAATTTTATAGCTGGTTATAACTATGCCAAGCATTTTTAAAAACATCTGTAGACATATCTTTCCATGATCTTGCAGTGCCTCATATGTCAGATTTTATATTAAAATATTTCTAGAATTTTTGGATGGTCTCATTGTTGCATTGGTTCTTAAAAAGATGTTTTGTATCTGCATTTCACTTTTTTTCGAGAAATTTCGATATCTACTGGCTGACTGACAGATGTACAAGTTTGGGAAAAGAGTAAAATGGAGAGATTATTTAAAGATTATTTACTAAAACTGTAATATTAATAATTTTATTATCATTGCCTATAGTGTGATTCCAAAGCCAGCAGGCATCTGAAAGTGGCATACAGAATTTCAGTTAGTGGAGAAAAACAACTTTTATGACAAACCTACTCTTCTTGCTTATTATATTCCCTGTTTCTTGAATATTACATATTTTACAAGAAAAAAAATTCTAAAAAAAAATTTTTTTCCCCTACTGGTCTAGAGGTCTGGATATTAGATTATTCAGGATACTGAATTTTACTGTATCATGTTTGCATAGGTAGGCCAGATGGTCTCCCATAAACACGAACATCTTTCAGCCCACATATATAGCTATTAGTCAGTCTTAATTTTCCAGTGGTTTTCAAGGAAAACAAAACATTATGTTCAATGTATTCAGGGAAAATCTATATGATTAATGGCTGCATGACAAATTTTTTCAGAAATAGAAAAAAAAAAAAGTAACATATAATATGAACATACATTTGCACATGATCCAAGAGTATCCCAAGTGTCAGCAATCAGTTCAACTTCCTGACCTTTGTGAGTACTTGGAATAAGTAACCCTTCAACTCTAACAGAACTCCCATATGCTGGATATGAGCTGAGCAAAGATAAAATATATTTTACAATATAATATAATCTATTACTAATATACTAAGAGAAATTATTTAAACTTCAAGAAAATAGACCATTTATGTTTCATATATCATGGATAAACTGATGTCAAAATATTTAATATATCCAATCAATTAATTACAGTACAAATCGAAAATCTGTACATCCTATATCTGCATATTTTGCAATCTATAAAAGGAATGTGCCATAAAAATGATTTCTTTACTTATTAACTGAGATTTCCTGTACATTGCTTTCAAACACCTGTTAGCAAGGGAATCACACCATGGTGAAGTACATTGATAGACATTAGCCATGATTATGCTTTCAGCCCTTGAGTGGATGTGAAGGGCTAGCATTTTTTCATTTGATGTAAACAATAAGCGAAACCCCCAAGACATATTTGTTTGGAGTGGGATGTTGCTCACAATGGTTTTCTTTAGTTGGCATAGTACCTGGGAAGGAAGAGAAACTTAAGATTCTAAGGAACTCAAGTTTCGTTAAAAAAGCAAATTGCGCTTTAACTTAACTTTCTAATTTTTTCTAAGTTTCTTTTTTTTTTTTCTTTCAGGCTAATATTATTACAGCTCACTTTATCAAAATCAATGTTTGAATTTTCAATTATGTTGAAAAGTTCCTAATTCTGGAGCTGTAGAAGGATTTGCAAAGTTGAAACATATTTGGAACTTGTCTTCTATAATGGCCTTCATAAGAGAAAACAGTATTAGCACAATTTGGACTTAAGAAAGTGTGATTTCAAAATTAGGCAAAACACCTTATTTTGGCATAAACTTTGAATGCTACAGAAGACAAAGTTTTTTAATTACTGGACCTTTTGAAAAACATGAAGAAGTGATGATAAATGAAGCTGAGATAACATGTTTTCTACTGAAATGAAAATGTGACAATTAGCAATCAGATAAGGAAACCTGTAGTAGGGTTTTAAATCTAGAAAACATCACTACTAATAGTAAAGATAACAACAAAGAAGTTTTTGAGAATGAAGAGATTTTAAATGATAGTTTAGTACGCATTCTCGACACACCAATTACAGGACTTGAACAATGGAACTTTGTAATCAAACAAGAAATTATACCTATGAAATTTATGAGGAAGCAATGAAAGCTTAAATAACTTACACAGAAAGAAATGTTTGATAAAATAAATAAATAAATATTGAGCTTTTCTGTAATTTTTTCCCCTTAAAATCATAAATGCTCATTATTTCATAAACAGCTATTTAATATTCTTTATTTCATAATTCCTACATGTCATCTTACTAGATTTAAACTGATGATTTAAATATGGAAACTGCCGAAATCCCAACAATACCAATCTTTGTACCATATTACAATATATCTAGGAACTTTTCTTCATCAACTAATCAACAGATGTTCTTGGTAAAACTGACTACTTAAGTGACATAGAAATAATATATAAGATTTTCTTTCAGCCAATGTCAATAATTAAAATATAACATAATAAAATGTCAGCTGAAAAACTGGAAAAGAAAACCACTACATCTGTTGCAATGGCATTAAAATGATATATAGCATTGCTGAAAAAGTTAGGGACATATGACAAACAGCCCGAAATGTGCATTCCCAGTGTACACCATACAATATGTTCTTTTATTTCAAATTATTATTGTATTTTTGCAGATAGAACATATGAAAACTAAATGTAAGGTCACATATGTAAGAAAATTAAAATGCTATTTTTAGCATACTTTTTTAATAGTTAAAGCTTTAAATTTTAAGCCTGAAAATGCAGTATAAGTGTTAAAAAAAAAAAAAAAAGAAAGAAAGAACAGATTTCCAAACAGAAATTTTGAACTGTATGTTACCAGGAATTTGCAAATGCACTACACCTCATTAAAAAATAAAATAAATAAAAATATATGCACATTAGAAATTTGGAGGTCGGCAATAACAATAAATTTTATTAATCCTGCCACAGTGTCTCACAAGCTGGATGTGGTCCAATGGCTTTCAGTTTGGGTATCTCTCATAAAAAGTATTTATAAATACATAAAAGGCAATAACCTGCTATATAGAAATAATATCTTCTCATTAAAATGGCTCCTTTATTTATATACCTGGATTAACATGAAATATATCAAATAACTGCAAAAATGAAAATATACATAAGTTGATCTATTTCCTAGTTGGAAGAAATGTTTTTGTCTGTCAATACAAAATTGTTACAATTAAGTAAAAATGCAACTTTAGATGGGCGCACATTTTGAATAAAACTATATCAATTTCAAGAGAAAATAGATGGTACTTTCTGATTATCTGCATCCCTGATTTCAAATTTAGGGTAGAATTGCCTGTTTTTGCCATATTTTCAAGCATACATATGACAATAAACAGAACATGCATGTGTGCACCACATAGGTATTTGATTACATAAAAATTTGTATGCTTAATATTAAATGGTCATTTTGCTAAAATATAAATATTGAGACTATACAGAACTTTTTGAACAGTTATTTACCATCTCAAAGGGCATACAAAGTTTGTGTGCTTCTGCACTTATCATCAGTGCTAATAGATACTAACACAAACTACTACTTACATACCAAGCAGCACCAAATGAGCTTGCAATACTATGTGATTGTTACAAGA
Organism: Stegodyphus mimosarum; assembly: GCA_000611955.2. NCBI lineage: Eukaryota > Metazoa > Arthropoda > Arachnida > Araneae > Eresidae > Stegodyphus > Stegodyphus mimosarum. The sequence goes on from KK120001.1 coordinate 71,271, forward strand.
TGTTTTTTGCCAATTTACAAAATCACAAATGAGCTGTAAAGTTTTAGTGGCAGTTATGAATTATCAGAAAATACTGCATAGGCAAATCAAAAAAAAAAAAAAATATTAGAAGGAAGAGGGAAAAGAAATAGGCTTTTTTTACCCTACTCTTTTAGTGCACTTTTATTGCAAACCTTTGTCAACTTCAAGTTGCTTTTTTGTATAATTTTAAACTCCTTTATCATATTTTAATATTCATAGCATGTATGCATATTAAATTACTCAGAAACTAGAAGATGAGCAATATGTAAAAATTATAATTGGGAAATTTTAATAGAATTAGCCAAATTAAATATCTTTTCCTAATTCAGTATATAAAAAAAATAACATTTAAAGCAATATATAACATTAACAAATTCATTTCATTTTGGATGTACACATATCTACTTTGACTCCCAATTTAAAAAACTTCATATTTGGTAAGTTTGCATTATAATGATGCCTTAGATATACTCACAGCATAACACTGCCTAAGTTTGCATTGTAACAGTATTTGACACTAGTGCCAAACTAGGAAATGTAACGAAATATAATTCAAATAGAGAAGCTATCAAATATTACTATTTTCAAAATTTGAATGCTGAGATTTAGAAGTTATAAGCACACATATTTAATGCAGCATATAGACTTTAAATATTTTCAGTTTATATAGCATGTTGTGACTTTGTGTATAAAAATGCACATAATAGGAGGAAAACAAATACTCTCTATTTTCTTTACTTGCATACAGAGAGCAAACAAGCCTTAGCATCACTTATATACATAAATGACAGTTACTAAACAAACTACTTGGCAAATTATTTTAATAATTTTCTGCAATAATCTTACTAATGGGAAAATACAACCTAATTTAAATAAATACAAACCTTATTATTTACTTTATTAAGGCCAAGATGATTTGAATTTGAGAATGCATTTGGTCAGAGGATTTACTTTCAGGTTATTCAAGCAAAACGTATTCTTACATATGTTTGAATTTTATGCACATTTAACTAACAGACACATATAACCAACTCATAAAACAAATATACCTACAATGGCTTACATTTGCTTTTGTACAGTTGTATTTATTAAAATTTATTTTGGCAGAGCTTGTATTAAAAACTGAAATATATATTTAAACTGTTTTCTAATAAATTATTTTTCCCCTATTTCAAGCCTTGCTGATACAAAATTAATATCACCAAATATTCCTTCTAATAAAATAATTTATTTAATATATGCTCATCAGTAACTTGCATAATAATATGGGCATTTAAAAGTCTTGTTGAAAAATTTCTCGTCATAATTTTTTTGTTTTAAATGAAAATAAATCACAAGAACTATCATCTTCATTTAAAAATTATTACTTGTTTAGCAAAATATATTATCCACAATTACACATCTGAAGTGAACATGTGAAGACACTACAAACTAACAACAACTTCAGTTAAAGATTTAATTATTCATCATTTTAAAAATGATAAAAGTATCTGAAATGTTAACAAAATTCTTGATGTAATGCATTCAATTATCTTTAACACACAAAACTGTAGAAAATGTACCAAAGTCTAAATCACATTCCAAGCTAATACCAAAGAATTGGAGATTTATCCTAAGAAAAATGAAACAGGATCCAAAAATTAATGCAGTAAAACTTACAGCAGATTAAGAAAGTTTTTTAATAAAAGTTAACCTTGGAACTGTCAGAAGATTCATCAGGGTACAAGGATGTAAAGAGCAATTAGCAAGAAGAAAATTCCTCATCAACAAGAAAACAAAGAAAAGACACTTATCATTCACAAATAAACTCATAAAATTCACAATAAGCAAAGATTTATCATATTGGAACAATGCTGTATTTGCAGACACGTTAGAATCTAATACATTTGGCCCTAATGGATGAATTACTGAGTGGAGAAAGCCAAATGAAGAACTGAATCTGAAAAACATATCGCCTACTTTAAGCACAGGATGAAAACATAGCAGTTTAGGAATGTTTCACCATATCTGGGTGAGAAAATTAGCTTTTATAGAATCTGATATAGATCAATATAAATACATAAATATCATTAATGAAAATCTGAAAGTATCTGGAAGAATGTTTGGAAAGCAAAATATATTCAATTTCTATTAGAATACCTATCCTAAACTTACAGCTCTAAATGTGTGATTGTGATTATTACATAACTGTCCTGAAGTTACCAAAATTCCTGCCTATTTTCTGAACTTAAATCCTATTGAACATACATGGAGTGAGATAGAGAAAAAATAAAGAAACATGCTTGAAAGTTCTACTAAAAGCAGTTCTTACAGAGGAATGGAGTTTAGTAGAATCTATATTAAAATGCAAGAAAAGAGTAACTTTTAACTAAAGGGTATCTAGTGAAATATTGAATGTGTTATTATTTTCCAGTTTCTATTAAACAGTTTGTTAAAAATGTTCGAATACATATGCGAGTTCATTTTTAAAACTTCTTGAATAAACTCCCCCCCCCCAACCAAAAACATTCTGAATAATTTCTTTCAAAACAAGCAGGTTTTAAAAGATGATTAATGTTGTCCTTGTTTCTAATCTCCAAAGTAGACCAACATTTAGACCAATTCCACGAGTCCAAATACATCTAAAAAGAGTAGAGGTTTCGAAAAAAACCTCGTCCAAGATAAAATCAAGACAAAATAACATATGATCTGGTAATGCCTCAGCAGAATTACATTTCACACAGAACAGATAATTAATAATAGCACACATGAAAGAAAACACCATTTTAATAATATTTAGTAGATGATATTTTCAAATTAAACTAAAAAACACAAGAGTCCAAAAACAAACATTAGCCAGATTATGTATGCATATATGTGTGCGTGTGATGTCTTTTTTGTAGAAGATGAAACCAATTCACTTTTTAGTCATGACTGAGAAAAACCGCTGCACAGATATGACTGGAGAGAAAATAACAATTGATTTGATGGTTAAATGTTCTTTTTATTTTGAACAGGAACAGTTCTTCAGATGATACATGTTTGCTTATCTAGTGCAACATTAAGGATACTAAACGCACCCCAATTTCTAAATATGCAATTTACATTTTAGATAATGGAAAAAAGCCTAGCAAAGGGACGTGATTTCCTAGGCATAGCAAGCAGTACTATTTATAAGTTCAGGAAGTCATTATTTTATTCCTGAGCAGTGACTGGGCAAAGGATTTTGCACTGCAGTTACTGCAGGGAAAGCATGATGTAACAAGGTATAATACAGAGTTTTGATGAGGAGATGCATGCAGTTAAAATTAACAGCTTTTAAAGCATCATTTCAGTTAAGTTTAATTTGGATATTAATAAAAACAATTTTTTCTTCATATATATATATATGCACAATTAAAGTTTTGATTAACCAATGTTTTGTGTTATCTAAGCCCAATGCAAAACATTGAAAAAAGTCATTAATATACCCTTGCTCAAAACGTAAACAATTTGTAGACTTTGGTTTAGACACAGGAATTGTTCAAACTAAAATCAGTTATACAGATGGTTTGAATGTGATTGAAAAGTCACTGTTCTAGGTTGAACATAAAGATGGCACATCAGTGTCCAACATAATGATGTCACAATACCTATGTAACATGGGAGAAAAAAATGGGGCAGCACAATGAAACAGAAGGCTATTACTGATTTTTTTTAAATATGTAATACTGTACAGCACCTCATTTGCATTACAGGTACATGTTTTCTAGTTTATAGTACATATCATAATTAGTACTATGTATATATCTGTATATTTGAATGTATACATTTTATATCACTATATACCTGCATAAATCATATAAGATTATAATATTAAAAATTTTTCTTGGATAATGATGGCCATACTGTATACATATATAAGAATTTGCTACGCTTTGACAAATAACCAGACACTTAAACCCATATTATCTAAATATCTATACTGAATAATAAAAATTCAAAAGATAAAAAATTAAGCAGTCTATATTAGTGAATACTGATTTGGCGAGAAACCAAAAATTACAATATTTCAGATTTATATATTGCTAATTTTAAGATTTAATAGTTTCATCAAAATAAAGCTTGAATATGGTAATATTTTCAAAATTAGATTTACCCATACATAATTAGATTTACCCATGCTAATCTCATGCATTTTTTATCATCTCTCCTGTCTTCGTGATGTATATTACATCCATTTAAAGTAACATCACCTTTTTTATAACAAATAATGCTTTTTAAGTTTACAGTTTAGGATAGAAAAGATAAAAATAGCATTTGCAGTGTTTAATAAGTTACACTAAAATATTTGCCAGATGTCAAACATATATAGAAATTATTACAGTATATTAAATACAAACTTGTTCTTATCTGTAGATTTTTCGGGAATCACAATTTGAAGTCTGTCATGGCATGTTCCATCAACAAGGTCTACAAAATATAAATTTTTATGTTTTCTGATGGCTCTGACCCATCCCTGAAAAAGAACAAACATAATACATGTAAAATATATTCAGTGAGTTATTCAGGTATCACATAACTTTGATTTCAACAATTTATAAAGCAAGCACTGAAATCGAGTGAGTTAAGATATAACGTTTATAAAAAATATACAATGAAATTTGAAGTCTCATTTTACAAAAATATGAAAAAAAAAGATATAATTTAAAAATTATAAATCATTTATTATTCTAAACTAGCATAAATCTAAAAAGCATCAGTTATTTTTTAAACATGTACGAAATGTAATCCCCAATTATTTTCTTTAATCACTCCCTCCCCAGATTTAGATTAATATTAGCTGTGATTATTATTGTAATTAAACCGATATTTATACATTCTAAAGAAAAAGAAAATGCGCTTTCCATTTAAAATCAGAATAGGAGACAACAGATTTTGGAAAGCGTGATGGTTATATCATTAAGAGAAATAATTTTAATATAATACACGGATTTTTCATATCCCATTCAAACAAAATTCTCACAAAAATATAATGAATCTCGGATTGTCTTGATTTAACATTTCTTGCGATGTTTAAATAGGGAACCTCCCATAAATTAAGTTTATTTTCTATTTTGTTCCTGAATGGAGAATTCTTTTACGAAATTTTATATGTGATAGAATCGCATAAAACCAAGGAGGTCCTAACAAAATTGAATACCTGAGCAACAATTTTTGTTTGTGTTGGTTTAGATAACAAAATATCTTTAACAGTTAAATTAGTCACACAAGAAGAAAACGCTTTGAAGCAGTTAGTAAACACACAACGTGCGCGAAGCATGACTTCTGTTTACGAATTTCCTACATAAAACAGCACCGGTTAGCCAAACGGGTGGAGATCGGTTACTATGCTCAAATGTTTATCCCTCATTTGACTCAAGACACTCATTTGTTTGGTTTCACTGTTTCCGATAGCTTCACATTTTATCAAATTTGAATAAATATTTATTCACAGAACCTAAAAGAGCGGAAACGTGTACAAAAAAAAGAGTACGTTTAAGATAGTACATTCTAGCTTTGTACTGTGTGAGTGCAAAATTGTTGAAAAAATTTCGTTTATAACTAGATATTCATATTTTCACTTTTACCAAATACTTTCTTTTATTTCCCCCCTTTAGCGGGAGTCCATAGACGTTGACCACTACTAAGACAAAAGCAGTGATCACTAATTTTCAGTCACAACAAAATTGGACTCATTATCTGAGTCAGCTTTCTACAAATGATAATTCCATTCGTAGAGCGTGCTCTAGATATAGGAAATGCTACAATAACATTCCGCCTTTAAAGGCCCTGACAGGATCCGTTACAGCAAAACTGAGAAAGCAAAACTCTTAGCTTCGCATCAGGAATTTCAGTTTTGCACAAACAATATGCATGACACAACAGCAGAACAGATTATCTCTGACTTACAACAATTACACAACAAACCCACTCGCTGACAGGCATCGTTCCAGTCTGACCGTAGGAAGTTATTGGCTATGTTAAGAATTTAAAGAACCACAAGAGCCCCGGTATTGACCAAACCAACAACAAGATGCTGAAGATGCTACCACTTAGGTTAATATTCAAGCTGACCAACATTTTCAGTACTATACACTTGATGGCAATACACTCCCCAGGAGTGGAAAACAGCAAAAATCACCCCTATTCTGAAACAAAATAAACCTGTATCCGAACCTAGGTCGTACAGACCCATTAGTCTACTTCTTTGTATAAGTAAGCTTGTGGAAGCAGTTATTCTCCAAAGAATACGTGATCATCTGGAAGCAAATAATATACCGATCCCACAACAGTTTGGATTTCAGAAGTCGTTGTCTACATCCTATCAACTTTATCGTCTTATAGAACACATCTCTAAAACAACTAACTACAAGAAATATACTGGGAGTTTATTCTTGGACATAGCCAAAGCTTTCAAACGTGTCTGGATGGACGCATTAATATACAAAATTCACAATCTGGGCTTTCCAGATTACATTACACTCATAATTAAATCCTACCTAACAGGTAGACACTTTGTTGTTCACCTTTCTAACACTTACTCCACTAAATGTCTGGTTTCAGCTGGCGTCCCCCATGGCTCACTACTAGGGCCTACATTTTTTGACACTTATGTGAACGATATATACACCACACCCAACACTACACTAGCAATGTATGCTGACGACACAGCGATCCTTGCTCAAAATGCATTTCTTAGCCCAGTCATACAGCATCTTCAAAATCACATACATGTACTAGAGGCCTGGCTCCTGAAATGGAAAATTCAGGTCAACGCTGAAAAAACAATTCCGATAGTCTTCACTAAGAACAGAAAAGTTAAACAAAACCTGCAGTTTTATGGAATCTCATTGCTCTGGGCTAAGCAAGTCACTTATCTTGGGGTGATCCTCACAAATTCTCTTACATGGTTCCCACATACACACTCTATTATCCAGAAGTTTCGGGTTCGTAAAGCTAAACTCAACTCCTTGATTGCCCGAAACAGCGTTCTATCTATAGATAATAATTTACTCATTTGAAAATCCATTCTGCGTTACATGCTCTGTCACGCTTGTCCAGTTTGGGAGTATTCATGTAAAACTCTATATAAAAAACTTCAAACTGAGCGGAATATTGTTCTGCGACAAATTACAAACACACCATACTATATTAGAAGCAACGAAATTCATGCGAAACTAGGCGTAATTCAACTCAAAAGTTGTTACTGCCACTTGCGGATAGCCAGAGCCGATAGCGTTACATGGGTTGCCTGTAAGGTATAAATATGATAGACACTCGCTTTCTCGATTTGCAGAATCTTTTTGCTCCTGGTGAAGGAGGACCCGTTTTGCCCTCGAAATCGGTTGAGATTTTACAAAATTTACCCCGAATACAAAGTTGTCGATTTGGCTGTTCTATTCACAGTTTTCTTATTAACAGTACAGGCAATTACACTTAAACTTTTTATCGTAGGAAAATTATTATGCAAGCACAGTGATTTCGTGTTATATTTAGTCTGACTGATTTTTTAAAACAAGAAAGGAGGAAAACATCCATTTAGGTGCAGCAGATTCTTACAACAAATGTTACTTTGTGCAAAAATGATATGCTTTACATCACTTTCTTTTTATTCAAGTCTTAGATTAGTACCTTTTCCAGTTTACAATCTAAATTTGAAAAGAACTTTCACTTTACGATGATAACAATAATAATGTTCACTCTGACAAGTTCACGTTAATTTAATTTCAAACTTGAGTTCCGCAGATATCTACGAGACGTGCAACACATAGTAGCACATTTTAAATCCTCTGTAACATAAAAAGGCAGACTGACGAGCTGGTGCAATAAACAAAAAAAGTTACAAGAAATTTAATTGGTAAAAGGTTAGTATATAACTTAAAGGGCACATTATAGCAGAAGTCTAAATATATACATTAAAAAAATACAATCGAAAAATAAAAAATATTAAACACAGGAAAAGTGCACCAAAATATTCAAAAATACTTGAAAATTATACTAAAAAAATCTAAAATAAATATCATACACAATAATATACAAATGCGAATACCAGAATTATTTTACGAGCACGAATGCATTTGTACTGAAAATTTCCTAAAATAGAGGACAAGGCGAGCAATCTTACCAATGGGTGTCAGAGCGTTTTTTATCTCCTCTGACATCTTGCTAGCTATTGTGCGAATGCTATCTAGAGTTGAAACATCCGTAAGCATGTTTACCTCTTTGATTAGTTTAAAGAAATCAATTAAAATCCCTGAGAAATTTTCCGAATTTTTCTGTTGCTCACGAACACGTTTTTCGGGCCTGTTGTGTGTTACTACGGATTTTATAAAATTTGTTTCATTTTCAGTATTTTTATCACGAGGAATTTGGCTACTAATTTGTTCAACTGGCTTTTCAGCACTTTGTACAATTTTTTCCTTAAGAATGGAAGTTACAGGATTAATTTTCTCATCCATCCCTGCCACATGATGCAATACGGATTTTTGAGAAGCACTGTTTTTCAGACTGATGGGGTTTGGGGGCACTATTTAAAACTACCTGCATGGCTCAAATTAGAGGTACAACATTTAAATTTTTTTTATTTACTTACTCCCACATTGTGAAGATTTATAGTTGCCTGCACACTTCACACCACTCAGCAAGAGTTCATACTCTGCCGAGGAATGGAAGGAATGCTGGAAAGTATGACATTGTGAGACGCTACCTTTGAAAATATGCATTGCCTTCGCCGGGGATCGAACCACGGACCTCTGAAATACCGGCTCAGTGTGCTGACCATTACACTACGAAGGCACACTTAGAAGGTGGGAGATATACCTTATATACTCCCCTTTTTAAAGGGCGACTAGGGTTTTAGGGGACCTAGTCGCCAAATCCTGGGTGTGGAGAGTCATCATCCACAACCCTTTTAGTTCGGGCGCCACTGTAGAGACATTAGGTTAATTACAAGCAGGAGAGATGAAAAATATGCATTGCCTTCGCCGGGGATCGAACCACGGACCTCTGAAATACCGACTCAGTATGCTGACCATTACACCACGAAGGCACACTTAGAAGGTGGGAGATATACCTTATACCTTTAAGTTAATAACTTTCTACAAAGACATAAAAAATATCAAATTTTGAATATCATAGATTATTTCTTTCTTAGGTTCGTTAACCAACTGAACCTAGAATAATAGTATGGGAACACAAGTTTCTGAATTTAATAAAATCATTAACTTTGATTGTGTTCAAATCTTCCTGACGTAATTTGATTTTGATATCATCAACAGAATTCTCATAGAATAAGCCTGTCAAAACTACTTTAACTGGTTTAGTGTTTTGTACATGCACCACATAAGGTTAAACACTATTGAATTCCAAGTAACATGTAATTTCTGAGTGGCAATCAGCTTCAATTGGAAAAATTTTAAGAAATTCACCCAAAGCCCGATTTTGGCTATGAAAACAGCATTAACCTCATCTTTAGGTTTCCGATAATTTCGCTAAATTTTAGCCGCGGTATCATCATAATGAGTTTAATTATTGAGTGCCTCTGGAATACACATAACAACAATTTCCACATCATTTTTACATTATTCTCATCATTAATATTTTCAGGATTATTTACATTATAATTATCCAAAAGATAAAATTTATTTCCAATATTAATATCACGGTTGTTTCTTAAGATTTTGGCAGGGAGTGCAGTTTCCCTTGGGGAGACAAAGCAGTCATCGGACAATGTCTTATCCGAGCTACGCTTTTCTTCGGAGCGCTGATTACCTTTAGTATTATCCGAATATTTAAGCAAACGTTTTTCACGTCCTTTGCATACATTTTACAAGGGTCAGTATCACTAGGTATTTTTGCACTTACAACTACATCTGAATTTTTACTTAGAACTAGCAGCATTTTGAATTTTATCTCTATAATCAATATCAGAATTTTTACTACAATATGTAGTACTGAAAATTTAAACATTTTTTACAACATCAGAATTTTTCTTGGAACTAACAGCCTAGAATTTTTCCCATATATAGTACCATCCTTAAGAATACTGACATATGAATGTACGGCAGACATTTTATGTGCCTAAAAAATTTCACATTTACCTTAACAATACTTTAATCATGTCTTGCTTCGCGGTAACTTGCAAAACCAGTATGTCTAGATGCTATAGGAAGTCATCACACACACTGCAAATATTAACGATATGGTCCTGCACATTCTTTTGAAAGTTCAGGGAATTTATAAAATCCACTTGATCACAATGTTTCTTGTTCAATAAATGTGTCACAATGCGATCAATTTCAGCTGGAGTATAATCATTATGAATTCGCCCAGTTGGGAAAATGGTTATTGACTCTGACTGCCGTACCGAAGGGCCGGGGTTCGAATCTCGGAGAAAGCATGGATGTAAATTGTCTGTCCGCCCATAGGAGGCAACGGTGACCCAACTATTGGATTTCTCCTCAATAAAGTAACCACCACTTCATGTTTTAATTGTGACCAGCGCCTCTAACGGCTGGAACCTGTCATTGGAAAAAAATAATGAATATCTCAGTCTGAAATATCCAAAATATCAATATCATTTTCATAATCACTGTTCAAATTCACGTTCGACGTCATGTAAATAAATACACAACCTGAAAGTTAACCTCAAAGTTCAGCGCAATTCGAAATGCTTGGCGATAACGAACAAACACATGATTGCTAGAGAGCTCAACACCCACATGTCCTTCATCGACCGTGTCCACCAATGCATTTATTTAACTACTTTGATTGTTTCTCTATTCTTTACGCAAATGCTTTTTTCAGTATTGATAAAGTTTCGCTTTGCCTTGCATGTTTCACTCGGAGGACTTGCTATCTTTCCTTCCTTCTCTGATGTCTATAATCCCATGAGACAATAGTCTCAATGTTTTATGCGTTTCTCTTGTTTTTTTCCCCAGGAAATGCAACTTTATACATTTTTCACGTGATATGGCCATGTAGCTGACTTCATCTAGTTCAGCTTATAGAGTCGACGCTCGGACCGCGCTGGAGCTAGTGATTCATTGAGTTCGGGTACAGAGCAGATGTTCTTTAAGAGCAAGTATTTTCGCCTTTGTATCGGGCCATTTCCCGCGTGCTTTGTTTTTATTCTATGCTGTTGAACACAGTAATAAGCACTCGGGCTCAGAACTAGAATTTACGACGACCATCGCAATTATTTCAAATTGCCAGGCTAAAGATGCTGAAGAATGACTCTCAGCTCTATAATTGTGCTGCAACAGTAGGCATACAAACGAACTTATTGTCTAATAATTCACAAATGAAGTAGCTACCGAATTTAAATTTATGGAAGGCCATCATCTTCAAGTTAGTAGAAAACAAGAAAATACTTCCAATACTAAAATCATACAACGAAAATCAAGTAAAATGATTAGTCGATCCTCTGAGGAAATCAAGGTTAAAACCAGTATAAAAAAACTCAAATACTGCGGAAATAGCCCAGCCTACAGAATGAATGTCCAACCCACCAAATAAAACTTTAAAGGCATCAGAAAATAACAATTGGGTTGCGCTAAGAAAGACTCACAAAAGTATTTTAAGTCAAACTTTGCAAAACGCGTTAGATTTCAGGCCCTTGTGGGAGATGAAAGAAAACTGGCAATGCATATGCAAATCAATCGGGAAACAAGAAACTCACAGCTAATCAAAATGCTAGCACGGGTGAACCTCATCAGACTTATAAGAAAACTTCAAAAGTACCGCTCATAGCCATTTCTGAGTGAAATGTAAAATGCAAAAAATAAAAGCTAAGCTCGGGCGTCACCATCGAGATAGATAAGGCCTGCGCTCTGAATTGAAACTAGCTTGTGACGTCAAGGTTTAGGGACCCTCATCAGTAACTTACACAATCACACTCCTTGAAACTTTCTCCGCATTCTTTGTCCACCCAGTTAGACACTTTCGATGCCCACATATCAGTAGCTTCCTGTCTCCTAACGCTGTTAGACATACTTCACAGGCTTTTGTTAAATCCATAGATTTCGTTAGTTTTATAACATTTCTGCATTATTCATTGGTTTTTAAAGTTATTTGTTTAGTGATAGATTTCAGTTTCTCCATATTTTCGTGTTATCATCATTATGCCTTTCCGTTGTGTTGTTTCTGGATGCAAAGGATATTATGAAAAGTCACCATAAAGGAATACGACTAAGAAATAAATTAATTTCCTTGGCGAGGAAAATGTGAAGTTTCTAAGTAAGTTTTTGAATTGGCTGGATGTTTGGAAAAGTTTGGGATAAATTACAGGGAGTTTTACGAAAGAAACTCATCATGCTCTCACTCCCACAACTCATACTTTGTTGGAAATGAAGCAGTATTGTATCAAAGAACTAAAATTGAAATGTTTTCTCTGTGATAAAACACAAACTGATTCTTTAGAACAGAGATTCGGAAAGTATAGATTTTTAGCCGGATCGCAATATGATGTCTCAGTGAGGCACATACTTGAACGCGAGTCCAAACTCAGATTACAAAACACTTTTTCATTGAGATCTGCAACTTTTGTCAAATTACTATTGACGAGTTTAATGCTGTGTCTTCAAATGAAAAGGAAGATGAAGTAATTAATGTGAATATTTTAGGCATCGAAAGTGTAATACCGGCCTTAACATACCTTGCACGATATGTGTTTATGCCATGTGCAAAAAACAGAAGCAGTTTTCAGTTGATAAAGCATTGATAGGCGAAAATGCATATCGCTTATTTTCAAGCACGAACAGAGGATCTTTAAAATATCCTTACCCAGATATTGTAAATATTATTGTGCATTGTTATATAGCAGTTCAAGAACTTCTGTCTGAGAAATAAGAAAGTTAATTTTTAAAAGTTCAAAATCAAAGAAATTTCGCGGCGGCTCTTGCATTTTCTATTATAAATAGGCTAAAATTATTTAATTCAATTGCTATACTGTGTGTAAGCATTTTACTGAAGAATTACTATTGTAAAAAAATTATACTTATAGAAAACACTGTTTAAAAAGAAATCAACAAACATTACAGAAAGCAAATATTTAAAATAAAGCATTCATGTTATAGAAAGTATTCCATTGCATTTAAAAAACATCAGTTATTTTATTGAATATTTATTTGTAAACTTTTTGTTGGGTTTTATAATTTGTATTTTTTATTCATTACGACTTAAGGCATAAATTTATGTTTACTTTTGACATCAGACATAAGACATTTTGACATAAGATAAAAACATGCTACTTTTTAATTAATCTGGGAACACAGTAATATAAATGTAAATTGTTTGATTTTCACATAGAATTTTCACTCATATGAAATGAATGCAAAATCTGATGCCATTATTTTAGATGTAAAACACACACACACACACACACACAATATACTTATAAAGCTTATTTACACACACACACACACAATATACTTATAAAGCTTATTTACACACACACACACACACACACACACACACACAATATAATTATTACACACATATTTACACACCACACACACACACACACACAATATACTTATAAAGCTTATTTACAAGTGCCCAATAAATAACATATTGATTCTTTTTGCATTTGTTATTCATATACACGTATGTTCAATGTAAAAATTTGCAGTAATTAAGAAAAATACTCCTTTTCATAACCACACAGTTTCTAAATTTTAGAAATTACATTTAACTGAAGTTAATATAAAGGAATAATAATTTGGCTAACATAATTAATATTTTTATTGGAAGAAGTTATGAAAAAACGTTGGTACTGTAGTATTAACCTTAGTAATGTATACTCATCGAAACATGTTCAACAAGAGACTCCCTATTACTGATATTAAATGATTGTATTAATAAGAATTGATTTTTCCTTTTCCACGGTTTTGCTTGTTTTTTAAAACGATCATTACGAACTTTAGTATAATTATTCAATAAAATGTTTGAAATTGAGGAGAAGCATAACCGTCGTAATTTACCAATTTCCATTTTACACGAATATATTAACTGTACAGATCCAATATTCATGAGATCTAGTTTTTCTTCAGAAAGATGTATTAATAAAAGTTTTTGGTTGTTCGCACGTAAAAAGTCAGTTTCATAATGTTCTGAAATAAGCCACTGAAATATCTGAAATATAACCGCAATAATATATACAACAAATTCAGTAGGTCGCAATAAGCCCCTCTATCAATGCACTCCAAATAATTTGAAAGATCATTTTCGCATTCAAAAAACCTTATCAGAATATAGAATATTTTTGCATTTTCAACAACTTGTTTTATTAGACACTTATCCACCTATATAAATTAATACTCTCATATTTTTTGCCGTTATTTTAAATATTTGTGAAAAAGAAAAATAATTTCATTCACCTTTTCAGTGTTTAATTCATTGTTTAAATCATCATTATCCGTTTATAATGTCTTTATTGTGAACTCCCCATTTTTTGAAGAATTGAATTTTGTCCAGCTAATTAACTTGAGTTTCTTTTCAGATTCTAAAGCTTGAGTCAGTGAAATATGATAATTTGCACCACTCATTTGGAGATATTGTCCACATCTTGCCTCAAAATTGTCTGTTTGAAATTTTCCATACACCACACACTGGAATTTTAAATTGTTTGATAAATAACCCGCAAGATGAGTAAAAGTTGTAAGTTGTATGTTTCAGCGCATGATATGTTTCTTTTACAGTGACTTATATAATGCTATAAAATAAATACGCTGTAGACTATAATTATTAATACATTCCTATTTAAGCTTAGTAAAAAATATACGCACAAGCTCGAGCTCAATATTTTTTAACTTTCAAGATTTTTTTTTTTTTTAATATTGTTGCATGCGTAATGGATTAATGCGTTCGTAATGGACTGAATGCTCAAGTCGTTCAAAAGTCAATAAAATTTACTCTTTTCACACGAAATAAAGAAAATACTGAAATACTTCCTCAGAGAGGCCCGAGCCAAGTCCATCTGAGCCAAGGCCATTTGAGATATTGTGATATTCGTACAATATCACAATATCTCAAACAATAAACAGAACTCAATTAAAAACAGAGAAAATTAATTCAATCTCACAGCCAATTAATGACAACACTAGGTAAACAACAGTTCGCTTAAAACAGCTACAACTAAGCTGAGGTGTTTTAATTCGGCTTTTAAAAGCTTTTTAATTATTCACTAGATCATGCTGGTAAAACCGTTTTCTAGATTTTCTCCATTTTTGCGGATGGCGACAGTAATTACGAGATATTTATTTATTAAACATTAAATGCACGCTCTTTTATTTTTACTTTTGCGACGTAGCTTTCTTTTCAAAAATCGTCTGCTTTGCACGGGAAAATTAAACAATTTTAATGACAATTCTAAATAAATAAGAAATCCATAACAATATTATTATTATTGTCTAATTTAGAAGAAGGAATTATTCTAATAAAGCATTACGAGATTCGTTTTTGATACATGAATGAAAGACACAAGAGAAATTTACTAGATTGTTATAATATTTAAGATGAGTGTTATGGCATATGCAATAAAAATGTATTAGAACATGAATAAAAATGGGAGGAATATCTTTTTAACTTACATTTATTATAAAAGTGTTTGTTTTGTATCACGAAGTAACTTTAAGAAGTACAGGTCAAACAATTAATTAAAGTCAAACATTAAAATGAGCTAGTAAATAAACTTAACTTTCGATACATCTTGCTAAAAGTTAAATTTACTATAAGGAATAATTAATGCTACATACCTTCTAGGTTAATCGTACGCTCTGTTTACACGCATACTGTTTGAAGATGGTGTTAGTACGATTGCCCCCGCTCGTGACGTCACATCAGGGAAGAACCCCTTTGGTAAGGCTACTATATATCTCTAGTAGCTCTACCCTTTGGATTCGGCCTTTTCCCATCAAGATGGCCTTGGCTCGGGCCTCTTTGCAAACAAAAGGTGACAGAAGACCTTGTGGTGTTGCTATGGAAATGAACCAATCAAATAAGATGAAACGCTATGAAATGCTGTGTTGATATGGAAACAACCCCATTGGTGACCGACGCTGGATAAGTGCATCTTTCTTATCGTTTCATGGGATTTGGACAAAATACGAAAACAGAACAAACTATACATCATATACAATGGATGAAATATCAGCGGTAAAAATACCTCCTTTCATGTTTTCTGATGCGCCTCTGTGGGTCACTCTTACGCGTTTTGCAACAACGTGCGGAAAATCATAATGCGCGGACACTCTTGTTTTGGAATATTTCTACAGGAATTACTTATGAATGTGCAGTTTATTTTAACATCAATCATCCCTCTAACCACACAAAAGGCTGATGAAATAGCGGATAAAATAATGGAAGTGTCACCTGCTCAGGTAAGCGTAGTTTCTGCGCTTCGCTAGGAAGTTGAAATTCCACGACGTTCGAGAACTCATTCTCTTAATTGTAATTTTCGTAGTACTTCAAATCGTGAGAAATTCTCTAA
This sequence comes from Stegodyphus mimosarum, assembly GCA_000611955.2. NCBI lineage: Eukaryota > Metazoa > Arthropoda > Arachnida > Araneae > Eresidae > Stegodyphus > Stegodyphus mimosarum. Next base: position 87,781 of record KK120001.1, read on the forward strand.
AGGAAATGATTTATGATGTGGTTATCATTACAATTTTGATTTTTGATTACAATTTTTGATGTTGTTACCACCAAAAATTTGCTTCTAAAGCAAAGAAGTGTACGCCACTCTTCAATTTTGAGGGGAACTTCCAGGGCAAGGAGTAACGGCGACATACGCCTCGTTTTCTAGTTCGGCTCATCTATTTGTTCGTGATCGCAACTTTTTAATCGGTACAGGTATTGATTGTTCCTTAATTCCTTCCTCGAGATCTGATAAAATGGTTACTCCTATTCAAACATTTCTAGCAGAAAATGATAAATAGCAGATAAATGTCTATAAACAAAAGTTATTTTCTTTAGATTTAGGTTTTAAAAAACAGTTTGTTTATTTTTTTATGTATGCGACGTTCAAACTGCTATAATTTGCGCATATTTTCTACATTATTTTAACCTCCAACCAGATCTTAGAACCCGTCGTTTAAACCATACTTGTAAACGATTCTCATGGTACACTGCGAAAAAAAAAGAAAAAAAAAAGATAGTTCTGTATCTCTCGTTCTACTGGCTCGATTGACGAAATTCAAATTGCGTTTTTCATGTCTCGAAAGAGCGACTTAGAATATACCGGGTGCGTCATAAATTCGTGAAAAAGTTCAAAAATTCGTAATAAGAGAAGGAATGCACGGAAAAATTTTCTGTTTGCCCCAATATGGCCAGAAAGACATTGAATTTCTTTCCATGCAAAAAAAAAAAAATCCAAAAGTAACCGACAGAGGGTGCTCACACGTCACACTAAGACGTGTATTCAAGCCACGCAAACAGAAACAGACACTCAAACAGATCACTATAACATGACACTATGCATATATTTTGTAGTGACAGATGTTCAACATTACCACCACCACAAAGTAATAGGCAAGTGAGACGCGTCACTGCGCCCATTACAGCGAAGTGTAGCATGTCGGCAGCGACGGTCAGTCGAATGGCATTTTTCAGTTCCACCAGTGTGGATAGGGAGCCCGGACGCACGAGACTTTAAGTATAACCACAACCAAAAATCTGCCGGGGTCAAGTCTTGTGATCTTGAGGACCGCTGAATCTTACAATCGCTACTTGGTCTTCGGTGAAAGATTCCAACAGGAACGTCTTGACATCGCTTGCAATGGGGGGCGGGCACCATCCAGCATGAAGGTGACAGCAGGTAAGACATGTCTTTTCTGCAATGCAGGCACAACGTGGCCACGCAAAAGCGTAAGATGTGCTGCAGTGAATGGACGGGTTTTCACGCCGGATACAGGACAGGGTTCTTCAAAAAAGAAAGAGCTGAGAATAAAAGACGCGGAGAAAACACACCAAACAGTCACATGAGGAGAATGCAGTGGCTGGCTCTGATACTCACGAGGTTTTGAAGTCGCCCAAATACGACTGTTTTGCGTATTGACGTCATCATGTGAGAGTGAAAAGTGAGCTTCGTCCGTCCACATGACGTTCAGCAACCCTTGTGGGTTACGTTCCATTTGTGCCATCCCCCATGTAGCAAACTTTTGTCTTGCATCTGTATCTGCCGGTAATAACTGGTGAAATCAATGGATTTTGAATGGATACAGATCCAACATTCCGTGCAGAATACGTCGAATCGACGCCTCCGGAATTCCCATTCTTCTCTCAGCTTCACGAGCACTGCTACTTCCCGTTGATGTCTCGGCTGCCATATCTTTCATGACGTTTTGTACCACATGGATGCGGTCCGTTCTCAAGGGTGGTCTGCCACTTCGTTGACGATCCTCCAGCGGATCCTGGCGGATCCGTTTCCAGCGAAGTGTTTTATTGATAGGCTGATTTGCATAAAACATCTCAGTATGTCGTGTGAGCGCCGTCTGTTGGTTACTTTTGGCAAAATATTTTTTTACATGGAAAAACATCTAATGTCTTCCTGACCATATTGGTGCAAACAGAAAATTTTTCCGTGTATTCCTTCTTTTATTACGAATTTTTGAACTTTGCACGAATTTATGACGCACCCAGTATATCAGATTTATAAGTAGCATTATTCTAACATAGGTATTTGACACAAAATGGGTCTTTTGCTGAAATTACATACCATGGTTTTTTCCATATTTCGATTCTGCGACTCAAATTATGCCTAAATATTAAATTTTGTAAAATTTGGTGCAAAATTTACGGAGAAATTCAAAAATTAAATTTGGCGAATTTTTTTCAGTTTATGCCAAGAATAATTCACTTGGCGAACTTCTTTAATACCTAGTAACCTATTTTCCTATCCCTTCCATTGTAATGGAGCGGAAAAAAGTTACATCATTTCTATCTTTTTACATTGTGCATGAGCGGAAAAAATGTCCCATCGCTCCAAATAATTTCAGCAAACTACGTAAACCGCATTAGATGTTATCATCGCTTTCAACAAATACGCCGAATTTCAAAACGCGCCAATATATAAATTCACGTATATCTTCGGAAATTTTGAATAAAAAGCTCTAATTTTTTGTATGAATACTTAGAAATACATCTACTTCAAGTTCACTGTAAAAATTTTATAGTTACAATTCAAAATTTTTTCAAAAAAATTTATAAATATTATTTAAGAAGAAATCATAAAAATGGGTGAATTTTATTTGGACTGAACCTAAATTTCGAACTGTGAAAGAAGGAATCAAGTAAGTGTAATAAAAAAAGAGATATTAATAAATACATACCAAATTGAATAAATATTGAGGAGCTAAAATTTTGAGAGCTAATTTTTTAAAAACTACTCGTGCGATTTTTACAAAATTTGGTAGTTTGGCATAATTCGAGCCGTAGAATCGAAATATGGAATGAAAAATGCCATGTCGCATTAGAAAAAGTAAAATTTTGTGTCAAAATACCTATATCAGAACAATGCTATATGTAAATCTAATACATATCCTAAATCACGCTTTCGAGACATGGAAAACGCAATCTGAATTCTTCAATCGGGCCAGTAGAAGGGGAGATATAGAACTGTCCCTTTTTTTTGCGTAGTGTACATTGCATGCTGCTAGTATATAGTCTATGAAATCTGCATTATATAATAATAATTATTCTAAGTTGTTAAATGAATTTCTTAATATTGTTCAAGCTCCATGTGCAAACCAAATTGCCAAACATTCAGTTCAACATCCTACTGAAACTTTTGGCCCTCCCTTTTTTGCCAGACCACGTGGACTTGCACCCGATCGTTTGAAAACTGCAAAAATGCAATTTCAGCATCTGTTGGATTTAGGCCACATTCGCCCATCCAACAGCAATTACTCTTAGCCACTGCATATGGTCTCTAAAAATGATGTGAATGAAGTGGAGTCCTATCGGTGATTTTAGAGCCCTTAGTGCTCAAACCAAAAAGGACAGGTATCCAATTCCTACTATTATTGATTTAACTAGTGAACTCTATGGGTGCAACATATTTTCCCATGTACATTTAGTCAAAGCATTTCATGAAATTCCGATTGCCCCTAAGGATGTCTGTAAACTGCCATCTGTACATCATTTGGAGTTTTCGAGAGCACTTGTATGCAGTCTGGTTTGTGCAATACATCAAGCACTTTGCAAAGGTTTATCGATGACATGACAAGAGGTTTAAAACGTGTATGTGCATTTTGAAATCAAGTCCTCAATGTGTACATCTGGAGTGATGCAATTTCTAAATTTTTTAGACAAGTAAGCCTAACATAACTTGGCAAATTTCTCGGCATATTAAATTTTTATCGCAGATTTGTGCCACATGCTGCACACATTTTGTCCACTTTAATTAAGTTTCTAGAAGGTCATTCTAACAGAAACATATCATTCCGTCCAACTAAAACAGCTGAAAATGTTCTCCAGTGATCTGACGAAGCCGAAAAGGCATTTTTTTAGCTAAAAAGCTTTTAGCTACCCTTTTAAGACATCCAATTTCTGGTTCCCAACTTAGTCTTTGGATCGATGCATCTGACGTTGCTATTGGCAGGTCTCTCATGTAACTCCAAATTGGTCAATGGGAGCTAAAAGCATTCCTTTCTTTAAAACTGAATAAGAGTCAACGAAAATGGTTTACATATGACCGCGAACTCTTGGCAATATTCGAATCTATCAAAAATTTCGCGAGATGTTAGAAAGTTGCAACCTCGCCGTATTTTACTGACCAAAAACCCCTAACATTCTCTTTCAGACAAAAAGCAGAAAAGTGCTTTTGTGGACGACTGAGACATCTAGATTATATCTCTCAATTTTCCATTGATTTACAATATGTTAAAGGAAGGGAAAATGTTATTGTTGACATACTCTCTCAAACAGAAGAAAATTCTGTTTCTCTCACACCTGTTCTGGATTTCAAACAGTTAGCCTCAGCACAACTCACAGACAATAAACTACAAAAATTTCTAAATTCTAAATCTTCTTTGAAGCTCTGTAAACAACATTTCCCTCTCAAAGATATTTATCTCTGCTGTGACTCAACAACTGACATTCCTAGTCCTTTCTTTCATATTTCATTAGACCTATCCCAAACTCTGTGAAGGCTTCTGAGAAATATCAGCGTGCAAAGATACACAGGCGTATGAAATCCCCCATTTCGATGTTTTTACTTCCTGATGTCACATAAATTTTATTGACCCATTACCAATTTATTAAGGTTATAAATATTGCTTGACCATAATCGATGGCTTCACGCGATGGCCCGAAGAAATTCCCAAGTCTGATATATCGGCTGAACTTGAAACAACTTGTAAAGGTCTAATTAGTGGATGGATAGCTCATTTTGGATGCGCTTCCACTATTACTACTGATCAAGGTCGAAACTGTGAATTGCTTCTTCAGGGAGTTCACTCATCTGCTGGGCATTCATAGTATTCGTACCACTACCTATAAGCCTCAAGCAAATGGAATAATTGAACGGTTCCATCGCCAGCTGAAAAACAGCATAAAAGCACAAGAAAACCCTCGCTCGGCAGAATCGTTACCTCTTATACTTAGTATTCGATATTCCGATAAAGATGATATCCAAGCAACTTGTTCTGAGTTAGTACATGGTACTACTTCGTCTGCGTTCGGATATCTTGTGCTCAGATCAGCTTTCTCCGCCATACCCGACACCAACATATGTCAATCCTTTACGATCTATAATGCAATCTTTGGTTCCCATAGCAACATCAAAACACTGTTCAGAACCTGTCCACATTCATCCATCCTTAAAATCATCTTCTCATCTTTATTTGGAATTTGACTCTGTCAAATCTCCTGTCCAATAACCATACTCAGGTCCTCATCCTGTCATCGAGTGACATGGAAAAACTTTTATCACCTCCATACACGGTAAGAATCAAACTGTTTCAATTGATCTACTCAAAGCTGCATTTTTTATTAACGATACCACTAAACCTTCCAGTAAGACGGACGCATTGAAGAATTCCATATCAACTATTTCTAAAACTACCACAAAATCGGGAAGACATGTCAAATTCCCTCAACATTTGTCGACCACCTACTACATATAACTTGTATAATTTCAATTATATTTTTTGCATCGTTCGGTCTCCCTCACTGGGGGGGGGCGATGCTCTGTGCTGTTGCTATGGAGATGAAACAATCAAATAAGATGAAATGCTATGTTGTTAAGAAAACAGCCCACGAACTTTCAGTTTTAAAATGATTATTAGAACTGCAAAGGAGTATCAGTTTTGAATATTAGAAGTGACTGTCGTATATTAGCAGTTCATATAAAAATTGCAAAATAGAAATTTAAATCTTTATTCGCAGAGTCGCGAAATGAAGCAGTAGTCCAGTTTTCTCGTCGAAGTGTCATTATGTTATGTTTAATAAAGTTTATATTTTTATAAATGTGTCTTTGCCTCACTATCAAACATTCACAACATAACTTACCTATGTCTTCGTGTCTTACCTATGTCTTGGTACATATTACATAAAGATAATGATTACTACAAAGTTACTACTAAATATCTAACAAGCATAGGCTTGCCATATCGTTTCTATTTACTCAATGTAGAAAACCGGTTAAGTCGGTGATAAAGAAACTGCTATCGTTCCTATTTGTTGAATGTACAAAACAGGTTGAAGCAGTGATAAAGAAACGGCTTTCCAATGAAGATATTGCTGAAACAGAAAGAAAATGAACTAAAAGAGAATGACATCCCCTTCAGCAATTGACTAAATATAAAAATGACACAATCATCTTGTTATCACTATGCCATCACTCTCCTTGAAACTAAGTGGGCATTTGATCCTAGCTCTTACGTAGAATTTAAAATTTTATTAAGACTTTGTTAGGTGGTAGGATCAGGCGCTTAGTTAGTTTCAAGGAGTTTGCTGACTATAACTTTGTTAGAACCTTTATGGAATTGAAATATAATAAATTTGCATAATTACCATACAGACATCGAAAAAATGTTGTCCTTCACTATTTCTCTACTTGTAAGTTTACTTGTCATGTGCTTTGTGATTCCAAAGAAAGCTTCGAATGTGAAGAATATTTACCATTCTTGTGAATAACCTCAATTACCCATATCTGAAAAACTTTTTTATGTTTTTATTTTAAAAAGTTTTACTTCAAGTCTGCATATTTTACATTTACCTCACTCGTATTCTGATTAATGAAAGAAAAATTACAACTACTGAAATTTTTGGAATATTGAAGTTCATATGAATATTAAATAGTAACAACAAATTCTGTATTTTGTTGTATGTTGATTAATAATATAAATAATAAAATTTAGAGAAAACATCAGTTTCATTCAGGGGGAAGCTAACCATTTGTAAATATATTTTTAAGCATTTAAAAAATTCATAAAATGAAAATTAATAAAAAGGTTTCGGAAATTCATTGACATATACCAATAGAAAACAGAGAATACTATTTTCGAAGTGTGTAAAAGGCTACGAGAACTCACTCTCAAAACGTTTGCGAAAAAGCAATGGCATCGCAAATACGCAAATTTCGCAGAACACGAATTTATTTAATATATTGTATTCGAAATTTAATTGTAATACATGATAATAAACAATGAAGAATTACATGTTGGTATTGATATACATTTCTACAAAGAAGCAAATATAGTTTTAGGAAACTTTTGCATGTTTTGCATTTTTGGTTGTAATATTGGTAAGTCCGAAAATCTTCCTATAATGAAACATATGGGAATGTTTTTCTCTGCAATGAACATATGAAATTCTTTGGAAAAGCTGAAAGTTGATAAGCACTTCAGTACCTGGCTACAAATCAAATGTCATAGCTAAGTGTAGCTGTATGAACGTTAACCAAGACTACAACGTATAAATGTATAAATTACTGTATTACTTTTCCAATGCGTTATGAACATTTGAGTTGAATATAGCCATAATTTAAAAAAAACTAGTAATGCAAAGTTCAGTTTAACCTTTATTTTTTTCTAAAACACACAGTAAAGAGGTCTGTTTAATAGTAAAATATTGCTTGAAATTGTGCTGACAGAAGGAAAAAAATACGACATTTCTTATGTAAAACATTAAAGCATGTTCCCGGTCCACAATGCAATGCAATGCAGTGTTAAGTAAGTGAAATTTTCTATACTGAGTATTTGTCACATATAATATGTATTGAAAAAGTGAAAATTACTAATATGCTACCATTGGAATAGGAATAAAACTTCACTCATAAGCAAATTCTATGAAACTTATAAAGTGAGCAAAGTACGTGTATAAAACAGTTCTTTGTAATAAGTTATAAATGTTTTCTTTCTAGTCTTTTTTAATGTTTTAATGTTTTCTTTCCAATGTAGTCAGAAGGTGTTAAACCGGCAATGAAACACTTGATTCAACATTTAAGATTTTACTGAAAATGCAGTAAAGACATCTGTGTGTTATTAAAATTGGACTTCAGTTTAGAAAGACATAGGAAAACGTTACTATTTTCATGTATTCGCTTGATGCGAAGCAAACTAATCCTGGCCCATCAATGCAATGCAATAGTCATGCACGGTTAATTGTTCATTTTAAATTTGATAAAGAAGTTGTAATGTTGATATTTCAACATAATCAGTTATTATGATTTACCTTTATTCCTCACCAGTATATAAATGAGTTAGATAGTATTTAAGCTGAGATATTGGAATTTTAAGATAGAATGTGTTTCTGGCATGGGCGTGCACGCCACGTTTAGTTCCTGCCAGCTTCGATAGCTGTAATTTTCGGCTTTGCGTTATTCGCTTTCGATAAATTGATTTTGAACCTCTGGTTAGAATTACTGAGACAGCTTTGAGTAAAATTTAGTTGTGTACTGTTTGCCTACTTTTTCACATCTTAACTTGAAATTGAGAGTTGCATCACCACGAGCTGTGACTGGTTTTGTGAGCACAAGAATCGCCATCTTTTGTTTTCCCTGAATGTGCCATTTTCGAGCAAAAAACATGCAGAGGTATGATATGGGTGATGTCATCCACCGCAAAGCAAATCTTTCATAACGTTCTTCAGGTTTAGGAAGGTAAGGATTATTCAGTAGGACGCGTATATATTCTTCTATTTCGAAGTTTATTTCCGAATGACATAGTCTATAAGACGTAAATTTACAGGCAGAGAAATAGTGAAGGTTAACTATCCTGGAAAGCCTGGACGATAATTGCAGAAAATTAATTGTACTGCAATTCTCTATAAAGGATGATTCGAATAAAAGAAATATGGCGGCAAACTCCATGAATATAAGTGGGCATTTGATCTTCAATTTTACGTAGAATTTACAATTCTACTAAAACGTTTTAAAGAAAATTACGGGTCATGTCGCAAGAGAAGGCAAAATTTAGTTTGGTCCCTCCTTTTCAAGATCGCAGGCTCCATGGCACCTTTTTAAGGGAAACTTATATTACGATACACATTACCCATGAAGAAAACTACGAAAACGCCCATGTAGCTAGCCCGTTCGTCTGGAATCGAGCCGATACTGGAACTATCAGTGTTGAGCTATTTTACCGCTAGTGGGTCATCGTTTTGCAAATGACTATAAAAAATTAAACGGAGTAACAAAAACACTAGACCTCACCTTTAGATATTTCAAACATGTGAGAATCCAAACGATTTGCCAGAAACTGCATTTATTACAAAATCAGGAGTTTATGACTCCCTTTAGAATGCAGTTTAACTTATGCAGAGCATCGGTCACGTTTCAAAGAGCGATGGATATTATCCTAAGACCTTCCTCGGAAAATCCACATTTAATTACTTAGAAGATGTAATAAATATTAGCGAAACAATTGATGGTCATATTCGAGATTCACAAGAAATATTTGGGCAACTAAAATACGCATGTTTAAAAGCAAATGCGACCACATGTAAATTTGTAGCCAAAGAATGTCGTTACTTCGGCTAAAAGATATCTAAAAAATAATCGAAACAGAATTCCATCTCAAATCGTAACAATAAAAGTTTACCTCCACCTGATACAGCAAAACAGTTGGCCCCAGTTTTGGATTTTTGCTTTTATTATAGGACTTTCATCAAAGATGCTGCTCATATAGCGGAGCCGCAATTAGATTTAAAAAGGAAAAAAGCCAGATTCACCTGATCGGCAGAAGCAAATACGGCTTTTGGGAAACTTAAAGAAGAATAAATTCCTGCCTCCGTCTTAAAATTCCTTGAAGCGGATGGCAAATTAGAAATCTCTGCAGGTGCGTCGGTTTTGCGGCAGGAGCCGTGCTTATGCAAGACAGACAGTCAGTTGCATATTTTAGCAATACACTTCACCCAGCTCAAGAAATTGTACCGCTACCGAGATGGAAACGTTTTCAGTTCTTTTGGCAGCTAAAAAATTTTGAATTTATTTTTGGAAAGCCCCCATAAATGTCTATCAGTCCATGCGGCCGTAGTTCGTTTGTATTCCAAAGCAAATTTCTGACCAAGTTTCATAGGATGGGCTTTTAAGTTGCAAGATTACTATTTAATATTTAAGCATACTCCGGGGAAAGAAAATGTTGTAGAGGATGCCCTGTCAAGGCTTAAATTAGATGGCAATGAAAATGAGGGGAAATGTGCAATGTTAACTTAAAAAATTTTAGATTCTCGAGAAACAGCTATTGCTGAGTTACAAACAGACCAAGAGTTTGAAAAATATTTGCGCTTATTTGAAAGATCGCGACCACTTTGAACATCATGGTATGGCAGGTATTAGAACCAGAACTGCAAATTGTGAAATCATTGACATTTTTTTACTTTACTCCAAAGTAACAAATAATAATAATAAATTCAAAACGGATCCCAGCAAATTTAAGATTAAGTATTTTGCAAAAATTAAATGCTCCGTCAATTTTAGGTCATTTTTGGATAAGGTTCAGAAATTTAGAGAAGCTGTTTATTTTTCACCACTACGAAACTTTGTTATCCACTATGTCAAGTCCTTTAACATTTGCCAGTTAGTTAATGATATTAATTATAGCCCAGCCGGGTACCTAAATAGCATAAAAAACAAACTGAATGAAGAAAAATCCAAACTATATACCCAAGGTCTGGAAAAGTATGTTACTTTTCATTATATTAAAATTTCTGTCAAATAACTCCTGAAGAACTTTCTGAAACAGAGGTAGAAAATTAAATCATGTAAACACTTCCAGTGAAATAGAGGAAAACGTCACAGAAAGTAAGAGATTTTTCAAAAGAGCATTAGATTTCCTGGCCACAGAATAAAGAACTGATTCTGGACAGTAATGAGTTTTCCGGTTCCAACATTGTTCAACTGAAAACTTTTGTTGAGAAATAGAACCAAAGAACTTTTTGCCTTTGAACAGTTTAAAAATGTAATGAACCTTAAAAACTTCCCTTAAGACTTTACGAAAAACAAGTATTTAATAAATGTACGAACTGTATATTGTAGACCAGTGATTGCCAACCACTGTACCGCGGCACTTTTATGTGCAGCCAAATTTTAGACATGTATATAGTAAAAATTATAATAGGTTTAATCCTAGTACACGGTACACATGAGAATTAGCGAAATTCGGTGTTTAAAACATTAATAATCGCGTAAGTTGTGGTATGTAAACTGTAACGAACCTCAGGTGAGGATCGTCCGTTTTACATTAGAAGACTTTCTGTTTTCATAAGTACTAACCTTCAGGTAAATTAACTACCGAAGTGTGTTAAGGGCACTCCTTGTGTGGTTTCCCTGCAAACTATCACTCAGTATCCGCTAAATCACCGGAAGGTAATTTTCCACAGAAGAAACTCGCAAGGAACCCCTCTGGGCGGTTTCCTTACGAATTTAACAATTTAATTAATTTAATTATTTAATTCCTTTAATTTAAGGAAGAAAGAGGTTTTTGCTTAGAGACCTTTTGTTTAGATGTTGCTGTAAGAAGTCTCGTCACGCGACTGTTTAGAGCCGCTTCAAGCGGCTGTTTTTGCATGTATGGCTGTAATGAATTAATTGTTTACTTTTATTACTCAAGAAATCTTTATTAAGTTTTAGAATAAAAATTTAAAAGAGCGCTGGTCTAATTATTCATCCATCTCGGATGCTCTTACGTTACAGCTATATATAAAAATGGTGGCAGCAGGTGGAATTAGTAATCCAGGGTCAGTCTGGATAAAAAAAGGAACGCCAGTCTCCTGAATACAGGTCATCGTTAACCTGTGTGGATCGGAAATCCAAGAAAAATGTTACGGGTGTCAGTCCTGATATAAAAGAACCTCAGTCTCCTGATTTCAGTTCAAGTTGTAGAACTGTCGTTGTACAAAATATCATCAACCTTTTTTTTAATTTCGTACCTCCGTCTCGTGTCCGAAGTTTTCCGTGTAGGAAAGTGTAAGAAATTTTTTTTTTTCATCCGTGTTAGAAGTGGACCGTCAGGTTCCAAAAGAAGTCGAGTCCGAATTTCATCAATCTCTTGTGGGATCATCAGTGTCCGAAAGTGAAGTACCGTGAAAGTGTGTGTTGTGATAAAAGAAGTGATATAAGTGTAGGATTAACAGCATATATAAAAATTTTAAGTTGTGATTAATTAATTTGTGACAGAATCTTTTCTCCAAGCACCAACCCGTTTATCAAGTCTACAATCCAGGCGGGTAAGTACCTTGGATTTTTTTATATTGAGGCAGTGAAGTAATTCAATTTAAATTATTTCTATAATTTAGTTTATACAAGTTCACATAACTGCTTTAAGTCGACATTGTTTTCTGTAAAGCTTAAAGAAATGAGTTGGTTGGGTTTTATGTTTTCAATAAGAAGCATAAATTTTAGAATTTGAATCTGTGTTAATAGATATTTTAATGTCTGAAATATTAATATGTTGTGCTCAAATTAAGCATATATAACTAAATATGTAAAAGAGAAGAATTACTGTAATTTGGAAGGTTCTAAGACTAGCTGGTATTTTGACATATCATTTCTAAGACATCTTGAATGTTTTAAATGTTAGAATTTTGAGTTAAGGTGTGTAAAAACTGAAACCTTTTTTTCTGTTGAAAGCGTAAAAGGGAAAGGCTATAAATTCCTAGTATCTTACGTTTTAACTGTTGTCATATCAATGTTTTGTTATGAGAATGTATATATATTGTTTTTAATTTAAATTACCTTTGATTGCATACTTTAATATACTTTGGAAATTTTGATCAAGGTATATTGTATTATCATAAACATTTGAGTTTTACGCAGTTGTATGTAAAGCATTTAAAAGTTTAAAATTATCTCTAGTATCATTAGTCCTCAAGTAGACAAATTATTTTCGAAAGCATAATGTGGATATTACAGCGTAAATTGTCTTGCATTTGTGTTTAGATCCGTAAAATATCTTGTAAAAAAATTAGGGGATCAGTTTTACTTCTTATAGTTGAATCTGATTATTTGTTTAAAACAATTATATATATATATATATATATATATATATATAGAGAGAGAGAGAGAGAGAGGGAGTTAGAAGTGTCAGATTGTTATCCTAATTTGAGTTTATATTATCATGGCATTCTTAGCAAAAGCTAGAAAAGAGGACCTTAAATCCTTGGCTGAAGAGTTAGGAGAAAAGGTTGTACCTGAGCTTAGGATATTGCTTAGGATAAATACTACGAATACATGGCGGCACTTTAAATATGCGGCGAGCCGAAAGTCCTCTCGTGTGGTTTGGTGGAAGGGGAGAGGGGTGGGAGACCCTCGGACCCGTCCCCCGGGGTGCTCTCCATCAAAATTGGGGGCGGAACTGAGCCAAATCGCACTGTCACCTGTTAGGTGTTCAACGCTGTTGCCAACAACAGGCGTAATCTAGCGCTCCTTTCCACGAAGAATTTCGTGGGCTTGGGCTGACTACGTCAGACAAGTGAACATAAGCAACAACTTAACCCAGTGTAGTATAAAATTTTTTTTGTGTTTAATTCATTATTTAGTGCTGACTTTATGAGTATCTAGCAGTGATATTTAAGTAAGAGATATTGGAATTCTGCAAAACCCCCGGGAAGGGAAGAGGTTGTAACGTTTTACATTAGAAGACTTCCTGTTTTCAACAGAACTAAGCTTCAGGTAAAATAACTACGAAAATGTGTTAAGGGCAACCCTTGTGTGGTTTCCCTGCGAACTATCACCCAGTATCCGTTAAAAGACCGGAAATTAATTTTCCACAGAAGGAACTCGTAAGGGCTCCCTCGTGCAGTTTCCTTTCGAATTTAACGTAAAAGGAAGAAAGGTTTTTGCTTAGAGACTTTTTGTTTAGATGCTGCTGTAAAGAAGTCCCGCCACGCGACTGTTCAGAGCCGCTTCAAGCGGTGGTTTTTGCATGTATGGTTGTAATGAATTAATGTTTCACTTTTATTACTCAAGAAATCTTTATTAAGGTTTAAAATAAAAATTTAAAAGACCGCTGATCTGATTATTCATCCATCTCGAATGCTCTTACGTTACAAAGGGGATTTTCGTGTTCTAGAGGAAAGCGTAGTTTCGAGCATTTTCGCGCATGATCTGTATATAATTTAAATTGAGAAGTTCTGATTGGTGCAGATTGGAGATTAGCTTACTTATCAGACATTTTTGTTATTTTTAATAACATAAATTCAAGTATGCTAGGGCCGAAAGAAAATATATTATACTCAGATAAAGTGGTGGATTTCCAAAAACAAATAACATTATGAAAGAAAAAAGCTCAGGAACGCAATTTGGAAATGTTTGAATCAGTCCCAAAAGATTTTAATAAAACTATTCATAAAATTATTATTGACCGTCTGACAACATTAGAGGAGAGAATTATTCATTATTCCCCAAATTTAGATATAAAATAATTTGATGGGTTTCGTAATTAATTTGTGATAACGAATACTTTATTTGAATTAGCTTTGAATGAAGAGGAAGAACTAATTTCGGTTTCTAATAATCGAGGTTTAATTTAAAAATATTCGGAAGAATCAATTTATTCATTTTGGATTAACATTAGATGTGATTATCTCATGATGGCCAAAAAAGCTTTAAAAATATTATTACAATTTTTTACATCTTATTTGTGCGAATTCGCGTTTTCAGTATTAACCAACATAAAAGCGAATAAAAGATGGAGACTGTTTAAATGTAGAAGACGATATGAGAGTAGCATTGTCATTTTTACGACCAAACGGAAATGAAATTATCAAAAAATATCAAGCTCAAATTTCTCATAAAAAGTATTCTTATTATTAACTTGTAATTAATCCTTGAATAAACGTACTGCTGTTTTTGTAGTATATATTATTTTATTTCACATTCCAAATTATTATCATAAACTATTTTACACAGTTTATTATAGGTAAATAACAACTTTTAAACTTATCTTTTTCTTTGTGTGCCGCCAAATTCTAAAATCGTTAAAAGTATTGTAAGGATCTTAAGTTTGACTAACGTTTATTTTATTTTAAATCTTTACTATCATCTCTTATTTTCCAGTTCCGGCCGGAATTAACGTGTGAATATGTTTATGCAAATTGCACTTGCTAACGCTTAAGTTGTGGCTTTTTGCCAAGAGCGTAGTAGAAAGAGAGAAAGTGAGCCATCTTGCCACGAGTCTTCACTTGATCTTGCCATCAGTTACTGTCCGCCTTTAAGGCCAGAGGTTTTTAATCCTCTTGAAAGCTAAAGACGTATTGTAGTTTTCCGCAGTTTGCGTACTACAGTCGTAGTAATATAAAAGGCCAGTCTTAGTGTTAGTCATCTGTGTAAAATATTAAAAGTTGGCTCCTATTTAAATTTTAGTAAGTTAGTAGTCTTATATTTTTACGTTCAGACCACAAGTGGTTGGCTTTTGTATCCCGGAATGCGGGAGCGACTGTGATAGGAGGAAAAAAATAAAGGGTAATTTTAACCCTTTTATCTTATCGTCTTTGCTACTCCATAGGACATAGTTTGCAGTCAACTCACTGTCCAATCAGGACGCGTTGTGTTTCCCAAACAAATAAAAAGAAATACGAGTCCAGATAGTGTGCCACGACAGAAAAAAGTTGAGAATCACTGTGCTAGACCTAAAAGAAAATCATCTTCGAATCTGTGGCTGAATTAGCAATCAAATGTGTAGTACTTTGAAACATGAATAAAACTAATGTGACAATTATCTGTGTTACGTAAAAATGATAACATATTATCATTTGTATTACATTTTTTCTTATTAAGCTAACATATGAAACAGTTTTAAAAAAATGTCATGTAACAATTATTTTCTGGAAAATGTAATAAAAAACTTACTTTACCTGGCTTCTTTTCCACGGGGAAAAAGAAGAAAAACTCCATTACTTATGCATTCAAATTTCTATTTATTTTTTATTGAATAGAACAAATTTTTTTCATACTTAAAAATACGGCATTTTGTGCTCATAATTGCATAGTCGTTTTTTTAAAAAATTGTAAAGCATTCCATATCTGAAAACATATTATTTTGTGTACATAAAATTACAGTCTTTAATATGAAAAGCATTTTAAATCTAAAAAAATTGTAGGGAATCGTAGCAAAATCAGGTTTGATCACACGCTTATTTAACACAGCTTTATAAACCTTTATTTCTGCTTTGTTAATTATATTCCTCAGCTTCGCTTCCTAAGTAATTTTGCAGTAGAACGTTTCCTCTTGAAAGTTGAACTTTTCCTCTGAATCGTAGTCGAGATTACATATCAAATTTTGATAATTTCAAAGCTCAACAAATGGGAATTCTCGAAATTCAGAGAAAATCCTCTCACTTTGAGAAAGTTTTTCTCAGTTGCCACCCGGGAATTATGAGAAAAAGGCACTATGGGCATTAAAGATATATTATTAAAATCTTTACTCCTCTTGGGAAAGTAAAAAGTGCTATATATTAAAATTGAATAAGTAATTCTTTAGATTATAGACTACTAACGGAAGTACCCGATGCCAGTTCAGTTAGATTGACAGTAGTGTATCTAACAACAAAGAGAACGATACCGCTGTAATCCTTCTCTAATTATTGGCCGTTGATACAACAAAATCGGGCGAGGGTATTTTCTTCTGTTATAAGGTATTTTTATTAAAAGAAGATAATTCACTTAAAAACATTTTTATTGTAAAGCTGTGCCATATACAATATTTCGAGTTTTACCACCAGGAGCGAAAATGTACAAATTCTTTCCAGTTTCTACTCTTGAACATGCTACGTACAACTGACCATGTAAAAAACAACGAATTCCCATATGAATACCAGCAACGTCGAGCGATTAACCTTGAGCTTTATTAATAGATATTGCAAAAGCAACACGCAATGGAAACTGAAGACACTTGAATTTAAACGGCATCTCATAAGGAACTATGGGAATTCGTGGTATGAATACATCTTCTCCTTTTGCGCAGTTTTACTCATGACCTCATTTGAAAATTCGTATAATAGCATATTACACGTCATAAGGAATATGATACGTCATTGTAATGCATAAAAATGCCAAAAAACAAAGTTATATTCAATACTTGTACTACAACTGACTACGTAATCATAGAATCGTATGGTATATATACCCATATCACATATGGAATTGCCATTTGGGTCAGCAAAAATAAAAGCCAATGCATCATTATTTTGAGCAAAAAACACGATTTATAGTCATATAGTTTTTAGTCTGATGTGATATGAACCAAAGCTGTATGTAAGCTTTGGTTCATATCGCATCAGACTAAAAACTATATGACTATGAATTGTGTTTTTTGACACATACAGCTTTGATATGAACCCACATAAAAATTTTGAGAGAAAAATAAACTACTGCTCTATCATTATATCAGCAACAATGGCATGCAGCCATTGTTGCTAATATATTACTGTTGCTGATTTCAGCACTACTACTCGGAAAAATGAGGCCGAAAATTAGCGTTTAAAGAGTTCTTAATTAATATCTCTGATTTTTGCTTGTTTCTTTTTCGTTTTCTTTTTCTTTTTGTTCTTTTTTTTTTCGAAAAAAAGGACGTCCACATTTTCCAGGAACCAACCCAGAAAACTAGCTAACCCAGAAAAGAACCCAGAAACAGAGCTAACCCAGAAAAGAATTATAGAAAGTTTGGTGACGATAGCTATAGTAGTGACTGAGTTATTAGAGAACAAGCACACAAACAGACTTTCTTCTTTATATATATAAATAAGGTTCTTATCGGAGATGAATGTTTTAATGACATCTCCATCCAGTTCGTCTATAAACTCTCCTATAAAATTTTCCAAGGAGGGATCATTTCTGCCATTCGAGAGTAAATGATAATATCTGAATTTGTATACAGGACATCTTTAGCCAATTTTTCCATTTCAATATACAGCTTGAGGCAAACCTAAGCTTTCGTGAAGGAAGCTATGAGAATATTCGAACAGACATCCTGCGGACAAACTCCTTTGCAAACTTCCAGTGAATCGACGGAATAGGAAGAAATACATCTTTGATCTGAAAATGGAATAGCCATGAGTTTAAAAAGCAAATCAAACATGAAACAAATTTAGTTCAAGAGTTTCTAAAAGAAAGTTGATGGTTTGAAGGGAAATTTACCTTTTTGTAGGTTAACCGTCTTGTTAAATTCTGGCACTGTACATACGTCAGTCGTCATTGAAAACACTTTTATAGTTGAAAGAATATGTCTACAACTAACATTTGAGAAACTGAAAGCCGGGTAAAGACTTTCATTACTTCCTGTATGCATTTCTGATAATAGCTATCTTACTATTATGTTCTCATTACATTGTTGAGGTGAAAAAGTATTAACTCTTTTTTTCTACCCATTCGAGCTCAAATTATGTAGGAGGACTCACTAAAATACTCATATTAAATACTAAATTGGTATGGTATGGCTTCAATACATTATTATCAAATATTATATATTAGTTTGATTAGATAATATTCGGTATACTGATATTATTAATTTGATTATTATATATTATTTGATAGCAATATATATGATCAAATATACATTATTATCAAATATTTTATATGATCAAATATTAATAAGAAAATTTAAAACTAGCAACATTTAATATAAATAACGAATTCCTGCAACAGATTTAATTATAGGTCTCCCGCTGAATGAAATCAAGTGAGCAAAAGATAGTTCTTAATTTTTACTCATCCCCTCAGGGAAGATATGATATCTCATGCACTGATCAACAAGTTTGACCACTTTCCCTTGATGTCAGTAAGGCTTCAGATGTGGAACTTAGAACCATGAGGATTCCGAAGCTCCTGTTTTGCTGTTGGATCTCCCTTCTTATAGGTTAGTTTTCTCGTTTCTAAACTCCTCAAAATTTACATTTTCGAATAGAATATTCAAAACTGATGAAGGCGACTAAATTTCGAATATTGTTCAAAGCTCATTGAGGCGAACAGACAGAAAATGTGTCTTGCAAAGAAAGTTGGATACTGTTTGGTAGCTAAATTATTGGGGATTTTTAGTTTTATTGCTGCTTTAATGCACTGCAGCTTTCTCAAACTGGCCCCTCATGCAGCCTGCGAATACATTTCAATTATATATCTGTTGCAAATTCCAAGAAATAATTTAGGGAAATTTCAAGATATTAATTATTTGAAGTTTACATTATTTACATTAGCCTTAAAAACAAAAGTAAATAATGAACCAGAAAACCTATAAATGGAACTCATTAATTTACAGTGTGCTGTTAATAGTATTCAAAGACTTGAATGTATAGATTTGATTAACTTTTATTTGCAGTTTTAAAATAATAAGGGTCCGCAGTTATGAATTTTTGCACTAAGAATAATTGCTTTGTTTAGGAATACATTTCACATTTTAACAGCTTTTTTTTTTCACAAATGAACATTAATAAGAAAATAACACGGTTGATGATGAACATCTATAAGCTTCGATGGAGATTATTTCTAGTAATTTTTCTCCAGTTCAAGGAAATTATACACATAAAATTTTTATTTAAATACAAAGTTTACAATTATTTACATGAAAACATATGTAGTTTAATTTACACAAACATCGTATTTTAATTTATATTTCGAAGAAAAATTTAACAAATAAAGACTAGATGGTCCTTACTTATGTTCATGCTTTATTCCGCTTGGAACGTTTTCTCTGCGAGCTAATTTTTTTTTTTTTTTTTTTTTTTTTTTTTTTTGGTTTTTTTTGTTTTTTTTTTATGTTTTATTAAATTTTTTTAA
>KK120001.1:107385-152256 GCA_000611955.2 Stegodyphus mimosarum
ATGATTAATTAAACTTGTTAGAACTATTTGAAATCAATGCCTATCTGAAAATTTAATCTATACTGTCAATATATTTTTATAACAAAGAGGAACCAAAAAAAAATCTTTCAGGTACCAGATTTTAGATTACAGGTAGAAGATAAATATAAATTTGAATTTTTTTTTCAGTGTTCATTATTATTATAATTATTAGTCCAAAGGGATTTGAATCCCGAAGGACTATTACTTTCGTTTTGGCATATTCACTTTTCAATTTACTGCTTTTTTTTTTTTTACGTAGCCTTTCTCTTCAAAAATCGTCTGCGTTGCAGGGGAAAATAAAAAGGAATTTTAATTACAATTTTAAATAAATAGCCAAATAAATTTGAAATTCGTAACAATATTCTTTTTCATTAACAAACTCAAAGATTTCAAAGCCAGCAATACCAATGTTGTACAGAGAAACATTTTTATCTCCAGCGCGTGAGAAGTGTGTACCGAAATTTCTAAAGATATGCTCAATTTAAAATTATTTTGCGATATTGCTGTTGAACTGAATTTTATGGTTTAAGTGCGAAGAACATGGTATTTAATAAATAAAGGTAACACACAAAATGTTAAATAAAAACCCCTTTGGACGTAATTAAAATCTGAAACCTTTCAGATTTTTTTCTTTTTTTATTGTTTACGTACGTTTTGATAAATATTTAGTGAATGAAATTTAAAATTTAGTTAAAATATTTATTATTTTCTTGATAAAAAAATTTCGTTTTGCGAAAAAAAGGAGTTCTAGATCCTCAACTATTTTCAGATTATGCTTTCGGCCCCTATGCAGTTCGAGTTTAAGACTATTGACGTACTTATTGTTTTGGAGACATTAAATTAAGGTTCACTTATACTATATTATCTTTTTTATTTAAACGGACTATAAAATGAAAGTGCTTATTCAATATAGTTTGCAAAATAAAAAAGCAAAAAAATTATCTGGAAACATAGTTATCTGTAAACTGGCATTGTTAGCCTCTCCTCATAGAGTGATATAAAATAAAGTTAGGAAAAATTTAATTTGCTGAGCTGCATAATTTAAAGATACGAGAGCAATATATTTCGAGGATACGTAACAATATTAATACCGCCGACAAAAAGGGATATTTTAAATGAAATGTTAATTGAAAATTGACAGAAGGTAGTGATAAGAACATGTTATTTACAAACCTATATAACTGCGTAAAATTATTTCTCTTAATTTATTTCATGTATTGTTATAGTAACCTAGTTAGCGATATTATTAATTTTTATTGTATAATAATAGACTAAAATATTAATTTTATAAGCATTTTAAATCTTCAAAACACCATTTTGAATTTTGCAGCCTTTGACTTACTTTGATTAACCGTAATAGCAAACAGTCTTATTTATGGAGTAGAGCTTTATCGAAGATAAGGGAGGGAGGTTCGTAAAAATTAGAACGTCTGCACTATTGAAATACAATGAATTAAGTATCATTATACATTAAAATAAAAAAGTGTTGAAAAAAATATTTAAGAGGCGAGGTTTTCAGACTGCCATACATTTATTATGCAAGTATGTATGTGTTTATTTTATCTGTACCGATATTAATATTTATTTATCTGCATATGCAGATATGTAAATTATAACACACATGCATAGATATACATATCTGTGTAATATACAACTACATATATATTATACATATATATAGGCTGATTCAAAATTATCTGGCAAAATTTAAAGGCCAGCGATAGAATGGAATGTATACGCGGAAATGGTGCTTAAGGTGGAACAGGGCTATGCTGAGCTGTAAGTAAGAGTGTTCTGCAGGCGCAAAGTTTCCTTCTTCGTGAGAATTTCGAGAGATATGCATCATTATATGAAAACGCAGCTTGCTGACATGTATTTTATTTATGGGGTTGCGGTTAAAACGGAGCAGCAACTCAAAAGTTGTAGAGAATGCAATCCTCCCGTATCTCCTTTCAGCAGTTGCCTCGCTTACGGGAGCTCAAGGTAAATTGTTGCATTTTTAATAATACTGCAATATATTCGCAAATACAAACCAATAAATGCTATATAATCTTATTATTAACAGCAACATTTATCAATTAAATTCTGACATAAATTCATGCTTATAAAAATAGCTTTTATAATAAGTGCGGACCTCATTTTGACCAACCAATGTTTGGATTTTATATAATGTTTTTTAAAGTGTCCAAATTTATGGGCTTCCTCCTATTGTAAAAAATATGCTACATTTCTCTAAGTCCACCACGTAATTTTTTTTTGTCACCAAACAGAGCTGATACAGCCAAACATTGTGGCTACCAGTATAATTTAACATTTTTCTATTGACTGTTAGAATTCAGTTGTATTCTTCAGTTGCTAATTTCAGTGTAACTTTGGAAGTCTAGAATTTTTTTCGCATGCCATACATATCTCATAAATCTCTTGAAAACATAGTTAAAAATTGTTTTTTTAAATTATTATTTATTCTTGCTTAGCTTTTAAATTTAAAACCAATTCATAGTTCCACACTCTTCTTGGCAGGATCATCTTAGCTAAAATTTCGTTGGAGAATAAAATATGAAATTGCGTTAAAAGGAAAAATATTAGACCAATGCAACAAAATTATGAAGAAACAAGACAAAAAAAAATAATCTGAAAGAGTTTAAATTTTAACGACGGCCCAAAAGGCTCTTAAAGTTTAATATAGTTGATCATTAGAGATTATCAATAGAGGTGGACCGGGTGTAACAGTGAACGTTGTATTAGATTGACATGGGAACGTTACATATCTTCTGCATATCTGAAATGTGGAAAAATATATAACGTCCTTTTAAAAATATTTAATGTTTTTAATTAGATATACTGAAGAGATAGTAGGTTATTCCAATGCTGGAGAAGTGAGAAATGAGCAGTGCTCTCGCCGGGACTCGAACCATGGACCTCTTGATTCGCTCCGAGTGTGCTGGCGATTACACCACAAAGGCATGCTAAGAAAGTGGGAGAAATACCTTATATACACCCCCATTTTAAAGGGCGATTGGGGATTAGGAAACACAGTCGCAAATCCTGGTGGTGGAGAACCATCATCCACCACATTTTTTAGTTCGGACTCCACTGCAGAGATATTAGGTTATTTCGATGCTGGAGAAGTGAGAAATGAGCAATGCTCTTTCCGGGACTTTAACCACGGGCTTCTCGATGCGCGCCGAGTGTGCTGGCCATTGCACCACAAAGGCATGCTAAGAAGGCTGGAGAAATATCTTATAATACCATCAATTAAATTTATTTTCACTTAAATAAATCAAATTAAAAAGTAAAAAAAAATAGTATTCTTAAGAACTGCATCTATGGCTTTTAAAAGCTTAATTTGTTAATGCATAATAGATTCAGTTTGAAAGATAAATTTCTTACGTTTTGCCGAATGACAACAGACTTGAATGAAAACTGAAGGAACACATTTACAGTGGAGGATATTTAGAGTAATATCAACGTGACATTGCGTATCGAGACTAACAGCTCTATTGGGCTAAAAATAGAAAAATTATTAAGAAAGAAAACAAGAACAGAAAAATATAAAATTATTATGTTTTAGCTGATTATTAATTAGTAAGATTACTAAGATTATTATTTGAGTAAACTCGATTTGCTTTGTTTTCCTTGATCTTCGAAAATTACTGAAGTCAGCACGTTTAATGAAAGCGATCTGACACTTTTAGATTCTTGAAATTATTATAAAAACTTTAAATGAATTAAACTGAAATTATAAATTACGGACTTATTAAGTATGCATTTAACTAGTCTTCTGTTTATATTAGCCATCTTCTAGAAAAAAATAAATGGTATTTTTTGTACTGAATTTGCCGCCGCATAAGTCTTTGGCGACGTTTGAAGTTTGCAAGATTCAATATAAGATTTTATTTCTACTAACCAGTGTTTATGATTTTAACCTTTACTACAACTTCTCCTTCCCGTAGTCCTTGTCAGGATGCTAATTAGATGGTAGAGTATAAGTCAAGGGTTTTGAATGTTTTAGAGGTGGGGTATTTGGCGGCATTGACTGCAGTTTACTTTCTATCACCCAGCTTTAGCAGCGAATATCTCGGCTTTAGCCATTTTACTAGCATACGTTTAAAACGCGCCATAAAAATACTGAGCAGCTTAAATAAGCCAGTTTGTGAAGTCTCCGAATACATAAGCTTTGATCTGAAACTTCAGCTTTGTTATTTTCAACACCCACAAGCAGCGGAATATATTTGTAGAAGTCGTTCTTTCTGTTCATTTAAAATATTGGTTCCCAAACTTGCAGTGCCCGTGAATTCCTTCTCATAGCAAAAACCTGACCATGAACTCAAAAGTGAAATTACTCTATATAAGCACATAGTAGAAAATTACAAATTTAACTTTGATCTCTTGAATGGTAAATGGTGGTGTAAAAATAAAATATGGATAAATTATTTTGATATTTGAAGTAGTATTTATTGAAAATAAAACTTTTGTTTTAAAATAGCAAAAACACTTTTTTTTTCTAATAAGAAGGATGAACCTGGTGGTTTTGCATGATATTTATGAAATCAGTCTCGAAAATTTAATATTTGGATATCAGTTTATTCAAATTACCAGGTACCAAGAGAATATCTTGCAGGTACTGATCTTTAGATCTCAGGGCAGAAAATAAATATAAATTGGTATTTTTCCTTAGCATTATTATTTTTGTTATTTATATATGTTTTTGTAAATATTTAGCAAATAAAATTTAAAACGCAATTTAAAAAATGTACTTTGCTAAAAACGTCTTTTCATTACGTTAAAAAAATCGGTGCGCATGCAATTTGAGGTTCAGAATGTTTAATGTAAATGATAAAAACAACATACTGATATTTTGAAACCATAACTGAGAAACGTTACCCATAAAATAATTTTAAAATTTACCAAACCATTGATTTTAAGCATAGCCTTCTGAATATGCGACGTTGATGTTATAGGATAAACTTGAAACAAAACAAAAAACTTTATCAGAACATAAAGGTTATCAAACACATTTGGGTAGAAACTAAATTCAGAATTTGCAAAGAAAATACTTCTTTGCAATAAAAGCTAAAATTAACAACAATACATGATGAAAGAAGAAAACTTATGCGAAAAGTAACACATTCTATGACAAAAAGATAAAACTATATTCTGAAATATACGTGCGTGCTTTAAATATTTAAAGAAATGTTTAAAACATGTTTCTTTCATTTGTATTTGATGTAACAGGCAGTGTTTTATTACTCTTGTGAACTCATGTATTCTGTAGAGTCATTGCGTTTTTGATGCTGGAGACATAAAAAAGGAGCAGTGCCCTCGCCGGGACTCGAACCTGGGCGCCTGAAATACGCGCCTAGTGTGCACGCGCCTAGTGTGCTACCGTTACACCACGAAGGATGCTGGAAGGAGGGATAAAATGCCTTATAACTCTAATATGAATTAGTCCCAAAGGGCTATTAGTCTCAAAACATGACTTTTTATTGTTTCATGTTTTATTCGAGTTAGTTGCCATTCAACACAATATAAGATATTTATATTTCAAATTTAATCTGTCTGTTATTGATTAACAAACTAAGCTGTTTAAAAGAAATAAATGTAGTTCTTAAGAATATTATTTTTTTACTTTTTAATCTGGTTGATTTAAATAAAGTTGCGTTTACTTGACGATATATCTAAATAAAAACATTAAATATTTTTATATAGTAATGTTGCATATTTTTTCCACTTTTCAAATAAACAAAAGATATGAAACTCTCCCATGCCAGTTTTAACGCATATTCGTCTAAAATCCTATAAAATGCTTCACTTTTCTGTATGGGCCCTCTCTATGGATAATCTTTGTGGATAATCATCTCTGTGATTAAATAATATTAAACTTTAAGAGAGTTCTTTTGAGGGATCTTAAAAGTCTGAGCCCTTTCAGATTTTTTTAATTTTATGTTACTTATATTTATTTTCTGTTCTTTTATTTTTACGAAATGTTTTTATGAAATTAAGCCAAAAAATAATAATAAATATGAAATTAAAAATCAGACGTAAACAATTAATTTTGTACTTTTTATTGCTTAATTGAATTATTTTTATGAAAAGCATTAATGTCCAATTATTTTTGTGAAAGATTTTACCCTTTTTTATCCTCTATTATCTCTTCATACAAACTTTCATAAAATTATTGTGACTTTATATTATCGTTGAAGAACAGAATAACTTCTGAAATTCAATGACAGTATCAAATGAAAAGCTTATGATAATTCTAAAAGGATTGTTTGGCATAAAAGCCAAATAATCAGTTTTATCCTTATTTTTCGATGTAAGATAAATTGATAAAAGCGAGAAATGTTTTTAGAGTAGCATGTGTGGGATAGATTCAAAAATGGTATGTTTTGTGAGTACTGAAAATAAGAATATCACATAAAATTAAGGAACTTTCAGAAGGTGTAATTTTTTTATAACTACAAAATGGTGAAATTTAATATGCGGCAAGTATAATATGGGGGTAATATAAAAATGAAATGCCTTTCTTTTCGTTCAAAACTGAAAATGAAGAGCTAACTTTAGTTGAAAACCTTAGCTGTTCTACATATTCATGTTTAAAATTAAAAGGTTTAGGCCTTATAAATTAAACTAACCTATCTGCCTAAATTAAAACATGAATGAAATTTTCAATTAAAATGGATATAAAGTTTGACTTGCTTTAGCAGCATAAATTAATATCAAACTCCTGACAGAATGGGAGAGAATTATGGCTATGTCTGGAGAGTACTACAAAATAAAATAAACGGACTTTAATAACAAACTAATAACATACATGACAAGTCAAGTGCATATACAAGAACATGGAGTATATAACACAATTAAATCATGGAGCCTTGCAGGAAAACTGGAGCATTAGGGTTTTCCTTTTTGGGTTTTACTGACTTTGATTATACGGGTAGAAGTGCTAGAAAAATGTTACGCCCAGCTATTTTCGAAAAAAAATATTAAAAAATAAAAAAGTTAAGATTGCCTATCAATGTTTCGAGAATTCATCCTTTCAGTGCTTATCTCTGTGTATATTGAATGACCTGTTATAAACATATGCCAAAAGTATTAGATTAAAAAACAGATTATAGCAGAATTGAATGAAAGTATAGCTGAGAATATTTTTGTTAAGCAAGTCACGAAAAAACAAACAAATACATGAGTAATACTGTTAAGCGCTATTTTGGGTTAAATATGACATCAGTACACAGCCAAAACCGCGAACCTAACAACCATTGCTCATAGTAAACGCATTTAAAAATTTTATGCTTTGGGAGAAAAGGAATTATGACTTTTGCATAATAATTATGGAATTTCAATCTATATTGTGATCAACGGAGGTTTGTTATTTGTTAGAACAGTGGTCTCAAACTCAAACTGCATGCAGTCCGAATGAACGATTTGAAAACAATTGACGAGCTAGAATTTTTTTTAATAAAATGAAAACTTTTATCAAAAAAATTAAAAATATTTTAATTAAATTTTAAATTCATCTAAGGATCCAAGGATTAATTATTACGGAGTGCAAAAGGGTAAAGAACCCTCTACCTCCCCATCATAGTTAATAAAAGGGAGCAGAAATAGGAAAAATACATGAAAGACGTTAAGGAAAAATAAAAAGGAAGTCAACATGACTTGAGAAAAATTACAGAGACAAAAAGAAGAACTTATAAAAATACAAAACTAAACAAATTATCAAAACTTTCTAAGTTTTCAGAGAAATTTCCGAGTTGGACAAAACTTGAGAATGAATAATAACAATTTAGTCTTTACTACTTTTACTTACTAAATTGTTCTTCGAAATGTAAATAGAAATACACATAACACATATATACAAACTTCTTTATTTATATGCACATATTTACAAACTTCTTTGCTTCTTACGACAAGTATGATACTTAATGGTGTTTCGCTTCTGATAAAGTTCGTAGACTTGAGAAAAAATTATTACAAATTACCTTCTTCACCGATAGTAGATATTCATCTATCAGTCGGCGGGTTTTTTTTGTTATTAATTTTCAGCTGTTAAAAAGAAACTAATCATAAGTAAATCAAAATTGGTGTCTAATAACATCAAAATCTAGTAATGTAATAAAATAAAAGCATAAATATATTACAATAACTTAAAAATATAACGACAATATACAATGATAACATAAAATATAATTTAAAAAAACTGAAACGTTTCAGATTTTAAATTACGTCCACAGTTGCGTTTTTTAACGTTTTGTGTGTTACCTTACCTTTAGTTATTAAATATCATGTTCTGCGCACTTAAACCATAAAATTTAGTTTAACAGCAATATCGCATAATAATTTTAAAATGAATATAACTTTAGAATTTCTTGTACACAGTTCTGCGCGTTTTAGATAAAAAGATTTTTTCCCCGTAGAGTGTTGCCATTGCTCGCTTTTAAATCGTTTGAGTTTGTTAATCAAAAATTAGTTAAAGTTTTACAAAATATGAAATAGATAATAAAACAAATTCCAAATTTGGGCTTCCAGATGCGCATATTCGGATGGAAACGTACGTTATTCAAAATTGGATGCTCTAGGTACCTCTGTTTTATCACATTTGGAGAAATATACACTCACGTTTGTGAAAATTGCAACACCATGAAGGACTTAAGCGAGTGAACTGAAATTTTCAGGAAATGCAAAGTAGCGCATGATATGCAAATGATTAGAATTGCAAATCCGTAGCGCATGCGTATGCTGAGCAGCGCCCTCTGAACGGCTGATGGATCCGAATAAATAGACGGCTGTAGCGAGGCGTGTATGGTTATCGGTGGTTATCTACTAGTGGTAAACGTTAACTCAATCTGTACTTATGCCTCGTCGACGAAAGAGAGCGAGATTTGAACAACTTACAGAGTTTGAACGAGGGAGAATCATCGGCCTTCGTGAAGCTGGATTGTCGTATCGTGCAGTAGCCTCTCGTGTGCAGCGTAACAGCAGCACAGTGATGCGCGTTTGGAAGCAGTGGACGGACGAGTGTCGGACAACTCGGAAATCCGGGAGTGGACCCCGAAATGTGACGTCAGCTCGCGATGATAGACACCTGGTCCGCATGGCGCGGACGGACCGTACAGCTTCCTCTAGACAATTGGCAGCACTGTGGTCAATAGCTACAGGTGTTTCATTGTGTGCTTCATCAATTCGTAGACGTCTGCTGCAGTGTGGACTGCGCGCACGGACTCCTTTATACAGGATCCCCCTAACGCACGACCATCGCCGCCTGCGGCTACAATGGGCCAATCAGCATAGAGACTGGCGTGCTGATTGGCAGCATGTCGTGTTTTCTGACGAATCCCGCTTTAATTTGTGGTACCATGATGGCCGCATTCGTGTCAGACGCTATGCCGGTGAACGCCACCTTCCGGAGTGCATTATCGAACGCCACAGTGGACGAACACCCGGAGTTATGGTCTGGGGCGCCATAGCATATCATAGACGATCTCAATTGCTACGAATTGTGGGCAATCTGAACAGCAACCGGTATATCCGTGAAGTTCTACAGCCCGAAGCTGTTCCCTTCCTTCAAAGCTTGCCAGGCGCTGTATTTCAACAGGACAATGCCCGCCCTCATACTGCTCGGATTGTTAAATCCTTCTTTGCAGCGCAGCAGGTACAGCTTCTTCCTTGGCCTGCGTGTTCCCCGGATATGTCGCCAATTGAACATGTGTGGGATGTCATTGGTCGGCGTCTTGCTCGTGATCCTCGTCCTGTTGCGTCTGCAGACGAACTTTGGGTACGCGTACAAACGATATGGAATGCTCTTCCTCAGTCAGACATTCAAACTTTGTTTGACTCCATGCCACGTCGTGTAGCAGCACTTATTGCGGCGCGTGGTGGCCACACAAAATACTGATTCTGATCTCTTGTTCTTGTTTGTTTGCTTTGAACATTTAATCATTTATTTGTACCACTACCACTCAACTGTGTATTAAATTGCATTCAATTATGACGATTCCTTCTTGGTGTTGCAATTTTCACAAACGTGAGTGTATATACATTTATGCAGATTCTTCATTATTTAATTTCTTTAAATATAATACAGGGCTGCAATATTTTGTGGCAACAGTTTGAAAAGTTATTCAGACTTTTAATGTTTCCGACGCGAAATCGCAAAACGAAAGCAATAGTCCTTCAGAGACAAAGTCTCTTTGGACTAATTGTAATATTAATTTAATAATAATTTGGCTCACGTTTTCATTTTTTGATAACAATCGAAATATAATTCAGAAACGTAGTTATATTGAAAATATAACCTTGTAAAAGAGAAAAGAATTTTCCTGCTCCTTGTTAAAAGACCAAAGAATTTTCAATTCTTTTTTATTACGTTATATTATTATGTTTTTATGCTATTTTATTCTGCAGTTTTGTTTTTATTTAAATTTTGAATTTAATTCGTCTGTTGGCTACCACGTTTTATTTAATTTCTATCTATTGATTATTTAATTAATTCTGCAGCACACTGCATGTTGAAATTTATAAACTCTTGTTTCTTTCCATGTACAAGTAAGAGTAAACAAGCAAGATATTAATCTATCTTTATAATACACATATATTTATTGATTAAAAACGCTTCGCTCAACTGCAGTTATTGTGACTAAATTATTCGGCAGCCATTTTCTGAAGGAGCAGTAAAACGTGACTTTTTTTAGAATATATGCTCAAGGGTCAAACGAAAGAAATAAAAGATAATTTAATTTGGAACAGGCATTTCGGTAGATTAACTTTAATGAAACATTTTCAGATTGATATCTGCCACCAAAGAATACCTACTATGTCTAATGGCTAATACAGAGAGAACCCCTCCTTTTTTTTTGGTAAAGCTTTTAAGATTTAATTTTTAAGTTCTGACCAACAGCAGTAACTATTTACAAGCAAAACTCACAAATAAAAATCCTGTCTTCTGCTTACAGCGGAATAACGAATGCCCATTTGAAAATTAAAAAATAAAACAAAGATAAAATACCTAAGATCTGAAACAAACAAAACAATACATAAATGGATTTTTTTTGGAAGAACAGAAGTGGTTTTTTTCCTCCGTGTTTATACTTCTTTTTATTAACTCTTAGCAAATTGCTTCCTTTTCAAATTAACAAATTAGGATCTTTAATTAGACCCTGAATAGTTGAATAATAATACTTTTTAAGGATTAATACATTTTCTCTTCCATAAGATGAACTGATTTTTTTAAAATTTAATTCGATAACTACACTTGAATCTTCTCCCGTAAAAATTAATTGCCAGTTCTCATGCGATTCTTAAAGATCTTAATAATAAAAGTGTCTATGTCATCTTCTATGATATGCATAGCCACACTAGAAATTCTGGGAAATGAAAGGACTGACTGGTTGGCAAAACAAGCTACAAATGTTCGGGTTATTATCCTACTGATGATAGTGCTTAAGCCAATCTTCAAGAAACAAAGCTGGAGCAAAACAATTCTCAGATGAAATGAATTACATTAGAAATTGTTCTACTGCCTCTTTGACTAAATTAATTTTCCTCTCTATTTCTCCCAGACTCAAACATATTTTCTGAAATTTTAAAGTTGCTAAATTTCTAACTGGTCACGGTAAATTCAATTTACGTCTGAAGAGATTTGGACTCTTTCATACGGAATTGTGTTCTTGTAATTTCTGGGTAATGTATAATGTGGAACATTTGACATTCGACTGCTCAAAGCTTACGCAGGAAAAGAAGTCATATCCCAGTTAATTCTTAAGCATTAATTTTTCTTCTCTCACTTCCATGTGTTTGTTAAAGATAAAATGGTATCCTAGTCCTTCTATATATTTATTTCTTCTGGTTCATCTGCGAATTTGTAAAATTTATCTTATTTCGTGTTGCGTTGGTTGTAGTTATTTATTTACTTACTTCTGTAAGTCTTGTACTATGATATGTGGTGTACAAAGCGTTTAAATATTTCTAAAAATAAAAAAAAATATGCTTTAAAAATTAGAGTGTACTTAATTTTGTATGTGTTTTATTATATTTTGCTTTCGATCCTTTAAGAGAAGTAATGTGATTTCCTGTGTAATTTAATGCAATGAAAGTTGGCTATCGATTTAGATAAACACAACAGGAAACTGATGTCTTGAAACTTGAAATTTCTATTGTAATTTTATTTTGATTTTTAATATCATTGAAAATACTTGCAAATTAAATTTTAATACGTATCTCAAAAAAGGAAAATTTCAAATTTCTAGAAAAAAGATAAGCATTGTTTATTTATAACCAGTCGAAGAAACATGTCAGCAGAAAATAAAGCTGCTCAAAGCTGTGTAACGAAATATGTATGTAATTACTCCAATTATCACTACTAGCTTGGCTGAGCTGGAGCATGTATCTTAAAGATTTAAAAATTCTTATCTTCTAATTGCTATTTTACTGGCTGAGCTACTGGAGGTGATGGCTGGCTGTGTGACTGAACTGTTACTATAGCTTTTTATTCGTGTTATTGCCTTTGTTTTCCTCCACCAAGTAGACGATACTGCTGTAGAAGGACAAAGTTATTCATCTGGATGACTTAACAAATTATTCGCTTACCAGAGTCATTTTATTTGGAGTCAAATACTACACTGAATATCATTACAAGCTGAAAAGCAGCTGCCATAAATTCGTGGTATACTGTCACCAAGTGATAAAGAAATTACTGTGGCCGGCTCGATCTTTCTGTAGAAAAGAATGAGGTCTTATTTACTCTATTTAAACAAAGCTCTTTCGAGAATAAAGGAAATTTTTTACTGCGTCACTTATATGTTCAGTGCAGTTGGGGTGTGAAGAATGCAATAGGTAGTCAGTGTGACTGATATCCTCGTCTTCAGATCAGTTTGCTGTGCTTCCTTTGAGGCGATGCATTGTCATTTCCATAAAGGAAATTCATTGCTAGCAGTGGTTTCAAACTCAGATTGCTTTTGCGTGTCGAATGCATGATCTGAAAGCAGTTGACGCCTTGAATTTTTCTTTCTTTCTTTTTTTTTAACAAAACGAAAACTGTTTAATTAAACTTCTCTTCCGAAATATATATTAAAAAATACATAAATAATTCTAACCATAATAAATGCAGATGAAAAAATTGAATTTATATTTATTTTTTTATTTGAAAAAATAAAAGTTGTTACCCGAAAGAAATATCTGTTGACTACATTTTTAATTCACTCAAAGGCAGCGTTTAAAAATTATGTATAGTTCCAAACTTATGCCATAAGGTAGATGTAATAAAAAGCCCAAATAAACAGGACATTATAAGTCTTATCTTAGTTTGTTAAATCCATACAGCAATGTGAAGTGCGGAGTGGTGTAACCAGCCAGTCGTTAATGATTGACTCAAAAAAGGTATATTTAAAAAGTACTAACTCTGTAGAAAAATCCGAGGTCTATAGGCAAGCAAGGTTAGGTTCTTCTCAATGATGATATCACTAACAGTAGTGTGAGAAACGAAGACACAGAGGGAGAGAGTAAATACTTTTGAAGAGATTAGGAGTCAGTGACGTCACACAAGAGCAAAACGTGCCATATAGTAACATTGGAAAAAACCGGAAACACCCGAATACTGCAGCACCACCTACTGTTGTTCTAGCCATCTAAATTTATTGATTGTACTGACGTGAGAAATTCTCCTACCTTACTCCAGGCACGCAGCCTGTCATACAAATATACCATGTCAAAATCAGAGCCGCAACATTTTCATTCAACCTCTTTTCCATTCAACAGCAGTCGCGCTAATAAGCTCAATCCATAGCTCTATGTTTCTAAAATTAGAAGCGCCGTATTTATAACAAATACATAACTGAAATATATACGCGAGGTGTGTAAAATTACTTCAGGGGCCACTTGCAGTCCGTGATCCGCCATTTTGAGACCTTTGCCTTACAGAAGCATACAACACATTTCTTGTCACATTTTAATTTTCAGGGAAAGGCAGCTCGGCTTGTTCATTCGTCTTGATGAACTCACAAAGACACATCTTTTATTATAGACTTTTGTGAAGATGGGAAACAGCATATTCATTTCTGATCAACTGACTTAATGATTAACTGACTGATAATCTGAAGTAGAATTTCGGTTCATTCTTTTCTATAAAAAATTCGTTGCTGCGTAATCCTTTATTTCATAGATACGACATCAATGAAAACGTGCATTCTACTGAGATCTGAGTATAAGAATTTAAACTATAGTTCAGGGTCACGTATCAAATTGTTTCCGCAGTTTATTGGGATATTGAGCAGCTGCTGCGTTGAAATGGATGCGTAATGAAAAGTAACCTATCGTGATGAATCAAATACATTTCTCTATTACAACTAAATGATTGTCTTCATTGACCGCAATAGAATTTCACATCATCGTGTTAGCGAACATTTTAATGGTTTTATTGTTGCTCAGAGTTTGGATACTAGACATGAACTATTAAAAATTCTGCAGCTATTTTCAAGCTTTTCAATAGTTCTCCCCTTCCCCCGCCCCCAATAAAAAAATTAAAAAATAAAAAATTCATTCTGCAGTTATTCAAGAATTTCAATATTCCTTTTTTCTAAGACAGCCAATTAATTTGCAAAATAGGGGTGCCAAAATGGTGAATACTATTGCCTTCGTAAACTGTAATTGCTGTTATTATTTTAAAGTGGTTGAAATTATTTTAAAGAGACTCCACGTGTCCTCACACTGTTCAACTAATGACCTACTTGCCTCTAGCACCAACAAAGGTAACTCTAGAGTAATTTACCAATTATATTTTATCTCAGAATTCGGACAAATTCAATAGCGAAGTTTTCGAACCTCAACTAGGCTTCTTTGTTTTAATGAAGAAATGAAATTTTATATTTATTAAATAAGGAACAGTATAATTTATTTAGAACATTCAAAATAAATAGAAAAAAAGAGGAAACGTTTAATTATCAAAATACACTAACATGTTTCTCAAGTGAAACAAACGAACATCAAATTTTGAAGTACGTATTCTTTTAAAAATTTGATTTAATTTACAAAATAGGAAATTGTATATCAGGAAATATATTTTATCAATTTCTATATTTAGTTTTACCAAACACTTTCTCTAATATATGTTGCTGCTAAAGGCAATAAAGTATGAAACAGTTCTTTGTTGAACGGTATAATAGTCTTTCGATATACTTGATATATTCTTTTTTCAATTTCGATGCATTTATTTTTAGATATATTCTATAAATACTCGATGTATTCCTTTTCACCTTACTCCAAATCTCCATTATCTGCAGCGTTAAATTTTGAAAGACTTGAATTTATGTTGCGAAATAAAAAATTTCGTTTGACTCTTTAAAAGTTCATTTAGGATTGAAGTCAAACCCAAATTTCTACTTTTAGCAAAACATTTTTATCTTCTGCGAGTAAAATAACTTTAGTACTGCCAGAATTAATGCAAACGAAATCTAAAATTAATATTGCTTACGAAATGAATCAGGATAAGAGTATGTCACTTTTAAAATCTCATTTTATATTACAAGAAGTGCAAAGTAAGTATGAGATAATTACTGCAATTATCAGATTAAGAAGGGTCTGTATACGAGTATAAATATGAAAAATATAAATTAAAAAATAGAAAAATCTAAATAAACTAAACATTTTATGCCATTCTTGGCTTCTTTTATTAAATTTACTCTGAAGAAATCTAAATTATTTTGAACGAAATTTGAAAAGTCCTTGGGACACTATTCAGGAAATGTTGCACTAGAATAAAGAGGAAGAACCTGAAGCCTAAAATTTATTCTTATTAACAGCATATATAAAATATATTAATTTATTTTGTAAGACAGGCAGGAATCGGGCCGACGACGTTAGTGTAATACAGATTCGATTTAGAAACGATCATAACTGCGTCATAACGGGGTTTAAATGTTGCCCCTCCACAGATTGCAATTTATATGGATAACCGCCTCCAATTAAAATGAGCATGACATTTCTTGTTTCCTAATTTAAGCCATGTCTTTAAGACACGATGAAAAATTCATGTTCGTAAATTTGTAGTCTTGTTCCAAGACTTTATTTTAGTTCCTTCAAGAGCAATGTCGTTTATAGCTTTCTTTTGCATTTTTCTGCTAAGATGCACAGTTATAAGAATGCTACGACTTAACTGATGATGGTGATACTAACGACGTGACCTGGTTGAAATTAGCTACGCAAGCGGCACGGTGGAACTTTCATAGTACGATAAGGTTATTTTTAACACTTGAATGATTTCCTTTTTATAATAAAACATTGCTTTAAAAAAAAAGAATGAAAGGATTCAAATTTTAATGTCGCAATCGGGCGGGTGTTACAGTTTTTTATACTGTTTCCGAGCTCGCAGATTACCAATTCCTCTTGGACTTCCTCTTGCAACAAAATTATTATTATTATGTAAACATCGCTTTCTTCGTAGTTACGCCACATAAAATTCAACCGTAAAATCAAAAAGTTTTAAAAGGCAGCACATTTTTAGAATTCCTGATACAGTATTCAGTGTTGCCATTTTGTTTTGTTTTCTACTCTTTTCTCATTTCATTGTATAAATGTTCAGTTTTCTTAGCAAGATGACCCGCACATTCTTCTTTTTTTAAACTTTGTTACTAAATATCACTGTCTTCACACTTAAGACACATAAAATTCAACAACAAAAAGTCACGAAATTTTTAAAAACAATATGTGCTTAGAATCCCTGATAGAGTGTTAAATGTTGTCTTTAATTTTCTTTTCAGTCTCAGTTCATCACATTAATGTTCAGTTTCCTTAGCAAGATGATTTATACAACTCTTTTTTTATTATTGACTTTTTGTCGTTTTAATTTTATTTATTAAATATCACCTAATTTTTTAAATTTCTCCGTATTTACTCCACATAAAATTCAGTAGCAAAATAATACCATTAGAATTTCCGGAAATATGTTAAGAGTTGTCATACATACTTTCATATTCGCTGTACTGTTTCTTTAAGAGCATAAATAATTAAAGCTTTGGTTTGATTTAGTTGATTATGGTAAAGCACAATAGGGCTGCCTTTCATTTGATTCTCATTCAATCCTTTCATTTCTGTTGTTGTATATTTTATAACGAAAAAATATTAAACAAATATTAAGTAATTAATGTAAAATTTATAAAAAAAATACAGAGCAATAAATTGTTACCATATTTATAATAAATGTATGGTGAAATAATAAATACAAAAATTATAGCACTAAGCATCTTTATATAACTGATTACTTTACTTTCTTTTAAGTGAAATAAAATTATCAGCGATTGTTTACAAAATCCATTAGATTATTTCAGTTGTTTTCAGTGGCAAGAATGTTCGATAATTTTCTTTCTTGAAATGAAGATATCATTTTATTAATTTAAATTTTATTAAGTCCTTTCAATTCCAGAAAGAAGTCTCATATTTTTCTTAAAGAAAATTCGCATTGAAAAATTAAACTATATTTATGAATGATCTTTAAAAGATCTAAATTTGCAACTGCTTTAATACCTAAAATTTTTAAATGCTTAGTTTTTTTAAATAAATATTTCCGATGATGTCTTACATCACTGGCGACAAAATTAAGTTATGTAAAAATGCTTCTAATATTTGTTCTTATGACTGAAAAAGATTAGAACTAGATTATGTGATTATGGTAAACAGATATTAGATCTATGTGCCTTTAGATATTAGATCTATGTGCCTTCTTGGAGAATTTTTTAAAGCAAACTACCTGCATGTACAATATATGAAAAAAAGTATCCGGGAACACCTAGTAATAGTAGGATTCTGTCAGTGACGTCGATCTTCTGACTCCAGATGAGTTGTTGTTGTTGTTGTTGCTAATGCTTACTTGTCAGATGAGTTGTTGTTGTTGTTGTTGCTAATGCTCACTTGTCTGACCTATGGTCAGCTCAAGCCCACTTGTCAGACCTATAGCCAGCCCAAGCCGACGAATTTCCTCTTGGCAAGGAGCGCAAAAGTTCGCCTGTACAGCCTTGAACACCTTACAACAGCCTTGAACACCTTACAACTGAGAGTGCGACTTAATTCAGTTCCGCCTCCAATTTTGATGGAGAGCACCCCGGGGGGGGTACGGGTCCGAGGGTCTGTCACCCCTCTTCCCCTACCACCAACCTCTTCAGCTTGACGCATATTCAGGGTGCCCTCATGCAGCACGTACACTATACGTTTACAAACATTCATGCCTTCTCCGGGATTCAAACACAGGCGCTTCGGCAAGGCATTCAGCCACGCTAACTACTATACCACCGGGGCGGCAGCAGGCGAGTTCGCAATCGTTAGCAATGGGAGGAAACTCAAGCTAAATTATTTTGAAGGCGTGGAAATGATTAGTTGTAACCTTCGCGAAAAGTCCGTTCGGGAAATTTCTGCGATGTTAGGATTGCCCCGTTTTACTGTTGTTGTTGTTACCAATCTTACTCATTTGACAATGGTCAGCACAAGCCCACAAAATTCATCGTGGCAAGGAATCAAATGGATAGTTGTTGGCAAGAGCTTTGAGCACCATATAGGTGACAGCCCGAATTTAACTCAGTTCCGTCCCCAATTTCGATAGAAAGTACCCCGGGGGAACGGTTCCGAGGGTTTCCCTGTCCTCTTGCCTGCCACCGGTCTCTCGAGAGGAATTTCTGCTAGCCATATATTTAGAGGCTCGCATGCCGCACTATACATTTATAAACATCCATGCCTTCTCCGGGATTCAATCCCAGGCCTTTTGGTACGGGAGTCACTAAAACTACCGTTCTGAAGTTATCGTGAAGGGAAAATGAGTTACAAATGTCTGGTAGACTATGCTGCCCCTGCAAACAAGGACTGCAGAGTTACCAAAAAAGTCAATCGAATGGAATCGGCAGAAAAAAAAATCACAATGAAAGTTTTCTTTATTTGATTACGGTGCCCCACACAATGGTATCTACCAAAGGAAAGGATGGCCGTGGAGGACTTAAGGAAACTGGCTCGTATTCGCCTTACACATGGGGAAAATCTCGAAAATGCCCATGCAGCTAGACCGTTCCCCGGAATTTGAAATCCGAACCGAACTATTAGTGCTCAGCAACTTTATCAAGAGGCCGCTAGTTGGTTTACAATGACAGTTCGAAGCGAACTTCGAACTCTTGATTTTCACAGCAGAGCTACTGCTTATAAACCAAACATTACTGCTATCATTGCATATCGTC
Organism: Stegodyphus mimosarum; assembly: GCA_000611955.2. Classification (NCBI taxonomy): domain Eukaryota; kingdom Metazoa; phylum Arthropoda; class Arachnida; order Araneae; family Eresidae; genus Stegodyphus; species Stegodyphus mimosarum. Next base: position 126,612 of record KK120001.1, read on the forward strand.
GCGTACAGTGGTGCAAACATCCACAACAATGGAGCCTTGGGCAGTGGTGTCACGTGTTATGGAATGATGAATCAAAGTATACTAATCTGATAATCCAACTGTAGAATTCGATGTGGAGGTTGCCTGGTGAACCCTTTTTATCTCACTATCTTGGGCCGCAAGTGAAATTTATACATTGAAGCATAATAGTTTGGGAATAGTTTTCTTGGTTTGAATTATGTTCTTGTGCAAAGAACTATTAGTGTTCTGCGCAAAGTCTATTAGGTTCCTGTGCAAAGAATTCTCAAGAGAGAAGCCTATATAGACATCTTAGACAATTCCGCACTGTTTATTTTGCGGCTGCAATTTGAAGAGGATCCATTCCTATTTCAACACAGTTGTACATATTGCATACCTGTCCAGAGATTGTTTGTAGACATGGAATTTCAGGAACTGGACTGACCTGCTCAAAGCCCAGGCTTGAATCCCTTAGAACACATATGCCATGAATTAGAACGTAAACTGCGATCTATGCTACATTGCCTATGTCGGTGACGAAACTAATCAGTGCTCTTCTGCAAGAATGGCGTGCAATTCCTACTGAAACATTTCAAAAACTAGTGGAGAGCTTTCCCTAGAGAGTGGCAGCTGTTATTGCAGAAAAAGACGACCCAGCCTCACATTAGTTTTCCACTTATATGTTGGAGGAAAAAAGTCATAGTGATCACTCTAAATACTTTTGATTATATGGTGTATGATATAGCTGAAGAAAATAACGAAAACCTCATAAAGGCAACCAGTTCCATCAATGAGAGGATACAGCTATGTTTCAAGGCTTGGTAAGCATCCAAACAAAATGAAGCGGATGTACGAGGGTAAGTTGAAAAATAAGTTTCCCTGTCGACTGTGGTCAGAGTTGTGTATAAAAGTCAAAAAATAGAATGAGACATTAAAGATATGACATACCTTTATTTTTCCACATAGGTTCCAAGTACATTGAGACATTTGTCATATCGCTTGATAAGCTTCAAAAAGCCCTCCAGGAAAAAATCAGGGCTTTGCATATGGAAGAAGCGTTGAACGGCTTGTTTCACTTCAGTATTGCTTCCAAAGCGCCTTCCCCCGAGATTTTTCTTCAAAGCCGGCAACAGATGGAAGTCGCTTGGTGCGAGATCAGGACTGTATGGCGGATGGTGTAGGCGCTCTCAACCAAGAGTTGCAATATGGTTTTGCGTTGCCGTCACCGAATGTGGTCTGGCATTGTCATCCAACAGCAGAAGGCCAGATGTGAGAAGGCCAGGCCGCTTTTTCCGAATCGCCTCTTTCAATTTCGACGGGGTGTCACAGTAGCGCGTAGCATTGATGGTACCAACCTCCAAAAAGTCCAGCAACAAAACTCCTTGGGCGTCTCAGAAAACTGTGAGGAGCACTTTACCTGCAGAGGGAGTTGTCTTGAACTTCTTTCGGACAGGTGATAACGGATGTTTCCACTCCATAGATGCGGCCTTCGATTCTGGCGTGAAATGGTGGACCCACGTTTCATTCCCCGTCACAATCCGAAACAGAAAGTCATTGCCATCTTTCATGGTAACGCACGAGATGTTCCAGGCTGACCCCCATGCGTTGTTCCTTGTGTGTCGAGGTCAATTGTCGGGGCACCCATCGTGCTGACACTTTTCTGTATCGAAGAATGCCGTGGATGTTGTTTTGAGCTTGCTCATGTGAGATTCCAAGTTCTTCCGCTGCTTCATCGATGGTGATACGGCGGTTCACTCTAATCATGTCATCCACCTTCCTGACATTTGCATCTGTAGTGGCCGTGCGCGTCCGTCCAGCTCTCGGTATGTCCTCCACTTGCTGACGTCCATCACTGAATGTGCGACACCATCTCCGCACCATTTGCTTCGATATCACACCTGGCCCATAGACTTCCACGAGGCGGTTATGAATTTCTGTTCCTGATACTCCACGTGCCCATTCATAGCGGATAACCGCTCTCACTTCCTCCTTTGACCACGAATTCAAAACGCACCTTCTCTCCATACCTACCGGGGCTCAAATGAGAGGCTGGTCTCCGCTTTGCGCAGGCACTGCAACAGCGCCATCTGCTTGATTTGCAGCGACCTCTACCCAATGGTGTATCGGTGACTTGCGCGTTTTCCTGCTGTGTCGCCTTTCGCCCATAGCCGTTCAACGCTTCTTCCATATGCAAAGCCCTGAATTTTTCTTGGAGGACTTTTTGAAGCTTATCAAGCGATATGACAAATGTCTCAACGTACTCGTACGAGAATAATAAAATAAAGGTATGTCATATCTTTAATGTCTCATTCTATTTTTTGACTTTTATACACAACTCTGACCACAGTCGACAGGGGAAACTTATTTTTCAACTTACCCTCGTATTACATACATTGCACTAAAAATAAGTTCGTATTCCAAATTAGACAAAATTTAATCTTATATTGGCAATGGTTTTATAGAAAAACTTTGTGAACTCCTAGAAAAATCGACGCCTGATTCTCTTCCTTCAAGAAGCAGGAATAATTCAATGTATAAGAAGCAAAAACTGCATAAATATTATGCATTTTTACATTTGAATTCTGTACATTGAATTGACACTTAAACTGAAGTGTTCTACAGTTAAATTGGCAGGTTTACTAATAGCACAGGGAATATCAGCTTTCTAATTCAATTAAATTTGAACCTGCTTTAAGAATGAACCGAAGGAGGCAGATTTCGTACCTTTGAAGCAGTGGAAAACATGCGAAAATTTCAGCTACACAAAAGTTTAGAGAATTTTTAGTTTTAGAACACATGTTGTTTGTACATTACATATATTCAGATAGTAATAAAAAAGGTAAACAAAAAAGAATGTTTATACAAATATGTCGTTTGTTATCGAATCACAGATACCAAGTGTTCATTTTCATTTGCAAAGTACATTTTGTAAGGCGTTTTTTACTTTTGTCTTTATGGTGTTATATGAAGCACGTCTGGCTAGTAATCGGGATAGCCGGAATTCGAATTCCAGCGAGGCTATTATTGATTTATCACGTTCCATTACTTCCAAAATTCAAATAATGACTCTACAGTGGCGTCTGAACTAAAAACTGGTGGACGATAAGTTGTCACCCGATTTCCAGATTGTCATTTGTCATTCGCATTTGGCGATTGGATCCTTTCTTTCCATTCGCCCTTTAAGTGGAGGATAATGTAATGTATATCTTCCTCTTTGTTGCGTGCCTCGGTTGTGTAGTTGGAAGTCCGTCCGGTTAACAGTCAGAGTTTGAATCCCAGCGAGAGCATTGCTGATTTATAAAGTTCCATGTTTTCCAGAATTCTGAATACCAAAATTCAAATAATGACTAAACTTCAGACAAAAACTTTTTTTTATAACAGACTCTATAGTCTGATAATTTAAAATGGGAACATCAAAGTAATTTAACGCAATTCGATATGACTGTAATCATGGAAACAACAGTTCGTTTAATTTTTTTTCTCTCCACATCATTTCCGTTTCGATTAATGAAAAAACACGCGAATAAAGGCTAACTTGAGTTACAGCCTCAAATGATGTGGAGAAAATAAAAGCTGTATGGTGATGACGACTCGAGATACCACAGCAAAGAGGAGAGCCAAAGGCCCTGAAATGCCTATTTTAGAGTAATAGGCTACAGACTACGCAGGATATTAAACCATTCTGTATCTAGCCTACATAATATACAAACATTGAAACTGTATTCATTTGTTTATATCCGCAAAAAACTAGTAATGATATTCTTGTGAATTCAGTCCTCTGGTTTGGAAATGGACCTGTATGTTGCTTATTTTTCAACAGGAAGGTTCCTGTAAGCGAAGAAACTACAGCCACCTCGCACTGGAAGTGACTGTACTTTCAAAGATTTCAAGATGATTTAGCAAAAGTAATTTGAATAACCAAGTTCATCTTTGTAAATGATCCAGATTAGTTAGATAGTTTGTCTGTTGTCCAAAAAATGGGGATTTTTTTCTTTTGATAAGATATTAAGTTAAAAGGACACATTTTTTCAGGCTTTCAAAATAAGACTACAAAAATTCTAACGTCTTTCATGATCATCGACAATCAAATCCTATATTAGTATAATATAAGGACGATACGAGCCTAGTGTTAGCAGCTTTCATACATATAATACTGACAACACATATGCTTCCCTAATATCTAACAATGGGCTGTGGGAACGTAACGGTTGTAGTTCAAAACATTGTGGAAGAAAACATCAAAGGGGTAATTAATATACACAAGGAGGAAACGTTGTATAAAACGTTGTATAAAACGTCGTATTACTAAAATATCGTGGTATGAAACACCGTAAATAGAAAATAAAGAGGTACAATATATTTCGCAGGTTTTAAAAATCGTCGTATAAAAAATCATGGTAAAAATAAAAAGCCTACAAATCATTGTATTGCTTATTTTCCAGAGCATGCATGTAAAATAGATTACCTTACCGTCGCTTTCTAGACATTCGTAGACAACTAACTATAAGATTATGTGTAAAGAAAGGACTTCGGCTGCATAAAATATTTATAAAGACAGAAAAGCAAATTAATCTAATTTTTCCCCCTTAGTATAATTTGTTTTCTTTTTCCTTTGATCATTGGTTTCTTCGATTTTGTTCCTCTTCTATTTACATGCATGAGGCAAATGCCACACTTGCCTTATGCTCTTCCCAAATTGGAAAGAGGGTTTGTAAGATTCATGAATGCATATATCATTTATAAAAAACTAAAGATCCGAGAATTAAGTAGTCATCTGCTTGAAGAACAGCAATCAAAAGGTTTGGGGGAACTCCGAGCGACAAATTTGTGCTCCATTTCCAAAACTTTTCTGAAAGACTCCCCACTGGACAAAAATATTGCTACGAAATGCTCAGGCACGGTAAGACAGCTTCCCCGCAAGGCGGGGTTAGGGTTGCCAGAAAATGGCAAGGGAAGGCAGGGTTGATATATTTGGCCCGAAATCAATCATTCGGCGACATTTGGGGACAAAACTGGCGATATGCCACAGACGGATGGAGAACATTCTAGAACAAATTCATACCGGTTCGGCACAGAATGTTCTTGAAGGTAGGCCAGAAACTATATAAACCCTGCTTGACGCGTAGTATCGTCAGTGTATCGCGAGTTAGTGCATCGCGAGAGCGTCTCATCAGGGCATCGTCGAGAGTATCGTCCAAGTTAAGTGTGTTGAGCTCCGAGAGCGATCGAACGATCGGGAGCTGTACTTTAGTGTTTTGCCATAAAGCTGTCTTCACCATTATAGCCTAATAGCCCGAACACTGTATTTCTGATTCTTTCAGCGTGTTTGTCGTAGTTCTTCGATGACTGTAAACGTGATTCTGGAACTGTTCTGAGTAATAATGGCTAAATAAATTGTGTTTTGGTTCCTCATCAAGTGTTATAATCAATCATTCAAAAACCACGAACCCGTAGAAACGCAACAATATTAATGAGTTCGGATAATGCACTTTGAGATAATCCAGGGTGTACTGTATTTGCTTCAAAATTCTAAATGCAGTAGAATTTCTTTTAACCGGCAGCAACGGGATCGAGACGATTTGGTGTAAGAGATTTTTCCAGATGACTGACCATGTAGCTCCAGAACTTACTTATTAATCTTATTCATGCCTATAATGCCATCTGCAGAAACAGCAACATGAAACATCCTTTGATCATGTTTTGGATCGTTTGGCTACAATTAAGTAAATAATATCGAAAATCGTACATATTATTTAAAATTAAAACACATAGCCTAATTTCATGTTTCAGAAAAACAAAATTATGTCAAACAAAATTAAATAATATCTTAAAATTGCCATAGTTATCATCATAGGAAAGCTACGAATTTTAATATGATGTCATAAATATTCTAAAGTTCCTGCTTATGAGATTGTCACTGTAATTAAAAAAAAATTGCTGTGTATACCATGAAGCTTCCTAATATCATGTACTTACATAGAAGATGATCATTTTTCAGCAAATCTTATGAAGGTCTAAAATCCTTCGTCAGCTTTAATTCATGTAAATTTATGGCGTCTTTATCTTGATGCTCCCCTTTCTCCTCCTTATCATCCTTTCCCAGTACATGTCCCTTTATTTCGTTGTCATCTCCAGAGAGTGAGATGCGAACATAATAGTCTACATTCAACAAAGCTTGCATGCCCACTTCACTAAAACTAATCTTGTCCTAACATGTAAGTAAGTCCAAGACTTCGAATACAAGCACCAGATGTGTTTTAAAACCGAGAGAATCTTTATCATTCAACTCGTCAACTAGGAACATAATCATAGCCATAATTTACACCAAAGGCGAAGTATAGTAATACTCTTTTTACCTTTCTAGGCAAGAACCAAAGTAACTCATATTTATGTTTAGAATAATTCATTGATGGGATAAGATTTGTTATGCGGGAGGCAGAGACCTAATCGAAATGCTTTCCTCATTTAAATGTTCAGATTGTTAGCTCATTATATATATATATATTTTTTTTTATCTCATAGCCTCAATTTAGGTTTTAAATTTATATTTATAAAAGTGCTGTTATTCTGATACTGCTAGTCAATTAAATGCGGTTACATGGGATTTTAAAGTAAATTAAAAAACGGCGACGAAATCAGTGCTAAAAAACGTAAAGGTAATCTGTATTCGTGAATAAACTGAATTACGAAAAAATAAAAATTATCTGGATTTCCCACCTTGTTGTATATTATAATATTACGTAATGCTTTTTTAAGCTTGCTACGAAATTAAACGTAAGAAACAGAAGATTTTTTAAAGTACGTATTTGATTTAATCTTCTGAAAAGGAGAATTTAAGCGTGTAAGTTTGCTGGATGATAGAAAGGTATGAAGCTATATTTCCTCCAAACCGGTTACCCTCTTTACTGGAGACATCGTGTAAAGATAAAATTGCGTATTTAGAAGATACCGTTAATGGAATAATGGCTTGAAGGTTTTCATTAAGCAGTCTTTCAGACGCTTTTTATTTACTTTCTAATCGTTGGGTAATAAATTCTTTCTTTTAAAAGCTTTTTTTAGCCTTTTCAAAAACTTACTTACGTTAATTTTGAAAATTTCTGTACACACAGAAAATACAAACGCAGGATTTATGAAAAATAACAAAACACAAAGAAAATAAATTACGTAATTCATTAAAAATTTTTAAAGGATAAAAAAATGTTTAATGCTGTCCCGTTTTATGCTTAAAGATCACAGGTAATGGGCAGTGAAATAATTTCTAGAGAAATCATTATTCTCATTTTCGGAAGAATTTTGTTGTATAAAATTACGAAACTGTTGCCAGTTAGTGTGGCATAAGATGTGTAATTCATTACATTTAGAATAACAGATCGTTTATAAATCTAAATGAGAGTCATTAAAAATATGTATTACTTAGTGGCATTTTCGCCCCTTTGAAAGTCAAAAGTCAAAATGCGTTATTTATAAAGTGTTTTGAAATATATTAATGTTATGAATATTTATATAACTTAAAAATGAATATTCATAACATCAGTATAATTAAAAACGCTTTATAAATAACGCATTTTTCTTACGTAATAGCTACCACCCCTTTTATCTGCATACTATCGAGTGCATTAAGAATTACGAGGATGATGCTTCAACTATATATCAACATGAGATACATCTCTCTATATACATTTTTTAACTGTGAAAGAACGTAAGTTTTTAAACTGTGTAACAAAAAAAATGTATCCAAGATAAAAAGAGAACGTTTTAAATAATTTGCTACTGGACTGAACATGTTTTAGCAAATGCTTTTTGAAAATCTTGAATCTTTACATTTTTTATTTGATTATGATTTTGATTATGATTATTTACTGATTTTGTGACTGTACAAGGAAATGTTTTCCGTTACATATACGTTATTTAAAAGAAGTACACAATAAGGAAACGATTCTCTACTCGCAACACAATGTATTGCGTCCTCTCTAAATTAAATCAGTTAAAATTAAGTTAACACAATTAACAAACTTTCCCACTTTAAATAAAACATATTATTCAAGTTTCTTAATTTCATTGCTATATTAAAAAATCTGATGTGTGCATGACTTCTTTGAACGGAATATTAAATCATACGCATTTTGCATTTCATTCAAACTTATTGGATTGAATTTAATTAACTTCGCATAAACCACAATAGAATAAGATAATAGAATAGATAGCGCATAAACCACAATAGAATAAATGCACTCTTTAAAATTCACTATATTTGTTTACCATAGCGACACTGTAACGCTAGGTTCACTTAACAGAGTTACATCTCTTTCATTTTATAACTCAGAATGCACAAAAATTACATCATTTGAAGAATTATCTAATCGTTGCCACCTATTCTACTGAAATACTATAATAAATCTAAAACGATGTATAAAAGAAATTAAACAAACAAGCAAATAAACAAACAAACAAAAAAAAGATACATTTTTTTCACAAACGATTCAGCTTTTCTCTTTCAATTAATTCAGTTCTTACTTTGAGACAAAGTAAAACTACATAAAAACTCAAAATACCTGTATTAAAAATTACGAATTAAATCTTAAACACTTATTTCCTTGAATAAATTCCAGAATGGATTAACCATGATTTAATCCGTAATAATAAAAGAAAGCGTTATCTTTGTTGTTGCGAATCATTGTATCTCTAGTTTGGCAACAAACCCACTATTCTGGTAAATTTCAAATGTAAACAAGTATGGCTGCTGTAGTAAAAATAATTAGGCTTAGCCGCACTCAAACAACTTTTAAATTGTTGATAATTATACAAATATTGCATGCAGATTTGCTAAAGGCATAAAAACATTAACTGGAAGATAAGAACAACATAAAAGAAAAAAATGCACAATTTACCTACATATAAGAATAAAAAAACTGAGCCGAGTAACAGAGTAGGTACATATATATATATACTTTTGGTGCGGCTGATTGCAACCAAAAGGGAAGGTACACTTATACGTGTTACAGCAGTCATATATTCAAAATTTTAAGGTTCTGAGACTACTCGTTTTTCAGTTATGCGAGATACATACATACATACGAACAGACACCATGAAAAAAATCTCTTCTGAATCTATTTTATATCAGTTTTATAATTCGTTTGGGGAACTAGAGTCATTTATTCTGTCCTTACGTACAGATGTCACGCAAAAACATCGTTAAATTGCATTCGATAGCGGTCAAATTGGATATTGTTGTTGAAATATGGTAATTGGAATTTTTCGTGGTTACAATACTTCCTTTACTTCGTACAAGGAAGTAAAAAGTAAAAATTCATTGTTGGGTGGTTTGCGAAATGTTATTTTTGCAGTCGATGTACATAATACTGTGTGCATCAGCATTTCAAGTATTGATGTCTTAGTTAATGTGTCTAATCTTAATGTCGAGTAATTTTGAGTATCAGAAATCTTAAAAGTTAGTAAATCAATAAAATAAAAGTTTAAAATATAAAATAGCCATTTAAAATTATTGCAATATATGTTTAATTATTCTAAAACTGTTTAGCTTGGTTTTTGTTAAGAAACCAACGTATAAAAATGTATAGAAACGTATAAAAATGATTCGAAAGCTAAATTAAAGTGAAAGTTGTTTGTCATAGAGATTGTTTTCATCTGTTAGACTGACAATTTGCCAAGCTGCACTTGTGATTAATGCTGCAGTAATATAATGTAAGTTGATACGATGGATAATATAAAAAGAAGATTTTCAATGCAAAACTAACTAAAATGAAAAACTAAAATATAATACAGTACTGTCACAGTTCTTACAGACCGATATAGTTTTTCTCTTGAAACAACATCGTCGAATAAGATAATATAATGAAAGGAACTGCATGCAAATCTACGAAATTTACGAGCATGACAACATTATTAAAAACTTAGATATTCATCCTACTATTTAATTTTTTTTAACGCAAAGGGGAAAAAATTTAATTTAAAATACGTTTTTTCCTTTAAACTGCGAAGACATTTCCATAAAAAAAAACAATGATGATGATTGTTTTCCAAAGCAGTTCTTCAGTGAAAATAAATAATCAATTTTTTGTGTGATATCTTGTTACGATCAAAGTATTTTTGCCTGGAAACAGGTTCAGTCATCAGTGAACACACTTTTCTTTCAACATCTGAATTGACCTTAAGTTTCATCATCGTTTCATAAAAAGTGCTCTGGAATGTTTTCACTAAATATTTCTCACTGCGCTTAACGTATCAAAATAACTGAGATTTTTGGAAATTTCTAAATTTAGTAGCCAGAGGTCTAAGGTTTTCATAGGGTTTGGAATATTTCATTTGGTGTAATTGCAATCCCATAGCACAGTTAAGTACTATATATCGTCTTGCGTTTTAGGGCACAGAAATTAAGCTTACAAATTTAGATTTTCTGTGTACAGTAAAGAGATTACAATAAGCTTCTACTATAACCTCACGCCTAAGCTGTTTTCACTTTTTTATACCCTGGAAGCTTTTTCTCTGAGCTGTTTTTCAATATTAGATTTTTAATTAGGTAAGTTCGCAGGATTCTGATTTAGATACTTCTCGACATTTCATAAAATATATAAAATTCAGATTTCTTAGAATCAAATAACTGAATTAAAAATGCTTTTCTTTCATCCAGCTGATGTCAAATTGTGCTTCTAACTTATGAAAACGGGATATCTAACTCGTACCTCTTAATGCTTGTCGTAGTGACTTGCATCGTATACCTTAGCGATCTCAGACTGGCGGATCGTGAATATTACAGTTATGTATTTCTTAAAAACATGGTTTCTCAAAGACTTCTAGTGTTTAGTTTTTTAAAGTCCGAGTTAGCAATATTTTCATTCCATTCAAAATGAACATGAATAACGCACTAGAAAATCTGTACATGAAGCTAATTAACTTTCAGTATGAGATAATTCTGACTTAAAGACACAGATTTTACAAACTTTTATTCACACTTGTCAAAAATAAATAAACTCGGCTTGAATTTTGGCGTTATGAATAACTGTCTTTTTTGGAAATATGGAATAGCGCTATATTCTCGTACATTCACATACAATTCCAATTTTTTGGAATTATATATGTGAACAGCGCCTTTTTCATCATTAGAAATCTGATGTGGACACCACATGACTTCCATGTACGGCCTATTAAATTATGCACGTTTTTTGCTGCATTTCATTTAACTTATTTCCTCGAATTTCATTGCAGATATATTTTTCATTCAATCAATTCAATTCTCACTGCGCGGCAACATAAAAACTCAAAACATCTTCATTAAAAATTGTAAAATGCAGAAAAACATAAAACACCAAATACAATTAAAAACAGTTAATTTTTACGATTAAAATTTGAGTTTCTACGCAAAAGCAAGCAATTCGGCCAGCGGGCAGGAAAACAGATTTTTCGGTGCACAAAACTGAAAGTTGACTTTTGGTCTCCCTCGTCAAAAGGACACTGAAGTTGGTGCAGAAAGTACTTAATTCACTACTCTACTAAGAGTTTTAAATGTAAACTAATATAGCTCCTCCGTTACTTAAACAATTCATAATTCTACAACTGTTGCATGCAGATCAACTAATGGCGTAAAAAACTTAACCGGAACATAAGAACATCAAGTCAATCATTTTTAAAGCAAAAGATGCACAATTTACCAAAATATAAGCATAAAAAAGTCTGATGTGTACACCACATGACTTCCTTGTACGGAGTACTAAATTATACGCATTTTCTGTTGCATTTTATTTAAAGTTACTTCCTCAAATTTCATTAGAGATGTATTTTTCATACAATTAATTCAGTTCTTGCTTCGCGACAAGGCAATAATACTTAAAACCTCAAAATATCTTTATTAAAATTGAAAAATATAAAAAAATATAAAAAGAAAAAATTTGAAAGTTTTCAGATTTTACATTATACCCAAAGGGGCTTTTTTTAACGTTTTGCGTGTTATTTTTATTTATTAAATATCCAGTTATTCGTACTTAAACCATAAAATTCAATTCAGAAACAATACCACAAAAAACACTATATCACATTAAAGAATAAACGTGATTCTAGCATAAAGACCATGTTGTCCAAGTTTTTCCTATTTTCATTCACAACGCATCTCATTCATAAACGTATTAGACTGAAATACCATCCAAGTATAATTTATCAGCTAATTCCAGAAAGATAATAAAGAATAAATTAACCGAGTAAGCAAAAAAATATCCCTTACATTCAGGATTCTAAACATTTGCTTACATAAACATTTACTGCAAGACTTGCCAGGAAAGAGCTATCAAAAGATTGGAAACGCACTACCGGCAGAGATCAGGTAATCATTCTAGTTTCAAAAATTTCAGAAGTGAATCGACGCAACATGCCAAAAAGAAATTAATAGCCTTCCTAGGCTAATTGCCCTTTTGGGCTAACGCAAAAAACAAGCAATTCGGACATCGGGCAAAAAGGCAGATTTTTCGGTGCACAAAACTAAAAGTTTACTTTTCGTCCCACTCGGCAAAAAGATACTAAAGCTGCATTACTATTCTGCTAAGTTTCAAATGTAAACAAATATGGCTGCTATAGTAAAAAAAATAGGCTGAGCCGCACTTAAACAACTTTTAAATTGTTGATAATTCTACAACTATTGAATTCAGATTAACTAAAAGAATAAAACCTTTAAATAGAAAATAAGAGCAACATAATTAAATCATTTTAAAGCATAAAATGCAGAATTTACCAACATATAAGAATAAAAAAAACTGAGCTCACCGAGCCGAGTAAGAGTGGATGTGTATATATATATAGAGAGATAAACTTTTGGTGCGGCCAACTGCAAGCAAAAAGGGAGGTGCACATATATATGTTACAGCAGCTCTATATACAAAACTTCAAAGATTTGAGGCTATTTGTTTTTTAGTTAAGCGAGATACATATATACATGTCACGAAAAAATCTCTTCTAAATCCATTTTAAATCCTTTTTGCAACTGGTTTTGGGAAAAAGAGCCCTTTGTTCAGTCCTTATGTACAGATGTCACGCAAAAACATCGTTCAATTGCATTTCATAGAGTTCAAAATGAATATTTTCGTTGAAATATGACAACAGAAAATTTCCGCGATTGTAATACTTTCTTAAAACAGAGCTCCTCGAGCCGAGCAACAGAGCGGATACACACACACAGATATATATATACATATATATATATATATATACATAAATTTGTTAGTGTGGCCGATTGTAACCAAAAAGGCAGGTGCACAACTATTAGCAGTCCTACATACACAATATCAAAGTTCTGAGGATATTCGGTTTCGAGTTATGCATACGTACGTTGCAGATACGTTGATAACGGAGGTCACGAAGAAATCTGTTCTGAATCCATTTTAAATCCATTTTACAATCCGTTTTGGGAAAAAAGTCCTTTATTCTCAACTTACGTACAGATGTTACTCAAAAACATAGTTAAATTGCATTCGATAACGATCAAAATGGATATTTTCGTTGAAATATGATACTCAAATTTTTCGCCATTACAATACTTCCTTTATTTCGTACAAAGAAGTAAAATTGAATAAAAAAAAAAAAAACCTGATTGAGCAATGAACATCTACAGTTCAAAATGAAGTTGTTTTAAAATAATTTCTCTCCAAGGCTACAAACTTTATCAAAACTGAAATGTCATTAAATGCCAAGTTGTAGGTAAGAGATAAATAAGTTTATAATTATTTATATACAAATATAGGCATTTTTACTTTCTTGTACGAAATAAAGGAAGTATTGTAATCACGAAAATTACCGGGTATCATATTTCAATGAAAATATCCATTTTCGCTGCTATCGAATGCAATTTAACAATGTTTTTGAGTGACATCTGCACAGAAGGACAGAATAAAGAACCCTTTTCCGACAAAAAATTATAAAACTGATTTAAAAGGGATTCTGAAAAGAATTTTTCGTAGCCTCTGTGCGTACGTACGTGCATATGTATGTATGTATCTCACGTGACTCAAAAACGAATAGCCTCAGAACGTTGAAATTTGTATATGGGACTGCTATAATTATGTAGTCGTGCACGTCCCTTTTTCGTGGTAGAATAGGGTGCACCGAAAGTACAAAAGTACAATCTCGATATTATTATTATTATTATTACTATTATTATTATATGAATTAATTGAATGAAAATTACATCTCTAATAAAATTCGAGAAAATAAGTTTAAATGAAAGGCAGGAAAAAATAAAAAATGCTTATAATTTAATATACCGTAGAAGGAAGCATGTGGTGTACACATCAGGCATTTTTATTCTTATATGTCGGAAAATTGTGCATATTTTGCTTTAAAATGATTGAATTACGTTGGTCTTATCTTTCGATTAAGGTTTTTATGCCTTTAGTTAATCTGCAATAGTTCTAGAACTATCAAGAATTTAAATGTTGTTTAAATGCTGCTAAGCCTAACTCACCATAGCAGCCATATTTGTTTACATTTGAAACTTTGCAGAATAGTAAATTAAGTCAGTTTCTGCACCTTCAGTGGCTTTTTTGTCGAGTGGACCAAAAGGAAACTTTTAGTTTTGTGCACCGGAAAATCTGCTTTCTTTTCTGCCAGCCGAATTGCTTATTTTTGCGTTAGCCAAAGCGGCAACTTTGACAGAAGGGCTATTAATTTTAGTCATTTTGCGTCCATTCACTTTTGAAACTATTGAAAATAAAATGATCATGAGATGTCTGGCAATGGTGCGTTTGAAAGCGTTTGATATCTTTTTCCCGGCAGGCTTTGCGATAAATTTTTATGTACACAAATATTTAGAATTCGGGATGTAACACATATTTTTTGCCTACTAGGTTAGTTTATTCTACACTCACGTTTGTGAAAATTGCAACACCATGAAGGACTTACGCGAGTGAGCTGAAATTTTCAGGAAATGCAAAGTAGCCCATGATATGCAAATGATTAGAATTGCAAATCCGTAGCGCATGCGTATGCTGAGCAGCGCCCTCTGAACGGCTCATGGATCCGAATAAATAGACGGCTGTAGCGAGGCGTGTATGGTTATCGGTGGTTATCTGCTAGTGGTAAACGTTAACTCAATCTGTACTTATGCCTCGTCGACGAAAGAGAGCGAGATTTGAACAACTTACAGAGTTTGAACGAGGGAGAATCATCGGCCTTCGTGAAGCTGGATTGTCGTATCGTGCAGTAGCCTCTCGTGTGCAGCGTAACAGCAGCACAGTGATGCGCGTTTGGAAGCAGTGGACGGACGAGTGTCGGACAACTCGGAAATCCGGGAGTGGACCCCGAAATGTGACGTCAGCTCGCGATGATAGACACCTGGTCCGCATGGCGCGGACGGACCGTACAGCTTCCTCTAGACAATTGGCAGCACTGTGGTCAATAGCTACAGGTGTTTCATTGTGTGCTTCATCAATTCGTAGACGTCTGCTGCAGTGTGGACTGCGCGCACGGACTCCTTTATACAGGATCCCCCTAACGCACGACCATCGCCGCCTGCGGCTACAATGGGCCAATCAGCATAGAGACTGGCGTGCTGATTGGCAGCATGTCGTGTTTTCTGACGAATCCCGCTTTAATTTGTGGTACCATGATGGCCGCATTCGTGTCAGACGCTATGCCGGTGAACGCCACCTTCCGGAGTGCATTATCGAACGCCACAGTGGACGAACACCCGGAGTTATGGTCTGGGGCGCCATAGCATATCATAGACGATCTCAATTGCTACGAATTGTGGGCAATCTGAACAGCAACCGGTATATCCGTGAAGTTCTACAGCCCGAAGCTGTTCCCTTCCTTCAAAGCTTGCCAGGCGCTGTATTTCAACAGGACAATGCCCGCCCTCATACTGCTCGGATTGTTAAATCCTTCTTTGCAGCGCAGCAGGTACAGCTTCTTCCTTGGCCTGCGTGTTCCCCGGATATGTCGCCAATTGAACATGTGTGGGATGTCATTGGTCGGCGTCTTGCTCGTGATCCTCGTCCTGTTGCGTCTGCAGACGAACTTTGGGTACGCGTACAAACGATATGGAATGCTCTTCCTCAGTCAGACATTCAAACTTTGTTTGACTCCATGCCACGTCGTGTAGCAGCACTTATTGCGGCGCGTGGTGGCCACACAAAATACTGATTCTGATCTCTTGTTCTTGTTTGTTTGCTTTGAACATTTAATCATTTATTTGTACCACTACCACTCAACTGTGTATTAAATTGCATTCAATTATGACGATTCCTTCTTGGTGTTGCAATTTTCACAAACGTGAGTGTATATTCGGTTTCTCTTCAGTCTAATATACTTATGTTTGAGATGTGTTGTGAATAAAAATAAGGAAAACTTTGACAACATGGTCTTCCTGTGACAATCACGTTTATTCTTTAGGGTGATATAATATTACTTTTTACTTCCTTGTACAAAGTAAAAAGGAAGTATTGTAATCCGAAAAATTTTGAGTGTCATATTTCAACGAAAATTCCATTTTGATCGCTATCAAATGCAATTTAGTGATGTTTTTGTGTGATATTCGTACGTAAGAACAGAATAAAAGACCGTTTTTCCCAAAAAAATTATAAAACTGATTTAAAATGGATTCTGAAGAGATTTCTTCATGGCGTCTGTACGTACGTATGTATTTATGTATCTCACATAAGTGGAAAACGAGTAGGCTCAGAACGTTCAAATTTTTTATATAGGACTGCTATAACATAAAGATGTGCACCTCCTATTTTGGTTGCAATCGGCCGCACCAAAAGTATTTATGCATATATATACCCACTCTGTTACTCGGGTCAGTAAGCTCAGTTTTTTTATTCTTATATGTTGGTAAATTGTGCATTTTTTGCTTTAAATATGATTGAATTATGTTGCTCTTATCTTCCGGTTAAGGATTTTATGCCTTTAGTAAATCTGCATGCAAGATTTTTAGAATTATCAACAATTGAAAAGTTGTTTCAGTGCGGCTAAGTCTAATCATTTTTCTCATGGCGGCCATATTTGTTTAGATTTGAAACTTAGAAGACTACTGGATTTGTTGAGAATCTAGAAAAACTAAGCTTCGCAACAACAAAGATAACTCCTTCTTTTGTTATTGCGAATTAAATCCTGCTTAAACAATTCTGGAATTTATTCGAGGAAAATTGTTTAAGATTTACTTGGTAATTTTTAATATAGATATTTTGAGTTTCTGTGAAAAACTGTTCCTTTTTTTTTCTTTTCCTTTTTTTTGTTTTCTTTCTTTGTAGCTTCACTTAACAGCTTTACATCTCATTGCCGCTGTGTCATTTGCCGCTGTGGTAAACAAAACTAGTGAATTTTAAAGAGCACATTTGTTCTATTGCGGTTTATGCGCTATCGATGAAGTAGTTTTATTCAATCCAATAAGTTTAAATGAAAAGCAAAATAGGTATAATATAATATTCCGCTCAAGGAAGTCATGTGGTGTATACATCAGATTTTTTTCTTTTGTGATATTACTGTTAAATGGAATTTTATGGTTTAAGGGCGAAAAATATTACTTTAATAAATAAAGGTAACACATAAAGTGTTAGAAAAGCCCCATTAGGTGTAATACAAAAGCTGAAAACTTCCAAATTTTTTCTTTTTATATTTTTCTATGTTTTGTGTAGATAGTTTGAGTTTTTAAGTATTTTTGCCTTGTCGCGAAGTGAGAACTGAATTAATTGTATGCGAAATATATCTCTATTGAAATTCGAGGGAATAAATTTAAATGAAGCACAGCGAAAAATGAGTATAATTTAATATTCCGTAGAAGGAAGTTATGTGCCGTACACATCAGATTTTTATTTATGCGTCGAAGGAAATTTAATAAATAAGAGAAATATACTAGGTTGCCATTATTACTTCCTTGTACGAAGTAAAAAGGAAGTATTGTCATTGCGAAAAACTTCGGGTATAGTATTTCAACGTAAATATCCATTTCGACCGCTATCGAATGCAATTTAACGACGTTTTGGAGTGTCATCTGTACGTAAGGACAGAATAAAGGACTCTTTTTACCCTCCAAAATTATAAAACTGATTTAAAATGGATTCTGATGAGAATTTTTCGTGGCCTCTGTGCGTACGTACGTATGTATGTATGCATCTCGCATAACTCAAAAACGAGTAGCCTCAGAACGTTAAAATTTTGTATATAAGACTGGTGCAACATGTAGATGTGCACCTTCTATTTTGGTTGCAATCGGATGCACCAAAAGTCCACTCTGTTAGTCGGATCAGTGAGCTCAGTTTCTTTGTTCTTATATGCTTGCAAATTGGGCATTTTATGCTTTAAAAAATGATTGAATTGTGTTATTCTTATCTTCTGGTTAAGGGTTTTATGCCTTTAGTTAACCTGCATGTTATACTTGTAGAACAATTTAAAAGTTTTTTTAGTGCGGCTAAACTTAATTTTTGATTACTATAGCCGCCATATTTGTTTACATTTGTATCTTAGGAGAATAGTGGATTTGTTGCCAATCTAAAAAAATTAAGCTTCGTAACAACAAAGTAAAGCCTTCTTTTATTATTGCGATTTAAATTATGCTTAACTCATTATGGAATTATCATTTATGTTAGCTTGTTTCTGCTTAGAAACTGTAATTTTCACTTTGACTACAAAATTGTTTTTTTAATTGTTTTAACTGTACTTGGTAGTTCATGTTTTTCTATATCTCTCAATTTTTAATAAAAATATTTTTAATTTTTGTGTATTTAATTTTAATTAAAATATTTTAAATTTTTGCGTTAATTTAGTATGTTTAAATGAAACGGAGGAAAATTACGTATAATTTAATATTTCGTACAAGGAAGTCATGCGGTGTACACACCAGATTTTTTTGTTTGTTTAATTTCTTTTACACGTCGTTTTAGTTTATTATAGTTTTTGAATAGAACACGTGGCAACGATTAGATAATTCTACAATGATAAAATATTTTTTGTATTCTGAGTTGTAAAACGCTGTTAAGTGAGCCTAGCGCCAGAGTGTCGCTATGGTAAACAAATATAGTGAATTTTAAAGAGTGCATTTGTTCTATTGTGGTTCATGCACTAGAGAAATGCAAATAAAAACCCGTATAATTTAATATTTCGTACAAGGAAGTCACATCAGATTTTTTATTCTCAAGTTTTGCTCCGTCTGAAAAATGTTTTCTGAATACTTTAAAAGCTTTCAGAGTTTATTTATCTTTAGTTTAAATTATATTTATTCATTAATTAAACATGTTAGAAATATTTGGAATAAATATCAACTAGAAAATTTAATATTTGTCTCTCATTATGTTTGAATTAAAGTGTAGCGAACAAAATTGTCTTCCAGGTATTAAACTTGATTTGAGATCATTAGTATAGCTGAAAATGAATGAATGGTCCATGCATTTGGAAATGGGGTTGAACAATTGTATGGGATATAAGTTAGTATTTACTTTAAAAAATTAATATATGTCTTTAAGAGCGATAGAATATAGACAAAATAAAGTAAACAAGGAAAGGTATGAGACACTAGGTGCCTTTTTTTTTTCAGAATATTCTGCAAGCAGATTTCAGAAAGCGCCAACTAGTATATTCGAATATATTTGCTTTCCATTCTCAGTTGAAATCAAAGTTAATTGTGAACTTGCAATCGATAATGCAGCATGAAGGAAATTTGTTTCAATGGAGTCTGTAAGCTCTGTACGAGCATAAAAGAAACGTTTTAGCATTTCGGCAAATGTTATTATTCATAATGTCTATTTCTGAAAGGATGCATATTTTCGAAATGTTTATTTTCCTTGTAAAGCGTATAAAATAAGCAGAAACACTTCAAACGAAATTCCTGAGCATAATCTTCGCAGTTGTTACTACGTCTTTCAAACCAAAAGAAGGTGCATTAACATTCATAAAAACTGCATCAAGATTAACAATTAATTCTAGTATTTACTCGTGCCTTCTCCCTATTAGCTCGTAAAGCATAAGGTCCTGAATACTTTTTGTATTCATGTAATTTTCCTTTTTATCAAGACGTTGAAAAAGCCAACTGCCCTCAATTTCAAAACGGATTCGTTCCGGTAGTCATTGTTTTTGAATAATAAACTATCTAACTAAGAGGGCATTTCAAAATCATTTTTATGCTGATAAATTATGGTTCAGATTTTTTTTTTTTGCAAAATAAGATTACTAATCTTTAAATTTACTTTTTTCCAGGATTCGTTAGAGGTGAAAAATGCTCAGCATCCGATAATGGTACGTATAACTTTTATGCATTTTTCTTTGAAATTTTCAGTATCCTTAACTTTGAAGACTAAAATTATCTGCCTATAAAATCAATGGCTAAAAGTACCATCTGGTTGCTGCGAATGCTTTTCTTTAACACTTTTGCAAGGAATATAAATTAATCTGAGGATGCTTGGGTAATTCTCCAGACAAGTTAATTTTTAAGCTATTAAAGAACAGTATACTTATAAATATAATATTCAGAGGGTCCATTCCACTTTATGAAACTGATTTCTTATTTAAATTTTCTCATTAACATTTTGAGATTAAAATTAATTATTTTCAGTATAATCGCCTGCTAAAAAATCTGCTACTGGTTTTTTTTTTTTTGTTTGCCGAAATAAGAGATTTATTTTGGAAATAACTTCTAAAATTCATAGATGGCTCGATAGTTACGTAAACATATTTTTCGGGGAAAATATCTGTATCAATAAATGGTAAAACAGTGTAAAAATCGAGGTTATTGGATTTCAAAGAAAGCTATTCTGGAAAAGCATCTAGCTGGGCCACAAAACCGCATTCTAAGTCTGTTCGAACACAGATAAATATGAAGATAGTGAAGTCTCTAAATATAAACTAAAACCCACCGATTCGAAGAGTCATTGCATCAGAACTAGGAATGTCTTTTGGTACTGCAAGTAAAATAATTCGTAAAGTTATAAAAGACGTTTAAACCTAAAATCCATCTATTTTTGCCAAAGCATTTTATTATTATTATTATTAAAATTATATGGAAAACACCTAGCTGCTGATAAATGGAAGTTTATGGTAACTCTCGATGATACATGGGTTATATTTGAGTGTGACCATAATAAAGAATATAAAGTTTCTGTTACTCAATAGATGAAAACGACCGTACGAATGGCATTGTCAATGTATAGAAAAGTTCCAAACAGGATTCTTGTAAAGTTGCAGGAGTTTTTATAACTATAAAAAGCTAAAATAAAATCTCAAGTAAAGACTTATAGTAATTTATTGTACTATCAACAGAATATTTTAGAGCCAATTTTGAAGAAGTTCTAGCCTTATATGGAAAGTATATCAGTAAAATTGAGCTTCATATGGACAAAGTCTCTAGACATATGCAAGTCACCTACCGCTTGTTTAGAAAAGAAAGAATCATAAACAAGATTAAAATGTATCGCAATGAATGAAATACCTGTAACATCACCTGACGCTTCTTCTATGGACTTTTACACTTTCGATGCGTTAAAACAAGCCTTAGCTTCCAAAAACACTGAACAGACTTTGAGAAATGGCCTCCGAGAAGCCTGGAATAAAATTGACATGGCGGTGCGAAAAGTTTCCTTTCATGGAAAATTCGATTTACAACCAAGAATCAAGGCTATAAAACAGAAACAAATAACTTCAAGAAATGCATAAAAATGCACTAAAAAGTAATTATCAAAATTGTTTCCATAAAGAATGAAAGATTTTTTTTGTATTTTATGTATTATCCAGACATATAATAACATATAATATATCATAACATATAATATATCAATTCATATTCAATATTAACAGATCATAAACATCTACAGATTATTTATTCTATGAGTTTGCCAATGGTAAAAAATATGTTTGGTAATGGTTGGAACTACAGAAGCTTTGGAATGTTAGAAATTTGGAAATACTTCTAATCCAATTTCAGTAAAAACAGATCCTAAATAAAAGGATAATTGAAAGAGCAGTAATAAGTATTTGTATAAAAGTCTGACAAAAGTAAATAATTCAAAATTTTCAGTTTTGTGGTTGGCAGAAAAATAAAAAGTGAAAAATAAAAAAAATAATTCAGATGGCAGGCTATTAAACCCTTAGCAATAACATATGACTAAAATTAAACCAACCAAAATCTAATCAAGAAGAATAGTTAAATTGCTCTCTATTTTTCTCTTTTCTTTAGCAAATACTCAACCCTCCCTGACAGCGGCGTGAGAATACTAAGTAGTTCTAAACCTTTACTTAAGGTGTTATGTATTAGGAAAGTCTCAGGTAGAAGTAAAACGAGTAAACAGTCATTCATGTCTTTTGATCAGTACTGGCATTCGAAAGTAAAAACTGTCTGAGCACTTCAGTTTCTTTAATGCAATTTGAATAATTCACTCCTAACAGGTTTTAACTGAAAATGTGAAATAATGAATTGGACAGAAATAATTAAAATTAAATGTATGGTTAAATTTTTTATTCGATGATTTGTGTTTATTCTTAGCAAAAATATTTGTTAAATCTATTATTAAATTTATTATTATTATTTTTACTTCTTTCATTAATTACTTAAATTAAATATGATTTATGCATACACATACTATTGTTTTGATAGGTTTTTCTAATTTTTGATTATCGCATTAATTTGTTTTATTTTTACAGAAAGCATACTGCAACCAGGTTACGAGTACACGTATAAATTTCAATCTCAAGCGTTTGCCGAAGGTGTGGGAACAACAGATGAGAAAAATGAACTTGAAATACTTTGCGAAGTCATTATATCGCATTCTCATGATTGTTTTTATAACCTGAAACTCGAGGATTGCAAGCTGAATGCGTTAGGAGGTGCTCCAGGCCAAGAAAAAGCTTTTAAAGAAAATCAACCTCTTAATGACTTGTCCAAGTAAGGCATATTCACAAAATCATCATAATTAATAAGAAATAATGAACTGTTAAATGCAGAATACGTAATACGTTTCGTTCTTGACAAATCAATCGTATTAAAGATCATTCAGAATATAAATTAATTCTGAACTTAAATTAAAACTTTTAAAGAAAGCTTGATGTGTAGATTCCTCTTGAATCAATTTCCCTGCTCCAGATTTTTTCTCTTAACTAAATGAAAATGGAAAAAGCAATGGGATGCTTCCAAAACGTCATTTTTTCATGTGCAAAATTTCCATAAATATGATCTGTAATAAAAAGGAAGCGATATAACGCAGAGACAGAGAGGATCAGAGCTATAAAACTTGATACGCAAATTACTTGGATGGCGCCTTTGTGAATTTAAAATTGTTTTTTCAAAATTCGATTTAGAATTTTGTATTTACTTAATGTTAAATAGAATTTTTATAAATTTTTCACACAAATCTTTATTTAACGAACGAAGTAAAGATTTCGAATTTTATTGTTCGTATCCTTAAATACAACAGAAAAAAAACTTTTAAATGAAGGTTGTTTTGAAACTCAAATATAATTTACTGAATTTGGCATTTAAAAAAAACTTCAGCTATATTATTTTCAATTTTCAACATATAAAACTGTATTTTTCATATTACAGATTATAAAATGAATTCTTCACCATCTTTTAAAACAATAATGACAAAAATATTAATCAAACGATTTCTAAATTATTTTTTTCCAAATGCATAGGCCAAGAAGAAATGAAACAAGGGGGCTATCCAATAATTTATTAACGTTACATGTCACATTCGATTACTCTTTGCACTGCACTGGTTTCCAAAAATTAAGGAAAAATCACAAAAATAGCAATAACGCATTCAAAAATAAGTCTATCCGTATAAAATTTGAATACGTTGTCAAATAAAAACTCCTGAGTAAAACTGCAAAGTGCAATTTAGTGGCCCTGCAATCGAAATACGTCATCTATGAGGACAATAAAATTGCATGTTTCAGAGCAAGCTTGCAAATTTCGCTGCGATACTGAGATAAGAAATCTGGGATAGCCAATTTGTAACAACCTCTCCGGGCATCAACTGCGCGAAGAACAGTGGTGAAGAGCTATTGGGAGACTAGAGGCAGGACAATGCCAGATAGAAGTGGCCAGATAGCTAAATGCGAGTTCTTCTGTGGTTCATAGACTTTGAGAACAGTTTCTAATCACAAATTCGGCATCCAACATATTCAGTCAAAGACAGTCAACTTTTACGACGGATAAAAGTTGATGATCTATATTTGTTGTTATGCGAACGAAATTACAGAACCTCAACTCCGACTCAACTCAGATACTCCCTTGCTGCAGCCACTGGGAGGTTGGTTTCAACGGCAGCCGTGCGTAGAAGGCTTCATGAAGGAGGTCTGTACGCGAGGCGACCAGCTAATTGTGTGCCGCTCACTTCACATCATAGAAGGGAACTTTTGAGGTGGGCACGTCAACATGTACACAGGACAGCTGATCATTGAAGGGCTGCTGTCTTTACGGCTGAGTCGAGGTTTAGCCTTCAAAGCGATAGTAGGCGTTATTTGATATGGAGAGAACCTGGAACCCGTTATTATCCATCATATATCCGTGAAAGAGATGCACATGAATGAGGCAGTGTCAGCGTTTGGG
Organism: Stegodyphus mimosarum; assembly: GCA_000611955.2. Classification (NCBI taxonomy): domain Eukaryota; kingdom Metazoa; phylum Arthropoda; class Arachnida; order Araneae; family Eresidae; genus Stegodyphus; species Stegodyphus mimosarum. The sequence goes on from KK120001.1 coordinate 151,142, forward strand.
GTGGTAGCTCTTTGGATGGACTTACAGACCTCCATGACTTTCCACGTGGAACCATGAATGCTCGGACCTACAGAGATGACATCCTTGATATTTATGTGCTCCCTTATGCTGGGACAGTAGGTGATAATTTCCTGCTGCAGGTCGACAATGTCAGATGGGGCAACCCTCCCATGGTGTATGATTATCTTCAGAAGCAAACAATTCAGCGCATGAGTGGCCAGCTCCATCACGGGACCTGAATCCTATCGAGTGAAGACGTATAGCTGCTCTCAATCCTCTTCTTCAGAACCTTGCCACGTTTGCAACTGCTTTGCAAGAGCAATGGCTCTCACTTCCTACGAACTGATAGACTGTATAATTGATAGCATCGCACAGCGCTGTGGTGTATTGCTTCTAGGGAAGATCATGCTCCATACTAAAGATAATTTTCCTATACCATACTGATACGTCCGATTTGTTCATTTTATACATATGCTAATTTCTATGACACTATAACTGTCTGGTAATTTCTTTTCATGTTATTTTATACCTTACTATGTATTGCGTACTGTGGGTCAGTTTCATTAAATTCTACATGTAACTTTTTGAGTAATCGTCATTTTTGTGAATTATTTTAAATTAATGATAGCCAATGTATTAAATGGCCGTAAGCAAGTCCCACAGAGAAGGAATAGAAACTGACTATGATATCTGTTTTTTGCATTTGCTGAAAATATTTTCATAAAGCAGTTGAACAGTCATAAAGAACTTCAAGACAATGCAAATGTTTTAACTACTTTAATCATATGTACCTCTGTAACAGAACTGTAAATGTGGACTGTATAATGTTCCGCACTTTTACTTGAATTCAATCCCATCATGTACATGATGTTAATCAGGATTATTGGGTACATATGCACACATATCGAAATTATTACAGCTCATGTAAATAGCAAGTAAATAATGTATGAAAACAAGCAAGCAGTGTATTAGTTTATACAATGAATGTACTCAACAGAACCTTGCATATTTATGTAGTGAACCTTGTGTATATGTGTTATGAACCTTGTGTATTTATGTAGGTCCTTATTCCATAAATCTTGATTAGTCACAATAATTGTGCCGCCCGTTTTCCT
>KK120001.1:162502-194133 GCA_000611955.2 Stegodyphus mimosarum
GCAACCGTAGGATCGCGCGTTCAATTGCATTTAGGTATAGATGTTTTAACAGGCTCCCTTTCGGCTCCACTTGTCTGTGGTTATCCTTTTTAGTTTGTTGATGATTCGATGTGTCTTATCTCGGACTTCCGTAAGATGTGATACCCACGTGAGCTTCTTATCAAGCGTGAATCCGAGGTATTTAATGGTATCATGGCGTCGCAGTGGATGCCCTTCCCACTTTATGCTTGGTGGATTCGCGTCTATTTTTTTTTGCCCTTTGTAAAGACAATTAAGCAATTTGAGTCCTGCGTCTTACGCTGTATTGTTGTCCTATTGCCTCCGTCTATTACGAGTATAATACCGACGGCGTAAGCTTGTATCTTTGCATTGTCTTCAAAGTTGATGTTTAGTGCTGAGTCTGCAATTATGTTCCACAGGATGGGTCCGATATTAGACCCCTGTTTGGCTCCTTTGTGGTAATTCATCGTAAAATTTAGGGCGTCTCTTTTGTAGGTCATTTGACGTTCTGTGAGGTAGCTTGTGATCAGTTGTTAAAGATTCTTTGGATATCGCAGGTCTTTTAGTTTTGAGTGCTGGCCACCATAGTTTATTGAATGCTGACTCTAAGTCAAGCGATATTATACACGTATGGAGGTTATTTTGTCTGTTATTTGAGATGATGTCTTTAACACGGTTGAGGCCGTCGGCGGTGTTCCGCCCTTTAGTAAACCCGTATTCGGCGGGGTTTAGTGGTTTGCTTTTGACCAGGTAATATGTTAATCTGTGCTTAAGCATCTTGTCAAGGACTTTGTCGCAGGCTGAGAGTAAGCAGATAGGTATGTAAAAACTGGGCATGGACTTTGGTTTATCGTACGTTGCATTTCTTCGAGTGTGAACGGCTGATCGTCTTCCGAGTTTAGAATCTCGGTTGATTGGGCACGGGTATCTGCATGATATGTAGAGTCCTGGTTGAGGTCGTCTTCTGGAAAATGGAACCGTATTATTTCCCTAATTGTATCCTCAATTGTATTCGTCATTGTGCCATCGTCTTTTTGAACTGAACCTATCTGTAATGGATCCATGCTCTTCCCTTTAGCTAGATCAAAGTATGTTCCGAACGGAGAGCTGACAGTGACTTTGTTCCGTGTCATGACCCATGCTTTTTTCTTTTCCTTATACATTTTTTGCCGGTACTGTGCACGTATCCTTCGGTAAAGCAGCCTGTTATGGGCTCTTTCCTCTCCAGTTGTTTTTTGGAATCTCTTCCTTCTTGCTCTAACCTTTTCCTGAGAACAGTGAGATCCTTTGTTCTCCATGGGTAGGTACGCAGTCTTGGTTTCGAGTTATGTGAGAGAACCGTTCTTTGATAGATCTCGTGGAGACTATTGATAACTTCTCTTATATATTTATTGATTTCTTCGATAGTTCTCAGATTTCTAGGGTCTTCTAGAGACTTTGAGACATCCCTTTTGAAATTTAGCCAGTATGTCGTACATTGATTTTCATTCTTCGCCATTTTGGGTAATGAATGCTGGAGACATCAAAATAGATATTATTATGATCGCTATTGTTTGCTTCGTCCGTTACCTTCCAATTATCGATCCTAATTCTGTCTCTAGTTATGAAAAGTGTGAGGTCAATCCAGCTGTTGCCACTTATTCCTGCGAAGGTTGGCGTATCCCCTGTCTCGTTGACAATCGATAGTCCAGTGCTGGCTATGAATTCGCAGATTTTGAGGCCTCGTATGTTCGTATTATGTGAGCCTCTTAGGGGACTTTTGGCATTGAAATCTCCAGTAATTATTGTATTCATGTTGTTATTATCATGCATAAACCTTTCTAGGGTTGTCAGGATTGGTGCAATGTTCTGCGATGCACGACAGTATACCGTGATTACTATAAATCTTGAATCACTGCCTATTGCAAGCGCTATAATCTCCGGAGAGATGAAAAGTTACAGAACTGGGAGATTTGAGTCCACTATAATCACTGCAGTTTTTGCGTCTGTTCGAGAGCAGAACTTCCTATATTTTGTGGGGAACCCGTACAGTTTGTTCTGTACTGTGTAAGGTTCCTGGATACATGCTACTTTGAGTTTGTCGTTCTGTTCAAAATTTATCTTTAAGTTGTCTGTTGCACTCCTGGAGTGCTTATGATTAATCTGGATTATATCGATATTATCCATAATATGTTCGTTGTTTTAGTCGTTCTAGCTTTCTTAGGTAATATGAGAATTTCTTATCTCTGCTATCATGTTGGGCGTCGCGGCCTGTATTATATCGTTTATTCACCTTTGTGCAATCGACACATCTGACTGTTTTTTTGGTCACAATTGGCCTTTTCGTGGTCTGTGGAGTCGCATCCGGCACAGACTTTATCTTCCTTGCAATATTTCGCTGGGTGGTTATACCCAAGGCATTTGACACATTGCAAACCCTTTATAAACTCCCTTACGTTCTTTCTTGTCCATTGTATGTTCAACTTCCTCGTTTTCATAAGAATCTTGAAAGTTACTGGGTCTATAGGTAAAATCCAGCGCCGTCTGAAGCGGGCCTTCATGGCGAACAGGACCTCTAATTCTCTTTCTGCTATGTCGGTGTTCTGTGTTTTAATGAAGTTTACTATCTCGTCTTTATTAACGTTCTCCTTGACATTGTACACTATTATTCTGGGTTTTCTTTTTTGTGGATGTTTCGTCTCCACTACGTCCTTCAGCTTCCGATTTTCATTTATGGCCTCTTCAAGTATTACTAGTTCTTCCTTTTCGTAACTTCTACTAGGAGCTCTCCTTTGTTGACTCTCTTTATATTATTGACGCCTAGTTTGAGTTTCCCTGGATCTATGTTCTTCACCAGCTTCTCCTTTACCTCGTCGGATGTGCTACCCTCAGTCTTAGGATAGACTAGTAATACATGCTCTGTCTCTTGTCGTGTTCTCGATTGTGATCGTCTAGATCTAGAACTACTTCTGGATGGTCATCGAGATTTTGCAACTTCTGTATAAGACGGCTTTTGAGTGGCGACTATTCCTTGTATGTATGTCTCTATATTCTTAGTTTGTTCAACTTGCCCTTCCAAATCGGCTATTTTGTAAATCTGCCTCGAGACTATTCTTAACATCAATAGTCTCGCAACTTGCCCTTCCAAATCGGCTATTTTGTAAATCTGCCTCGCGACTATTCTTAACATTGTAATCTGCCTCGAGACTATTCTTAACATTATCGTAAAAACTCGTTATCTTATTTGTTGCTTTCGTGGGAAAGTTTTCTCTATTTAAATATTCAATTAGGTTAGTATAACACTCTGAAGCCTTCTGATATTCTGTACTGGCATCTACGAAAGTTATATCATCGTCTAGCTGTCGTGTACTGCTCTGTTTCTGTGCCTTATCTATTATTGGACCACTGGCCGACTGCGTTTCATTGACGGGGCGTTGCCTTTTAGGCTCTTTATTTTTTGGACGAACCATCTCACTTTGTGATTTAAATAGCTCAAAAATAACTTTGTAAGCAAAAATTAGAATTTTACCGTTAAAATTGAACAAATTTTCCAACGAGCAGGAAGACTTAATTTTGGTGCACAAAAAAAAATGTCTGTCCCATAGGGCAGAGAAACCTTATTTGGCGGTGCACCAAATTCTTTGTGTCAACAACCATCCACCACACTAAGCTTAACGCTTACTGAAAATTACAAATACATATAACATTTTTCATACAAGTACCAAAGTCACGATTTTCAATATGCAGGTAGATAAACACATTTAAAATTCTATTTTATATTCAAAAGTTATTTTCACAGTAAGTAAAAAATTTGAGAGACAATGCTTACTCAGAATATGCAAATGAATGCGGCGAACAGGAACAATTTTAAAAGTCTTTTGAAAGTTTTCCTATCCACGGAAATTCACCTTTTTCGCAGGAAAAAAAACACCACAAATACCGCAAACGGAACTGGTTCTCCACGAAAAAATCATATTTTCACAAACACAAGTGCTATAATTACCAATATATTAGCTCTTTTATCGAAGCACACAAAAACAACAACCAATATGACCTCTGACATGCGCAGTTCCAAACAGAAGAGAGGAAAAATGAGCACTGACCTTGCCGAGAATCGAACCACGGACCTCTCGGTTATGCGTCGAGTGTGCTGACCACTACACCACGAAGAAGGTGGGAGAAATACCTTATAAACAAAAGAGAAACAATTCCGTTTCTCGGGATCTTTCTGCGTGTAAACAGAAGATTTCAATTGAAATCCTCAACAAAATGGCGAAAATGTATGATGATAATTGCTTGTATTGCAGCAGCATTTTCAGATGGTTCGCTCTTTGATTCAACTGATAAAATGCAATCCATTATCTGTTGGTAAATATACACCGGGAAACAATGTGCTCTGTTTGAGGTATTCTGAAAATGAGCTTATGATTGGTAGATATATCTCGAACGTCTCGACAGCTATGTTGAAAAAAATATATAGACTCATATAGAGTTTCTTTTGTTTGCACATACTATTTTTATTTTGTCCCACGTATTAAACCTTCTGGGGAGAAACAGTACCCTTTACTTTCCAATCATATTACATGTAATAGTGACTAATTAAGTTTCACTTAAAATGATTAGATTATTGTAATAGATATTAATAAGATTTTTTCTTCCAGCTACAAATTGGATTACGTGGAATCCCACCAGAAGCAAAATAAAGCGGCCTATCCGTTACCATTACGGAAAACCGATATTCGTTACGAATACAGCCGCACACCAGATCCAGTTTCGGAATCAGACAGTTTCTTGGAAAGAGCCAAGAAGATGTTTTCCGATCTTGTGTTAGATTCTGTAAATGAAATAAGGCTCTTTACAATTCCTCAATTCACAGATTTTATTGCATGGATCAGATCTTCTGACGATTTAATTCCTCTAGTCCATATCATCAAATCATGCACGTTCTTACCTGAAGGTGTAGAATGTACTAATACTATAAAAGTAAGTTGCACTGAGTTTAGTTTTTAATTGTATTTATTTTGGAGTATTTCAGCAAATTTCCCTAAGTAGTGTAATATTTCAAAGAATCTAAATAAAATTCAGTATTATTCACATATTTATGACATATAAGATTCCATTTAAGTTTCCTCGTCTTTTTTAATTATGTTTGCACTATGATGTTAATTAAGCAGGAGATAGTTGCTAGGAACCAACTCGATGTTAAACGTAGATTTGGCACACAAAGTGTATGATTCTAAGCATTTATGTTACGTCAGGGCAAAGCACACAGGACCATATGGACCACCGTTGAGGTTTAAGCTGACTCTTACAGCCTTTATACACTAGGAAAACAAACAACAAAACAAAAAAGGGAAGAAAGAAAGAAAAAGAAAAACTCATACAGACTACTTTGCTGTATAAGTATTCAGATCTTCTATTGACTTTCAGACAGACAACCTTCAAATTTTGCCATATTCAAATGACCTTTGAAACCTTACTCACTTGACAATGGACTTCATGCGTTTTATGTCGATTGCGAAACATAAGCTGAAGTAGATTGCTCCTTCCACACAACTCAGTAAATGCGCTACTTTCGCTCAAGCTGGAATATAAACATATTAGACGTAACACAAACATATTAGAACATTTATCTTAACAGAGGAGATGGAGCTTCAAAAGTAGACGGGACTTCAAGGAAGAAACTTCAAAAACTTAAGAAATTTTATTTTCATTTTCTCTATGTAAAATGTGTTTTTATTAAATATTGTTATTTGACAAAAGACCATTTCTTGATTGAAAACGACAACTGAAAATAGACAATAGAAATTAAGAAGGTTCAGTAGTAGAATCTAACGACTTACTGCGCCTAGCCTATGCATGCTTTTTAACTTTTTTCCCTCCTTTGGCCGGCACTTAGACGACTTAGGCTTGGCCACTACCAAGGTTGGCATGATGGCCACTTTATTATAATAGCGTCTAATAGATGGGCCACTCCTATGAAGGAACGGACAATTATAAGCATGCCTTCTCCTGGATTCAAACGCGGGCGCTTCGATATCTCTCTGGGCTGCCCTAACTACTATACCTTCTGAGTGGCATGCTTTGTAATGTAGTGTTCATCATATCTAACACTAGTAGTTTCGCTTGAATTTGTTTGTTTCATTTTGGAACATTGAATTTAGTTTCGCTTGAATTTGTTTGTTTCATTTAGTTTTTTGTTTGTTTCATTTAGTTTTTTTTTCTTTCATTTATCATATGATATATGATAATAAAGTATGAGCTAATGTATGTACAGTCTGTCAGACTAGTGTATGCACACTTTTACGATAAAAAATTATTTATTGTGTGTTACTACGAATAGAGCTTATAGGTTAATATCATCCTACTTATCATAGGTTAGGTTAGTTTTAATACTATTTTTGCGCCTATACCTGTACAGTTATCTAGAGTGCTCAGAGTAAGTTATAACCATTAGCGACCAAACTAATAGCACAATAGCAAGCGGTTGCTTGAACAACCTTGGTCCATGTATTCCTGGGATTATTGCAAATGTCCCTGTAATTTCTTGATTCCATAACCGATTTCCTGCGAAACACGTCTTTCAAGGTTTTTCAAGGCAATTTTGATTTACTACCATACGCCATACATCATATATTACAATCATGAGCGTACCAACATGTTTTGAGAAAACACCGTACTACATATTATAATGATAATTCAGTTCAGTTTCGAACCATTACACAAATACCGTCTGTTAAAGAAAGTATCTAAAAATTTTTCTAACAAACTATATATTATAAACAAGAATACCAAAATTTAAAAAATTCTGTATGTGTACAAGTCTTCTCTTTTTTATAGGAATTAGCTATGGCTTACTTAAGGGATGCTTTGGTACAGTGCAATAGTTTACCCTGTATAAAAGCCATATCCCGACTAGGCGATTTGTCTCCAGCTGACATGAATTTTATCTTCTATTCTTGGAGTAATATGCATTACGCAAAACCAGCCATTCTCAAATACATTACAGTAAGTATCATGACATTTAATCTAAAGTTACATCCTATAAATTTACTTTCATAAAATGTACTATAGAACATAGCACAAACGTTCAAATAACTTTCAAATAACTAATTTTACTGTGTTTTATTGCAGGATATTTGCAGTGCAACAGATTCATCACTATGTTGGATTTCATTGGGAAATATTGCTCGCCGTATTCATGAAAAAAATCCTAAATTGGTAGAAAATGTAAGAAATTTTTTTAAAATTAGAAATTTGGATATTTATTTATGAACTGCTATTAAAAACGTCAAATACTAAGTTCGAACTGTTTTGGATATGTATATGTAACGTAAAAAAAGTAAATCATATTTCCAACTTTAATTTTCAGTAATCCCTTGGTTCTACCATTTTAGTTCGAATACTTCCCCTTTCCTTTTTAAAATTTGTAACTACTTATGATAAATCTCTCTAAACTGCGAAATTTCTAAATTAATGCTTTTCACAGGATTTTTATATAGCCCTAATAATGAAGATATTTATATAAAGCATCAGTCAACAAAATTTAAATTTTGTGAAACAAAAATTAAAAATAACCAGTAGGGATAAAGGTGAACAAAACCCACATCATTTTGAATCAACTTATCATCTTAGAAACTCTATATTTCTTCTCTCACTGTGCTGCCTTTCAAGCTTACTCTCTGTAGCTGCACTTTCTTTCTTCAGCCATTAAAAATGTAAAATATCTGTTAAGAAGGTGCGTTTAGCGCCAATTTAACTGTGCCTTCATCTAAATTATCTGTCAATAATAAAAACTTTTTTTTTTTAATTAAAAAGTGCTAAAGCTGCCACGATTGTATTACGTTCTTCCTTAATCAGCTGTCATCGTAATTATTTCATATATTGAAGAAATAAAGCTGTAGACATCAAGCAAATAAATAAAAAAGTGAGAAAACACCCATTTTGAAAATATTCAAAATTGAAACAAAAAACTGAAAAATACTTTAAAAGCTAACTGATGAAGTTTACTCTTTACTGCAAAAATAATTTCGATGTTCTTTCATATTAACAATTTATTATTAATATTTATATAATTATTAAAAAAGCTTCGAAATTTTTGTAGTTTTTACATAGCAGTTTAGCAAAATCTTTCGCAGATTTTCACTTGCAAATAAAATCTTTCACAAATTGAATAGTTCTTCAAGTTGTAGAGTTCTACTGTCTATCTCTTGTATGAAATCTGGAGAATAGTTACTGCACAGAAGAAGGGTTAAAACCACCCTTTATTACTCTTCAAATCATTTACAATGCGTCAACTCGACGCTAACATACTACGCCTCTGCTTGGGCGGTAACTGAAACAGTAGAATCAAACTCAAAAATTGAAAATATTAACAAGGAGTAGAATTAAACTACAGAGCTCAGACAATCCTGTATCCTACATCGCGTAGATGATTTTAGTGGCAACAAGATTATAGCTGTAAAGCCACGTTTAACCAGCAATAAATGCTAAGCCGAAGCTTGCGTTACCAATACGCACAGAGTTTTCTCAGACTCTCTAACTTTCCTTTCTAGAACTCAATATTTAATCTTTTTCTCCCACTGGTAGAATTCGCATTCCTTACGTGCGCTAGGAAATTTAAATATTCTGGCACTGAAAATTAGGGCAATGATGGCTTATAGGGAAGAGCTTCAAATTAAATTTAACTGGTTATTTAAAACAAATATAAATCCCTACAAAGTTATCATCAAAACCCTACTACCCTTATGAATTAGCGGAGCATAATTTTCCTCAATCCTCAGTAATTTAGAATATTGTAGCTTAATAGTGAATAAATATTGTAGCAATTGCATCAGTCATATTTATTGCTTATAAAATGAAAAACCTTTCTGGAATCACTAAGGACGATTGAATTTCAGCATCATAAAATATACACGTTTTAGAGATGTTTAGGCCGAAAAATTAGGAAGATCTTGGATATTTTTGGAAATGTTTTACGAACTGTGAGTTATATCGTTATTGAGTCGAAATTCTGAAGAAAAAAGATATTGCCTGTTTCTTGAAGTGGTAAACCATATAATCGTCCCTCTTCGATCTTCGAATGTAGAAGAAATGAAAGAATTCCAAAATATTTCATCAAGTAATTCTAACCTTTAAAACATTGCACAAGTTTTACGTCACTCTTAATAAATTTAATATCGATTAGGTTGGTTCAAAGCTCATAATTACATTTGAATGTCAAATGGAAAGAATTTTTCTCTCGGGATATACATTAATATACTCATTAACATCATGGAATCTCATTAGTATCTCATTAACATTATGGAAGATTTTTGTTTCTAAATCTGTGCAAATAATTTGCATATGTCGTCTACTGTTTTACCACGGAGAAGCTCTCACTTACAAAGTTTGATCTTTGAGAGAGTGGATTATTATAGAATAAATTTGGCAGAATTTGACCGGCTTGAGTAGAACTGTTTAACGAAATCCCATTGCATATATTTAGAATAAATTAAAACGGCAAAAGAAAGCCATTTCATTTCCACCAATGGAAGTGGTTGACCTATACATTACCTACAAATGACAGTTAATTTTAATGTAAAGTTCTATAAAGAAACAAAGTGGCTATTTAAGCATGTCTTAAGATAACCAACTAGTATCTAATTAATTGCTAGCGGTCACCGATCAGCTACTGTTACATATTATGCATATGCTAAAATATCAGGATTACATCTAATATATTTTCATAGGATGAATGCAGCTTTTGGGCATCCATGTTAGGCTCAAAATTCTATCAAATGATCCAAGTTTTAAACTTTCATTGGATTAAACACACAAACAATAAATAATAATTTTTGAATCAGGATTATATATTTATTATTATAAGTTCAATATTTTTTATCCTTACTAGTTCAGTAGTCAAGACAGCTGAATAGTAGTAGTTTGACCTGGCGTCAAACACAGGCAAACGGCTTGCTGTAGGGTGTTATTTCATTTTTTCCAAGATGTAACATAAATACAAGATGGCTTACCCTAGAATTCCCTTCAAGAGGTTATTCCTTTCCTTAATCAGATATAGATTTCTTTAAACATAAAATATCTGGGATTCGACAAGACACTACATAAAAAACGCAAATAAACATAATATTTGCCTTTAACTCATAATAACTACATTTTTTTAAATTTTAAATTAACAGTTTCCGTAGCGCACTTAAGCGTATTTAAGCGTCAGTAAGCAAATATATACTTTTAGTGAGAGTTTGTTTTTTATTCTTTCATAGCTTGGAGGTGAATTTAATTGCGAATGAACAGAAGTTTTTTTTTCCTGTGAAAATTAAATTAAATTTTACACTTTCAGAGCTGAAGAATTTGAGATATCGTAAAATTGTACATGAAGCTTAGAATCTAAAACAGGGGTTCTCAACCAGGCGGGAATTTCATAATTTCAAGGGCGATGCGGTCAGACTTTTATTTAGCTATTATAGGATAAACTTATATACTAATTTACGAACATAAAATATTTTTATTTAGAATTTATCAACAATTCTACACTTCTTGTTGTTTAATTCATAAAACATGTTAAAAATAACCTAAATTGAAATAAATGTCTATGCATTTTTCAAGTTCCGGAAAGGAGAGGGGATGATCTTCTATATATGGTGAAAGGGGTTCTTGAGGCAAACAGGTTGAGAACCACTAGTTTAGAGGATTATATATAAAAACAATAGTTGTTCATCATACTGCAAGAAGCAAAAATCTTTTAAATGTCAATAATTTTATTTGTTTAACTATAAGCTTATAATTACAAATCACTTATTTACTGTATTTTATGCGATTGTTTTTCCATCGTGGGTGTTTTATTCGGTTATAGCGAAAGCTCGTTTAAAGGTGAGAAATCTAGCCTAAATGGTAACAAGATCAAAGAAACAGACTCAAGAAATCTGGATTTTGTAACACATGAAGAAGACATAAAGATTCTTTTTATTGTTTGGATTAAAAATAGAAATTGACATTTTGGATAAACAGGAACATGCTTATAATGTAAACTAAAATAAATGAAATCGAAGATTACGAAATATGGTTTAGTATTACTCCCTGTTTATAATTATTTTGATCTACGGTTCGCAACTATAATGCACTCGCTCTTAAAAAATAAGCAACAAATGCTAAAAGCAAAGTTACGAATGTGAAAAGGGGGAGATTTACATATACAATTTACATATGAGGTAGAGACTACGTTGTGGAAAGCTAATAACAACCAAAATTAGCATAAAGCGTTATTACCGAGTTACACCACAAAGTTTTAAAAAATGGTGCACGCTGGGCCTATGCATCAGGTCTCAAGCAGTGATATTTTCGCGTAATTCGAAATAGCCAAAGCTGAAATCATGAGCCAAAGACGCCATCTGAGCGAAGAAATGCGTTGGTGAGCTCTCGGAATGTTGCAAGCTGGTGCAAGACAATTCGTTGCTGCGAGAGACTTGAATGTAAGCTGTGGTATTGTTACCAAAGGGAATAAAACACTATAGAAGAGGCGGATCTGTACACCATCGGATTACCACAGCGGCAGACAGTTGCTTCCTGTTGTTATGTGTAAGATGCCGTGGATCACTAATAGCACAACAGCTGGCGGCGACTCATCTCTCTGCTGCTGTAGGACGGCCCATACCCCGCCAAACAGTGTCATGTCGCCGGCATGATGGTGGATTGTACCATTGATGACCTGTGTTTTGTGACCGTTTATCCACATCGCATGTCAGAGGGCTGTTCAAATGGAGCCATAAATATCGCAGTTGGATACCAGAGCAGCGGAACCATGCAATCTTTACTGATGAGTCTCAATTTAACATCCAGAACAATTCCCGAAAGGAAATGATATGGGGAGAGCCGGAGACAAGCCATCTGGCGCCAAATATCGTCAGAAGAGGTCATTACAGAGGAGAAGGCTTACTTGTATGGGCTAGGATAACAATGAACAACCTCACCAACCTATACGTGATTCCTGGTGATTTCATCACAGCCGTCCGATATCGCGACGAAATTCTGCACCCTCTTTTGTGTACTTTTATCGCTGTAGTATGTATCAAGGCTATATTTATAGGCGATAACGCCCTCTCGCACACAGCTCGAGTGATGCGGAGTTATCTGGAGAGTGAAAGCATTTCACATATGCCGTCGTTTGCTAGATCACATGACCTGAATCTTCTAGAGCATGTTTGGGATATGTTGAGACGACGGATGGGTCGCTGTTTACCGCCAGGCAACCTCTCGAGCTCCGACATGCATTTCTACGAATGGGTTATACTGTCACAACGAGCGATCAACGACACTATTGCAAGCTTGCTTCCCCGCTGTCAATCATACATTTCCATTTCAGGTAGATTGTATCATGCACGTTATTAGTGTGATGTTTCTATTGCCCATTCTTCTGATCCATTTGGTCTTTCGCGATGCATGTATTTTTGTATGTCTGTGCTTTAATGAGAGCTATGTTGTCTATTAATGCCACTCCAACCTTTTGGATCAATTTCACGTATATCCATTTAATAGATTTTATTTTATTCTGTGTTTTACTTTTGTCGCTTATTTTTTAGTGCGAGTGTATATTAGATGATAATCAGTCAACTAAGAAAATGAGTCAGCTTATTTTTATATGGAGGGTGCGGTGACGAAACTTTTTTGCGGTGGACAACTGCTTCCAGATGCTAAAAACTGAACAATATCTTTACTTACTTACGTTATTTATTTATTAATATTTAGTAAAGGTGTAAATGTAAAGTTAAATTTTTATTTCAGGAAATTCAGTATTTCAAGGAACTCGCTGTACACTTCCGATCTAATGTCGAAATGTTTTGCAAAGACACCAATTCAGATGCTTCAAAACCCACAAGCAGCGAATACGGAACTTGCCTGACATATTTAAAGGTTCGTGATGTTTAATTCTACGGTTATTAAAACAAATATTACATATTTTAATAGGAAGTACTTGATATAAAAACCTATTATATTAACTACCCTTTTTAATCGATAGGCTATAGCTAATATGGGAAGCTTGTACACCATAGTCTTGCCGAATGGAGATAAGCAGTTGATAGACTACGGCCGAAATGTAGACATACCTTTAAACATTAGAATAGCGGCATTAGAGGTATGCAGTTCTAATATTTAATTTTTTACATATAGATATGCTATTTTCTTGTATTATACTGAACAAGATATTTCTTCTGTATCTGCGATTCAGAGGTAAATATTTACAGGCTTTATATTTAACTAATGTTTCATAATTTGTAGGTAGACATCTGCCATGCATGGTTAAAATTAAGCCATACATAATTAAAAATTATGAAATACAGTAATTGAATGCAAGCATTTAAGGTACAAAATTTATGTATGTAAAGATATAGTATTATTAATTTACATGTATTATTAATTTATACAGATATCGTATTATTTAATTTACATGTACATCATTTATCGGTATAGGCACAGGTGTCGTTATTATTTACTAAAAGTGTGCCATTCGTATTTCATTGCAAATAGTTTTAATACATACCTAATTAGAGGCATATATGCAAACATGTTTAAATAGGGGTAGGTAATCACAAACCACAAAATAAGCAGCTGTTCTTGTCTGAAAGATTTTGAGCTTTTCTGCTCATTTCGTGGCTTTTATTAAACATTTTTTTCTTTGGATACAAAGTTTTCATACAGTTGTGATATAAATGTTACAGAGAACATTTTACACTTCTAGAAAGAATGCTACACTGTTACTAAGAATGTTACATTTTACAGAGAGTTTTCTGAGAAGTATAAATTTTTTACAAGTATAACTTAGAAACTAAATAATAGGAAATAAATAATAACTAATAAAATAATATTACGAAGGTAAGACTATTATGATTAAGATTACAAGCCACTTTTGATTGCTACTATTAGAATGTACATTAATAACATTAATATCTAAAATTTATAAATAAAAAGGAAAATTATACAGCTTTGAGACGTCGCTGTTTATAATATGATAGTTCATTAGAATCTAAAGCTTCTGGCTAAGAAATTTACTCCTAATCTACTGAAAGAATCTACTGAAACTATTCACAAGGGTTGTTTGTTGTATAGGGCCTGAAATGAGATCTTTGGCTGTTTGACACTGGAACAAATAGTGGTCTAATATATCTGGTAAGCCACAAATGCAATTGTTTATGTTATGCAGCCCAAAACGAAATACGTAGGCTACAAAAGGTCGATGGGCTGTTAGAAGATAAGTCATTGCACTATTTGTAGAAAGAAATTTACGTGAGGGGATGGATAAGAAGATAAATGCTCTTCTTCCAATGACTTCTTGTAACCATAAAAATTTCCATTGGACGTAAGATCTTCTTCTAATCGAGATTTTAAGTAAGAAATTGCACCAGGCAAGGAAATAATTGATGTTAAAATGCTATTTGCAGCCTCTCGTGCTAGTTGGTCAGCGATCTCATTGCCGACAATGCCCAAATGGACACGTCTCTAATTTAATTTTGGTTTTATATCTGTCGGAAAGTTAGTTAACAGATATAGAATATCTTTCACTATTGGGGAGCGGTATTTCCTTATTACAGCTTGAAGACTCGAAGCACACTCAAATATTATTACACACGTTTTAGAGGATCTTTTTTGCATGTTTAATTGCCTCTCAAATTGCCAATAGTTCTGCCTGGAAGATGGAATTTGATTTGTTTAATTTTGCTTTTCAGGTTTTAATTTACATTCCATTGTATAAGGAGCCAAAGGCCCAACCAACATCCAACTTTGTTTTGGATGTATCTGTGAATATTTGCAATTGAAATAAGTTAGTCGGTAAGTTTGTAAGCAGGTTTTTTGGGAAAAAATATGCTGGATGAATGTCTTGATTTTAGATGATATGATAGATAGCAGAATTGAAGAAATTTGGTTTTTGCGGACGCGTTACTTTGGCTTTAACCGCTTCTTTCAGTAGAGTGAGGGTACTGGAGGAATCCTGCTAAAAGTTATAAAGAACTTAATGGAGTTGTCCGGTAAGCTTTAGTGATTGGTAGAAGAAATAAAGGCTACAAAGAAAGCAATTGTCTTTGGGTATGTTTTATTTAGAGGCATGCCCCAAGCAGAAGCACCATGCAGGAGAATTTTATCAATCACTGTATGATGCCAGATTTTTTTTTAATTTCGAAGAAATTCTCCAAGTTCTGGGTATAGTAATTTTCAGTGAGTTAGACAATATTAGAAGTTTACTTTTAATAGAATTTATGTGATGGTGCCAGAAGAGCCTATTATCCAAACTTATGTATATAAGGCATTTTGTTTTGTTTTTCTATCGTTATTTTCTCATGTGAAATTTGTATGGTTGATATTTTATATGTTTAAGTAGAAATATTGCCCAAAATTCTTTTTAAACATCATAACACTCCGGCACAAATGAAATTCCATGAGTCTTAATCAACTAACACAGCAGTTAATCAATTCCTTTCACGTACATATAGCAGGGCCAAATGTTCTAAGATCATCGAGCCCTCGATTCATGAATTTTGGATTAGCAGTTGGATAACCGTAATTCAAATTAATCCCGATTCTAGATTTTAAACTTCATGATAACACGAAGAATCATATAAAGTCTTACTTCCACTTGTAAAACTGTATTATAAATAAATTTCTGTGATCAAGTATATTAATTTCACAAACGGCATAAAGATTTGTAGTATTATTAAGAAATGTTACGTATTTTATTTTTTAATAGGACCACTTACTGAAAACAATATTCTTTTACGAAATGAAAAATAAATAAAAAATTGCAGTGAAAAGACAACAGCTTGCAAAACTAACCATTCGCCACAGCACGCCAGATTAAACGAGTGAAAGATGATTTCATTTTTAACATTGTGTGACAAATAGAAATATCACAAATAACGTTTCTTATTTAAGAGAAAAATTATAAATGAGAAAAACAATAAAAGAATAAAAGATATATCATCCCTCCATATCAAAAATCCACCAACTCTGAGCGGAAAAACCACTGAATACTAAGGCAGGTTCAAGTCTCAGCAAACGCATAAGCTGCATAGGAGGTTTCGTGGGTTTTCTCATGTGTAACGTAACTACTAGTCAGTTTCCCTTAAAACGTTTTCCGCGAAAGTATCCTTTCCCTTAGCACAGATAGCGTTCGAGTACTCTGCAATAATTTAAATAAAATATACCAAAGTATCTGTAAAAATTATTTCTTCAAAAGAAATTCGTTTATGCATTTGCCACACGCTTTTCTTTGAAAAGTAAATGGCTTATGACTTCTATACAGTAATTCTTATATATTACTCTCATAAAATACACATGTTTTAATGTAGCAAAGCGAGAGATACGAGTATGGATCACAAGCCACTTACAAATTTTCAAATTCGCATATTTCATGGAGAATTTTGATTTAAAACCGGCAATCTGCCAGTATGGGCTTAATTGTCAATAGCCAACTCTTCCTGCATTGTTGTGTATCACATGTTACTCTTCAAAGTTTAAAGACCCTAGGTCAGATGAGTTTCAATATTGTTTCGGTAAAATATAGTATCTCGGAATAATAATTTTCTTATTTTATCGATTATTAAGCACCATTGATTCTAAGGTGCAACGTTTAATTTCAGTATCACTAACAGAAAAACAGATTTTGATTCACAGTGTATAATTAATAATTTGGAAACATCTGCAATTTTAAAATGTCAAGGCTTCCGAAGGCGGGCCACATTTATTAAACAACTATTATTAAAACTATATCGTATACTATTATGGAAAGAGGCATACACCTTAGAATAAAGGAAATACTCTACAGGTACCATTTAAAAATTAGTCACGAATCCGTATTTATTACATGTAAATAACTTACATGTAAGGCAAGAAAAATGTATTCTTTTGTATTTGTGTATTAAAATGAAACTTCTAATTTTTTATTTTATTTTCAGGTGCTTGGAAAAGTGACTGCTTATAATAATAAAGCATCTCTTTATGAAATATATGAGTCGCTGCTGCCAATATTCCTAAGCACATCAGTGTCAACTTCTTTGAGAATATTAGCTTTCGATCAATTACTATTAACGGATCAAAAAGGCTTTGAGAATCACATAATCACCATTTTGAAAAAAAATGAAAATCAGCAATTAAAAGCGTATGTTGCACAGAAATTAAACTTACTTCTGAATGACGCAGATTTTAAAAAAGACAAACAAGAGTAAGTTCTAATGATTTTCCATTTAAAAATCTTTTTACGAAGGCGAAAAGGTTTTATTTTTCTTACACATTCTTTCTTTTCCTTATTATGTTTTTCCGGATAGGAAACTAAATGCTTCTTGCTGATTTCTTTGCAGCTGACAGTTGAAAGCAAGAGAGGGTACCGATGCTTTAATGTAAGTTCAATAGTTGCTGCCCTTCGACTGCAAACTTACTGCAATTTAAAGTATTTTTCGAGATGCAGTACTTCTACAGCATCATTGCTAGAGCAGATTTGTGAGAATGAATTTCTAGTATATATGCGACCCTTGCTTTTTTGACGATACAGTACTTGTGACGACTTACCTTTATGATTATTTGCCTGGAATATAGTTTATAAAAGACCTTGCAAAATGAAAGATAATGATTTACTGCATTTTATAGGTTCTAAAGGCCTGAGGCAAAATGTCAGAGGAGCTGTAGGCGTAATGAAATGTGTCTTCTTCTGGGATGACAAAAATATGTGCTTTTATTTTCTACCACATTCATTATTTCGATGATGTTTCTTCTGTGTTTCTTCTGTGTTCCTTTTTTTAAGAAAGCCATATGTATTTTTTGAGTTATTTTACACTGATGACGAATGTGGTAATCTTTTGTGACTGGGCATTTGAATAAAGTCTAATTCGAGGCAGATGGAGATATCTGTTGGTGAAATGTTTTTGGAGTAAATGCACTGTAACCTGATAGAATTATAAGGATATCAGAAGGAAGTGGAATTGGACCATGGCCTCAAGGAATCCTAAGAATTACTTGTGTGGAATCTATAAGACTATTGGTATCAAAATTTAGAGGTATACTGAAATTAGATATTAATTTATAGATATACGTGATTTTGTTTCGTATTTTGACACTTAAATGCCTCGAAAAATATCATATTGTAAGGTTATTCTTCCAGTTTTCAAATCCTTCACTCCAGTTAGAATTCCGTTGAAAACAATTCGTTAGGAAATTTATTATTCACTACAGTTCTAGCTGAAAAATTAATCGCATATATTACGGTATGATACTTGTGAATTTAACTAACTAAAGTAAACCAAGATGTTAAAAAAGGGACTTAGATGAGGAATAAATATTATTGCGAGGTAGTAGTTAATGTTTTAATTTTCTTCATTGGATAGGAAAAGCAAATTTCGTCAACGGCACGGAAGAACTTGATTTTGGAATGATTAATGACTTTGAAATGTGTAATGAAATGTTGAGATGTTTAATGCTTTTATGATTATGCTTTATCATTGTTATTATATCATTATGAGTTATTCATGTCTCAGTGAAAAGTATAAAAATTCATGGCAAATAAATTAAGCAACTGATTAAAATTTTATATCTATAAAATAGAGAGAAAGTCATCAAGTTTTTCTTTACATATTTCACAAATTTTTATTGTGTCCATTTTTGCTGATACTGGGGGTCTCTCTGTGATAACTTCTTTCCAACCATACGCACGCCAATATTTAAAAGCACGCAATCAGCAGAGCACACATCGAGCACAGCGTTAGGAGAGCAGGAAACGGTGCCCACCGAATTAAAGCCTTATCTTATCATTTTGAATGTTTACTCCCTTTTGAGAAAAATGTCAACTAAGATACAATCATAAATGAGATTGAGACACTCTATGGTAGAGAGCTGGGTATTGGATACTCTGTGTGGTAGAGAGCCACTGTGGGGTAGACACATGGATATTCTAACTGGATTGGGACTATTTTCAAGTAGATAATCGTTTTGTCGAAAGAGGCAACCACTAAAATTTTCGAAAAATAATCAATAAAAATCAAGGTTTTATCATTATAGTTAGTACTGTCGGGAGAGAGAAATTTAGAAGAACTGAAGACAATATTGTTAAAAGTGTGCATATCCATGCTATAAGGCAGTTCCAGTTAGTGGGATTTTTATTCCGTCAAAAGAATAATAGGAAGATAATCCAAAAAAAGTATTTCAAGAACTTCTGTATTCGTTATTGGTACAGGCAGCAGAGAGCGGTGGTAAAACAGTATTGTTGTATCCACGACAAAATATTGCTCACAGTGTGAGGACTGAACATTCTATGTGTATTCTTTGAGAACATGGTAAATTCTGTAAAGGGTTCTTAACCTCAATTATTCAGTCCTGAACTGGAACAGGGAGCGGGAGGTACGCTATGTTCTGATGTAACTGCTGGGCTGGGTAATAACTGCACGTGAAGGGATTTGAAATCCTTTTTTATTAAATCACTATTAAATACAAACTTCCCAACTCGGGAGAGATACAGAACGTAAAAGACCGCACTTGGGTCGAATTTAACAATCAAATAAATTTAAATAAATTAAAATAGAACTTAAGCTTTGCTTCGCAGAGCAATTCGCGGAGTTTGGCCTCTACCGAAAAGGGTGCGTAGCAAGCTATACTAAATACTAACGCACTTTAATTTGTTTTACAATGCAATCACGTAGTAAGCACTATGGCTTATAAATTCAAACTGCTAGCTGGTCAGACGAACGTTGAGCGGCGTGACCGTGATCTGAGTCTAAGCTCTCACACACCAAGAGGTTTCTACCTCTGGCTTAAATAGTACTTGGCTGTACTTCAAAATTAGCATAAGCTGAAACCGCGCGCTTCTTCTGACGGGAAGTTGAAGCAGAGAGGAGATAGACAGATTTAACTTAAAATAAAACTTGGTTAGTTTAACTAAAACCTTACAACAGGAGCTATTTGTTTAGGCTTCCAGTAATTTTTTTTAAACCAACCAACTTCCCGATTTTCTTCGATGGTCTGGTATTAAAATTCACATTGACTGTAGTTGGCTTAGCTGCAAAGAACATTTCCTTGAAGTTTGTTCAATACATTTGAGAGCTTGCTGGATTATACATATCAGAATGATTCTTCTAATCAACTCCGAATTTCATGGAATTTGTTTCATTAAGCTTTTAGCTGAGGATAATTTTTACAGTTTTTCTTGATTCAACTGTAGTAATTACTTAAAAAAATTTTCAACCTAGGTTCACTTCGAAACTATTGTAAATAATATCCCTAGTATTTACATGTTTACCTGGTTTATTAAAGAAAAATATTCGCAATATTATATATATCGTACATAAAATCTATTGGCATCATTTTAAATGCATCTACTCTTTCTAATAATCTCATTTTTTTGGAAGGCTATTTGCTAGTATCGAAGTTCTTAACCAGGGAAAAGGATTTCATAGTTTCAGAAAGGAAGACCTCTTATTTAGTCTTTTATTTACCTGTTAGGTGTTTAATTTTAGTTTATGAATATAAAAAACTACTTTTATCAAGCTTCGATATTTATCAACATTTCAATACTTTTTGTTGTTTAATGTATAAAACAAGTTAAAAAAACAATCTAAATCTAAATAAATGCAATGTATTTTTAATTCTTGGAAAGAGGCGCATGATCTTCTGGCCATGATGAGAAAGTAAAACAGGTTATAACAGCACGCTATAAAACAGGTTGAAAACCGCTGCGTTCGTCTCGGCGACACCTTCAAGATCAGCCGAGAGAGTGTTCTGAAATCACTGCTTTTTTTTTTAAAAACATCTGTACTTCCATGCTTCGAAGAAAAGGCACGAATGCTATTTTTTTTACTGAGATCCATTGATGATTTCAGTAAAAAAATTCTGCTATTCTTTGTTCTGAACAGACATTACTTTAAAATGCAAAAATAATAATTTAAAATTTTAAGTAAAAACACGGGGGGGATATGCCAGGAAATACTGTATAAGTTTTCTTTTGCTCTTTTCTTTTTTACTACAGCAAGAATTAATTTGTTTTCACTGGTTATTTAAATGAGCACTTCTCCATTTTTTTAAATGTTTACAAACTTCATTACAATAATCCTTTTAGGTTTATCACGTCATTTTCCAAGCTGCTGAAAGAAAATGAGATCTCATTGGATGTCTTAGCTCACCAGCCCGAAGTTGAATCAAAATCGTCCCTTTCTGGAATGTTTGCATATTTGCCTTATTTACCAGATCATTTAAAAGATTTCATTTTGAAAACTGTTTTGTCAAGTGTATACGAAGTAAATGGTGTGTTCCCTCAGTACTACCACTTGGAGACGGTCCTTAAAGCATTTAATAATTTGGTCCACATTTTTGAAGCGGGAGGTTATTTTGAAGGTGAGTAATATACATAGTTCTTAGACTCATTTACCCTTTAGCAGTGTTTAATAACATCAATGACGGTTATTTGATTAGGGTACCTAGCACATCGAAGTGAGTTTAAGACGATGGGTTTTGGCTTTAGACATTGTTCTGAAAATATTATCTGTGTCACAGGCAAAGTCTAAAAAAATTATTGAAATAGTTAAGTAATTATTTCTACATAGTCAAACTCTGCTATAACGAAATCTGGGATATTACGAACGAACATTTCGGTCCCATTCAGTTTTGGCACATCAGTGAGAAGTAGTTAAGACCACTGAATACTGGAAATCTGATCTGGTTTGGGTTCAGCCTCAGGCAAACGAGCTGATGTAGATTTGTTTTCGTGGTTTTTCCCAGGTAAAATGTGAATACCAGCCATTTTCCCTCAAAACGTCCTCCACGAAGGTAACCCTTATCTTAGCTAGATAGCTCTCGTAGCTTTCCCATATTCAAGTGACCTAGCCTAACCTAACTACATTTCCTAATTTCCTATACACTTAATATTACTATTTTACATTGCTATACCGAGCTTCTAAAGGTATAATTCGTATAGAATGAATTACACGTATCTCTTCGTTTGAAATTTTTATGCATTTTTCATATTTTTCGACGAATTTCTGCAAGTTTTAATTGAAAAAAACTAAGTTAAAATAACTACTTAACTACTTAAAATAAATAAACTACTTAAATAAGCTACTTAATAGACTACTTAAAATAGTCCACGTTTACTATATTAGGATCCATGCATTGCTTTTCTTTTACATTCAATTTAACTTTTCTCTGATTTAAAAGCAAATACTATGCGAAACAGCCTAGACACCCGATCTAAGAGAAGGCAGACACAATAAGCAAATATTAAGACACCATATAGCATTCTGTGTGCATGGTGTATTGAAGATTAAATCAAAGAAAGTGGATTGCTTCCGTTCAGATTCTTTGATTGAGTTGTTAGACAAAGCTCTATTCAGGGCTGAGATTACGATGAAAGTTTTAAAATTTTCATTGTTCGGGAAAGAGAAAGAATTTTTTAATCCCTATGTCTTTTTTTTTACTTGGTTGAGTGTAAATACTGTCCAAGTTCTACCCTGCGTTCCTCCGAATGGAGATATGCATTCTTTAAGTCTTTTTAAAGACACAAGATATAAGTCTTTAACAATAATTGAACCTTTCTTTTGTAATCTTAAGTTAAAGGTTATTTATTGAGTATTTTTTGCTTCATTTTTCATATAAATATAAAAACACTGTTTTTAATTTTTGTGACATAATCTACTTTTCTTATCGAATAGGATAGAGCGAACCAAATTTTCGGTTCTTTGAAGTTCGTTATAGCGGAATTTGAACTGTATTAGGAAAAAAACTTACCTTATAAAATATATTTACTCAGTTTTATAGTAATTACTAATTTCAGCATTTAATTATCTTTCTTGTAAAATATTTCTAACATTCAGTATAGAAAAGCCCAAATATTTGAAGTCGGCTTATAGACAAGCCCATTTTCTCAGGGTAAAAAATCTTTAAAAGGTGCGTAGTCGAATTATTATATGTATATTCAAATTATATAAAGCCATTTTAATTACTTTCTAAGGATCTAAATATAAATTTTCTGAAAACTGGGTAAAACTCTCTCTTTATTAAACGAAGGAATTTATTTCATATCTTAAACTGAGCAAAATTAACTATATATGTTCATTTATACAAAGAGAAAGTATTATTCCAAAATTTAAAATTATAATTTTGTTAAATATGCGCTCGTGCTCAAAAAATAAGCAACAACCACCAAATGTACAAATGTAAGAAGAGGAATTCAAACATATGCTCTATGTATGACGTAGAGGTTGTATCTCCGAATTCAAATAGGCAACCAAAATAAGCATAAAACACAATCCCGCAAACAAACCACAATGCCTTAAAAAGCGGCATGCCTTACCTATGTGTTAGTTCGCAAATAGCGATGACTCCGTGTAATCCGAGGTAGCCAAAGCGGAAAGCAAGAGCCAAAGACACCATTTACACGATGAAATGCGTTAGACGGTTGTCGAGATGTTGCAAGTTGGTGCAAGGCAATTTACTATTTTGACAGAGCTGAATGTGCATCGTAGTGT
The DNA here is from genome assembly GCA_000611955.2 of Stegodyphus mimosarum. Classification (NCBI taxonomy): domain Eukaryota; kingdom Metazoa; phylum Arthropoda; class Arachnida; order Araneae; family Eresidae; genus Stegodyphus; species Stegodyphus mimosarum. Next base: position 185,968 of record KK120001.1, read on the forward strand.
AATCAATAGGCTGTGGAATTGTTACTAAAGAGATCGAAACCCCTGTAGGAGACGTGGTCTAGACGCCAAAGGATTACCAAAACGGCAGACGATCGCTTACTATTGCTACGTGCAAGACACCGTAGAACACTAATAGCACGACAGCTGAAGTCGAATCTCTCTGCTGCTGCGGGACTGTATTGCGTCGACTGCATACAAAGTGGATTGTACGTCCGATGATCTGTGATTTGCGTTCCTTTGTCCCCATCGCAAGTCAGAACGTGGTCGAACTGAACATCGCAGTTGGACAACAGAGCAGTGGAGCCCCGCACTCCTTATGCGTGAGTCTCGATTTAACATGCAGAGCGATTCCAAAAGGGTAATGATATGGCAAGAACCAAGTACACGCTATCGGGGCAAAACATCGTCGAAACAGACCGTTATAGAAAAGAAGGCTAACCTGTACGCTCTGGGATAGCAAAGAACGGCCGCACAGACGACCTTTACGTGATTTTTGCTGGTTCCGTCACAGACACCCTATATCGTGACGAAATTCTGCACCCTTTTGTGCATCCTTTTATCGCCGTAATGGGTACAGATGCGATATTTATTTTCCGTGCTTCAGTACATACAGTATGTGTGGGACATGCAGGGGCGACGGATAGCAGTTCGCAGAGTGCCGCCAGTCACCCTCTAAGAGCTCCGACAGGCAGTACTACAGGATTGATGGCTACTGCCTCAACAATCAATCAACGATACAGTTGTCACTTTGCTTTACCGTTGTCAAGCATGTATTTCAGCTAGAGGTTATCATCCCCGTTATTAGCGTGATGTTTCTATGGCACATTTTCCCGACACATTTGGTCTTCCGCGATGTGCTTTTGGTAAGACATGTGTTTTTGTATGGCTTTGCTTTATTGTTTGCTATGTGGTCTAGTAATATCACACCAAGATCAGTTTGGATCAGTTTCACGCGTATCCATTAAATAGTTTTTATGTTATTGCGTGTTTAGTCTTTGTTGCCTATTTTTTGAGCAGGAGTGCGTTTTAATTATTCTAATTTTTCTTCTAATTTTTTTCATGGCAAGATATTTTATTAACCACATATAATAAGAAATAATGGTCATGCACACCAAAGTCATATAAAGGAAATATACATCATGCACACCAAAGTCATTTTAACCCGAACTTTATTTTCACAACAGTTAGTCGTAGATACATACTTCAGAATAAAAAAAAAAGTATTGTAAATGACGCAAACATTCACATTCATATTTAAGCCTTTATAAACTTAGAAACATCATTTTTGTAAATATTACGAAATCTAAATTTTTAGTCGTTTTTAAGTTTCTATAATTATATTTATGAAAATATTTTACTCCGTACAAAAAATAAAACACGGACCGAGATATTTAATTTTAAAATCTGCGATTTTTGTGTCATATTCAATTTGCACTGAGGATTCGGTTTGTAAAAAACTTAGAATAAATCAAAGTTGGTTCTCCCTCTCCACTTAAACCCCATAGTCTGATACTATTTTAATGTTCACTAGTATTTAATTCATAATTTTATTGCATTTTATATGCCGAAAGAATAATTTACACAAATAATTTTCAAAATCTAAAACTGTTTTAGTAATATTCTCATGAAATTTTATTACTTTAGAATCATGTTCTCGTAATCGTACAAAAAATTAATTAAAGTATAAATATTTTTCATTTTTAATTAACGCAAATAATATTACGTGCCTTTCAGTGTTTTCTAGAACACAAACTCTATAACATTCTGTAAATAAAATCTTCAGTTTAAAAAACAATTATACTGATCAGTACTTTTATAATAATCTGCATAGAAATTCTCATCACGTAATCTCTAAACATGAGAAAACTTTTTCTAATCCCTATTTTATTTTAGTTAAGTATAAATGCAAACATTTAGCTCTTCAACTTATGTACGACCTCTGAATATGGTCCCGATTTTAATACTGAATATCTGGGTCAAATTTTGTCGTACGTGAATCAAACCTTTTATGTTTTATTTTTTATAGCAAGAAAAGAATATTTTCCTAAACGAAAGTACCAGTGAAACGTGTAAAATATTAAATTTCGCATTTTGTGCAAAATTAAAATTTTTAATTAAAAAATACTAAAACATGAGCTCTTGCGTCATTTTAAACATTTTTGTAAGTGGAAATATATGTTTACGTCCAACTGTTGCAAAAGTAAAGTCCAGGTTGAGAATTTTATGGGCATTTTATAGTGGTCCAAGATTTCACTATTAAAAATTTTTAATCGTATTTTAATTACGGTTTCTTTTATTCCGATCTTTTAACTGTAAGATTTTTTATTAACTAAATGTAACCAAAGCAATACATATGAGTAAATAAGACTTTTATTTCACGTATTAACTTATATGAAACCTGTATCTTTGCCCTTCCAAAGACAATCTTGGTACTGTGAACTTTCATACATACTCCAGATTATTCTTTCTTTAAACCATTATTTTTACTAATCGACTATAATCCAGTTAATTTGTAAATGAACAATAACGGCGCGATTTGTCTACGAAATTCTATGATGAATCTATCGGCCGTATCTAAAATTTCTACGTGAAGTGGTTCAGTAACATTTATATCTAAAAATAAACACTCAGTCTAGTTTTAAAGGGAATTTATTGGAACATAAAAAGCAAAATTATCTAATCTAGAATCTAAAACCTCATCAGCAGCATTCCCGCTGCTACAAAACAAATCGGAGGAAAGTTCTATTTCACACTTTTATTGCTTATCGTTTTCTAAATCAGCACGCTTCTACTATTTTTCGAGTTGCCATTCAGAGAAAAAGAAAAGTGCATATTCAAACCGGAACAGTAAATTTACTTATATTTTTATATTATACCAAAATTTATCTCATTTGAATTACTCTATGCGCATTTATAAATAGGCGAAAGGAGGTTTTAGAAATTAATTACAATGTTAAGTTTGATAGAAATATTGCCATAAAGATCATAAATAACATAATAGTGATGCATTAATATAAACCAAACGTTTTATTTTTAGGGCTCGAAGATATAGCTATAATTTTCCAGAAGTCTCTTGAAGGGATAAATCCAAAGAATGTGTCTTTTGAAAAAGTCATTCAGATTATGAAGTTGGCAGCTGAAAATTTGTACCGACAATATGAAAATTCACAACTTGAGTACAGTTTCGATGGAAGAATTACTGAAAACATTAAGAAATTGTACAATCTCTATCTCGAGTTTCATCCAAAATCGATGCCATCCTTTAATATGTATTTTAACTTGTTTGGTGAGTATTAAAATTAGACAGATTTCTAACTTTTAGTGCAGTTTCTTTTTATAAGAGATTATTTTATTGACGGGATGACATTATGTGAGTGAATTCACATTTCTTAGTTAGAAATAATACACAAATGAAGAGACATACAATAATTCAATATCACGGAAAATTATATTATAATACATAAAAAAAATTTAATATATCCTTTGCCAATTCTTAACATTTGATCAGTGTAGGATACTGCCAGCGTTGATAGAATCTAAAGTAATACCATGGGAAGATGATTTTTATTCATTATTCTCTGTTAAGGTTAAATTTACTGGCTTTTAAAAGCACACTGCTGAAGGAAAAAAGAAAAGTCTGAAAGGTTTCAGATTTTAAATTGCGTCCAAAGGACTTTTTTTAAACGTTTTGTGTGTTGCCTTTATTTATTAAATCATGTTCCTCGCACTTGAAACATAAAATTCAGTTCAGCAGCAATATCGCAAAATAATTGTTAAATGAGCACATCTTTAGAATTTCCGATACACAGTCTCGCGCTGGAGATAAAAATGTTTTTTTTTCGTATAGTGTTGCCACTGCTCACTTTGTAAACGTTGAGTTTCTTAATGAAAAATTCGTTAGAATGTTGTAAAACAGTAAATCGATAATAAAACAAATTCCAAATTCGGGCTTTCAAATGCCCATATTTGGAGGAGGATTACGTTATTAAAAATTTGGTGGCACTAGGTACCGTTGTTTTATCACAGTACGAGGAAACATACTTACATACATATATGCAGATTCTTCATTATTTAATTTCTTTAAATATAACACAGGGCGCTAATATTCAGCGGCAACAGTTTAAAAAGTGATACGGACATTTGTAGTGAATAGACTTAATATGCCAAACGAAATTCATAGCCCTTGTGAGCTAACGCTTCTTTGGACTAATTATTTAGATACAAGTAGATGTGTTTTTTTCTGCATGCGTCAAAGAAAAATGTAATAAATAAAGGAAAGAAAATAGATTGCCATTACTCATTCTCCAATTTTGTCGCACTTGAAAAGTTTTCGTAATTTGTTTATTTATAGTTTAAGTTTTTATTTATAAATTTTTTTATGATTAATTCAACACATTAGAATTATTTGAAATAAATGCCAGTCTAAAAATTTGATATTTAGCTATCAATACGTTTGAATTACAAAATATAACTAACGCCAACCTTTAGATTTCAGACAGAAAGCAAGTATAAACAGATTTTTTTTCCTTTTTGTCATTATTATTAATATTTATATATATTTTTATAAATATTTATTAAATAAAATTAAAATGTTGCTTAAAATGCTTGTTTTATTGAAAAAAATTTTTGTTTTCATTAAAAAAATATCGGCCTGCCAGTTATTTACATATTGCGCAATAGGCCCGCGTGCTATCTGAATTTGAGACCAAAGCATTACATTATTGTATTCAGTATTTTCCAATATTTCCAAAACCAGAAATCGAAAGAACCGAAATTCAAGATCGCACTGACCTGCTTCGAGAAAAGGCAGATTTATAAGCCTTTTATTTATGGTGCATTCCATGCCATTGTCACCTATTTGATAATGAATTGATACAACTCTTGATGATGAATTTGTCCTAATGATTTATCATTGTACACTGGTGAAATAAATTAAGAGAATTAGCATATTTTATCGAATTGCAGGAAAAGAACTAAACTAAAAGGAAAACCACTGCTTATAGAAAAAATGCAAATCTTGCACGGTAAATACGTTAGCGTACACGTGTGTGTGGGCGGATCCAGCAGAAAAACAGGCTTTATAACCGCGTAGAGGATAAGACGTTAGCACACCTCGGCGAATTTCTTGGTGTTATCTTGCAGCAATAAAAATGAGCAACTACCAATGTTTAGATGATGGAATGAGGTGGCGAATTGTGGGGAGGCTAGAGACAGGCCAGTCGCAACTCCAGATATGCAGAGAGTTTAATTTAACGCCCATCGTCGTGTGTAACCTATGGAAACAGTTCCAGGATATTGAATCCATCGAGAGAAAGCTTGAGCAAGGAAGTCCAAGAGCCACGACGGCCAGACAAGATCGCTATTTGTCCATTTTAGTGAGGCGTAACAGAGAAGCTACAGCTTCTCAGCTCTCTCAGGACTTGTATGCAGCCACAGGAACCCGTGTAACAAGAGTGACTGTTTCCAAAAGACTGAATGAGAGAGGGTTGTTTTCCAGAAGACCGGCTGTTTGCGTCCCTCTCACGTCTACGGACAGGACAGTCCGATTAGCATGGTGCAGGCAGCATAGTGATTGGAGTACGGAGCAATGGGCGGCCATTCTGTTCACCGACGAGTCCCGTTTTAGCCTAAACATGGGTTCTCGCCGTACTTTCATATGGAGAGAGCCAGGGACCCGCTACCTACCTTCCAATGTCCTCGAAATCAACAATTATGGTGGTGTAATGGTCTGGGCAGGCATCCTGTTGGATGGCCGCACACCTCTCCACGTCTTTGACAGAGACTATGTGACTGATGTGAGATATAGGGATGAGGTCTCTAGCCCTATGTTCGCATTTTCCGAGGTGCAGTGGGCCCCGAGTTCATCATACAGGACGATAACGCGAGGCCACATAGAGCTCTTCTGGTCGACGAATTTCTCGAGAGAGAGGATATTCGCCGGATGGATTGGTCAGCCAGGTCTCCAGACCTCAAATCTATAGAGCATGTATGGGACGCTCTGGGGAGGGCAATTGCAACTCGCAACCCCTCTCCGAGAACCATCCACGAACTGAAAACAGCGTTGCTGAATGAGTGGAACCAATTGCCACAGGCACAGATAAACTGCCTTATTTCCAGTATGACATCGCGCTGCGAGGCCTGTATGGCTGTAAGAGGGGACCATACCGCGTATTAACCCATTTCTTTTGTGTCTTCTGCAACCGCTGTTTCATATCTTCAGACTCCCATGAGTGTTACACACGAACATGTGTGTCTATTATAACCGTTGAATGTTTGTTTTGTTTGTAATATATTAACCTATGTTCACACCAAATTTTATTAAAAATCTGTCCAGCAGTTCTGGAGATCGTAGATCAAATATGAAAACTCTCTTAATTTATTTCACTAGTGTAGTTCATGCGTGTGGCATGTGACCAAATGTGGGTTATTGTTTAGTAACAAATAAAATCCATATACAAATAAGTTAGCAACTATGATGAAGTTTATTATTATGACTTGCGAATTACGAAGAGGAAACATTTACAGTAACTCAGCACCTATTCTTCGCAGATTATATCACATAAATTTCTCTAAATAAATCGATTAATTTATGTAAGGTTCCTGAAATCCACTCATACCTAAATCTGTTAATTATCACTATAAGTTCAGAAATAATCACTTATCAATTTTAAGATGTTGTTTAGGAAAACTTCAGATGTGCAGGTAAGGACAAAATCTCAGTTTCAGAGGAATTTGTTCAAAACTAGTACATTCGAAGCTATGATTAATATAAGCCTTATTTGCATTTGTTCCTAACCTTATTTTCTTTACATCTTCTTAGAGTTTATTCGTCCATATGAAACTGGATGTGAAATTAAAAATATTAGGTGAAAACGTATAGATGCGGAGCTAATGTTTCACACTTATTGTTATGTATGAAAGGAGCCTTTATACATGAAAGAGCAACGTTATGTATGAAAGGAGCATAGAAGCTACTGATTTGGGATAGAGATTTTGATGTTTACTAAAGATTACTGATGTTTAAATGTTTACTAAAATAACAAAATGTGTATTTAAGTTTAATACATTTTCAAACTCAGATAAGCGAAGGACTTTGATAAAAAAAATATTCAGTTCTGTATAATATAAGAAATCTTATATTCTTTTTGGAAATATTTTGTAATATTAAATTACCATATTTTCTGAATATGAGCCGCATAAAGTCATAAAATGTACCTCAAATTCATGAGAAGGATTTTAGAAAAAAATATGTTTATGAATATTTATGATGTCTTAATTTGTAACTATTATTACTATATCATATACTTATTCTTAACTACAGCGGAAATATTTTTAATTTGTAAGCATTGATAACATTTTTATGGAAATTTCAACGCATAAATATTTACAAACTCTTAATTTTTAATTTTATTCCAAAGCTACTTTTACCATTAGTTATTATTAAAATTTTATATTCTTATCCGTATTTATTCATCACTATTTTAAATTTATTAAAAATAATTTGAAAATTTTGCTATTCAGCTCATATTAACTGCCTTCGGACTACAAAACACACCCTAATTTTATGTTAATTTTTTAACACATTTTGTCTAAAACCTACTACTCTGCTTTCATGCATTTATTTCTTTAACAGGAAGTACTCTCAGCTTCCTTAATACTGGAGATATGGCTGGAATGTCAAAGAAATTGGAGAAGATTCAATCTTTTCTAAGTAATTTACGAGATGGTGTCACTTATAACACAACGAGAGTCATTCGCATCATTGAAGCGTATCACCAAGTACCCACAATGATGGGATTGCCACTAAACTGGACAACTAATGCTACTTTGGCCTATTCTGTCCGCGCAGGTTTAAAGCTGCAGCTGAATGAAAATTATGAGGTGGATTCGGAAAGCTTTTTCAATCCCAGGTTTAATAATTTTATTTCTTGTGTAATTAATAACAGTATAAAACTAAAAATATTAATATTAATAAAAACTGTAAATTGTGATTGTATGACAGAACTTAAAAAAAGCATTTTTGTTTTCATAATGAGAAAAAACTTTTGACCTAGAAAAAAGAAATCTTTTGCCGATTAAACCGGTGTGAGATTTTTCATCTTCAAAGTTCAAAGTACATTGCACCACTGAGCTATTTAAAAACACTGTAAGTTTGAACAATTTTTT
>KK120001.1:202724-245804 GCA_000611955.2 Stegodyphus mimosarum
AATTATAAATTCAATCAATCAAAATATTAATTAATAAATTGTTTTATGGATGTCAGAAGCGATTAATTGTACAATATTGTACTATTGGAATTTAGTATCTCAAACCCTTATGTATTTCAATTTAGCGAGTTAATTAGGCAGTTAATTTAGTTATGCTAAATAAAGAAGCCTTAAAATAAAGTATTGAGAAAATTTCCTGTAACCTTTTTCGCTTCTGTGTTTGTCAATAGTGATTATCTATTTAGCTGAGAGTAGCTGCAAAGCCTGAAGCTTTATAATTCGAGCTCTTTAGTACCATACGCAGGTCGGAAATTAATAAAATTTGATTGTAATTACATATATTTTTCATATCTTTAGCTGTTTTATTTTTTTAATTTGTTTTTTTTTTATAGTAAAAATTAGTCTAAGAATGTTTAAATGATTAGTTTAAGTGACTGGCAAATCTTTACCTGATTTTAATCTTTATCTCTCTTTTCTTATTAAAAAGAGAATAATTTAAATTCTTTTAAAATGTTAACTATTAAAGGCGTTAGAAAATTTGTTTACATTGAAATGAAAACTTTTTTTTCTCATTTCGAAGCTTTTCTTTCAAGTATATGACACTGAAACTACAGACAACTGGTTTTATTCTCTTTGTTATACTTTTTCCCCTTCAGGAAACTCAAGTCATATGATTTGGAACTAATAAAAATACCACAAGAAAAATCTAAAGAACTCGTTTTGAGGTTTAGTACCCCTGGTAAGTTTTGCATACTATTTTACTGTTACTTTCAATTTGCATATTAATTTATTACTTTCAACTATTAATCTGCATTATTAATTATGAATTGCACATACATAATAACATTTTAGCATATCTTTATTTAAATTAGGTGTTATTAATAAAATTGAATTTTTTTAACGAAAAACGAAAATTCAAGTATTATAACAGTCTAAAATACATTCTTTTTAAAACATTAATTTTGTCTTTGCAAAATTAAACATCAAAACATTTATCTTTGTTATTAAACAAACATTAGGTAACGTTTTAAAGAAAGCTGAAGCATTTATAACATGCAAAATGAAAAATATCATAAATGCCGTCAATATTAAGATCCTTAAGTTTATTATATGATTCAATCAGTAAAAGAAAATATATAAATAAATAAAAGGAAAAAAATTAATAAACACTGACGAAGACGTTTTAATCCCACGAATAACATGTTGAATAACAAATTAATCTTCAAATGCAATACTAACCCTATCGGATATTACCGGATGTTTTAGCTTGGTTTACCTGATTATAACAAAGCACACGTAATCTATCCGCCTAAGAGGTAGAACTTCTTTCGTGGAGTACTTTCTACGGGAAACTGGCTCGCATTGACTAGTTATTCAGTTTTAAGTTCTATATTCCACTTCCCAGAATACTAATTGCATGGACGTTTTGGCATTCCTTCCAAAATTTATATAATTAAAATTCAGTTTCGCATAAGAAATTTTGAAATAAATGCATCCTTCTCTTTTCTTTGACAAATAATGTTTTGTTTCCCGAAATAATCACCCCAATAAGCAAGCTAATGCTTTATCAATCAAAACTCACCAATCTTCATCACATTTTGGAAATTAATCCTTTTTTCTTAGAGGTAGAAAAGTAATGCAATCAAAATACGAAGTTTTCAACTTGACAAATTATAAACAATTATGTATTTATTTACATTGTTTTAACACTGAGGTATACTCCGACGATGTAATTGGATAGGTTTTGTTTTTTGTTTCTGAAAATCATTTTTGAGAATTAATTGTCATTCTTTTGACTAGGGAGTGAGAACAACCGAGAAGTCTACGTAACTGCAAATATGAATGAAACAAATGGAGAAATGAAATTTGAACTGAAACCTACTGCATCTTCCAATTTCCTCATATCATTCATTCGAAGTATTATAACCGATAATGGGAAAAATAGTGGATATAAAAGTGCTGCTGTTTTTAAACTGGGCAAAGATCAGCAGTACCAGTTAATTTATAAAGTAAGTGCCATTTTTGGACTATTTCTTATTTCAAATTTAACAGAGCATGTTGAATTATAGATTACTGACTTATCGTTTAACTAAAGGATTTCAAATTAAAGGCATTTTTATTTTGCCATTTATAATAATACAGTAACGTATTGAAACGAAACTTAGAAAATACTTTTAATTGACGTAAAAAATGAAAATCAAAAAATCATTATTAAAACATAATTAATAATATTTTTAATTATGTGAATACTACTAAAACATTTTACAGAGTTATTTAATGTTTGTTCACTTATATCATTCTTTTATCAGCAACAAGATAAGATGGAAGAACGGGAGGATTTCGAAGATGGAAATAAATCTCCAAAACCTCAAAAAGTTTTTCTTACAACAGATGAACGGCTTATAGCTTTGGAAACTCCATACAATAGGTACAGTTGGAATATCCAACATTATAAGAAAGGAGAAAACGAGCAGAAAGAGTTACTTTTGTCTTTCGAAAAGTAAGTCATTATTTCCAATTCGGTTCCTATGAGTTTAGAAAATTAAATCCTGGTTTTTTCGTCCTCTCTCTCTTTCCAAAATCCCAATTTAATCTGAAAATGGAAACTTAAAGCAGTAACGTAACTGTTCTATTTATGATCACACCACTAATAATGGATTCTTTAGACTTAAGTTAGTACAAAATTTTGAACAGCTAAACAATTAAAATAAAAATTTGGTATTTTTAGCGATAATTAAACGGCTCATAAAAAGTATCATCTCCCACAGTTACATTTAGTGTCATCGAAATTATAATTGTCATACTGTACAAGCTATTAACATACATGTATGTAGAATTTACAAAAGTTTCCGAAACTCCTACATGAAAATGAAAGAAAAACAAGTAGAAAATTAACGTCTAGTGCTGCTAAATTTTACTATCGAATTTGAGAAGTTAAAAATTAAAATAGAATTTTCCAAGGATCTGTAAGATCTATAATTCCTAGCCTATTTCTTATTTTCATGAAATTTGCAAAAAATATCTAAAAAACATTTAGAATAGAAAAGGTAAATACACATAAACGTTTTTTAACGCATTCGAACCAGGCCCTTTTTTTGTCATTGTACAAGACAATAAAATTTATTTTCTAGTAAGAAAACAATTTGAGATTTACAGTTGTAATTAGTCTTAAAATTCCTTGAATTTTTTAAAAAAACATTTTTTAAAATCCTTCCTTGTTTGACAAATTTTTTTTAGCGTTAGCAAGTATATTTTTTCACTTCACATTTTACTTGTAATCATTGTTTCAATTTAGTCACTGTCTACTTCTCTATGTTGCTCTTATTTTCTTCGCACAACAAAAACAAGTAGGGAAAAGAGACAACTGCCAAAAGAAACAGGCCGAGCACAGCCTTAGACCTGTCTCGTCAGCTCTCTTCAGCCACTGGTACGACAATTTCAAGGCAGACCGTGTACAGACGCTTAGGGCAGATTGGTCTATATGTTCTTAGACCTGTCAGATGCGTTCCACTTACTGCAACTCACTGTCGCCTGCGGTTAGCCTGGAGTAGAGAGCATGCATTGTGGACACCGCAACAGTGGGCTTGTGTGATGTTTTCCGACGAGTCCAGGTTTAGCTTGCAGTCTGATTCTCGCCGGACTTTCATATAGAAAGCTCCAGGTACCCGTTACCACCATGAAAACATCACTAACGACACCGTTACGGTGGTGCAGGAGTGCTCGTTTGGGGTGGAATTATTCTGGGTTTCAGAACTGACCTGCATGTTCAAATTGGAACCATGACAAGCCAAATCTATCGGGACGTCATTCTGGAACAACACGTACGTTCGTTTCGGGGCGCCATGGGCGCACAATTTATGTTTATGAATGACAACCCCCGTCCTCACCGTGCAAACATCGTAAGCGAATGCCTTCAATCGGAGGATATCACCCGTATGGACTAGCCAGCATTCTCACCGGACTTGAATCCAGTAGAGCACGTGTGGAACATGCTTGGCCGACGAGTTGCAGCCCGTCAACCTCCTCCTACATGTCTATCGGAACTTCGGAGAGCATTGCTTTTTGAGTGGTGTAATATTCCCCAAGATCAGATCGATAATTCGATACTCAGCATGCCTAGGCGTTGTACGGACTGTATTGCATCGTCTGGGAGACATACAATGTATTAAAAATCATATCAACCATGTAATATTGGTTTTTTGTAAATAGGTTCTTTTTATAATTTGCTCCAGGGAGAAAAAATCGCTAATTTTTTTAATAATATCAAACCTATAGCATCTTTTTTTGCTCTTTACCTTTTGTTTAATAAATAAGCTTTACAGATAAGTCAAATTTGTTTTACTTCTTACTCTTCCTTTGCCTGATTTTGCATTATCCTTAATATATGGACATAAGTGTATATACGCAAGTATCGCAGGTGAATAAATACGATAGTAATGCAAGGAAAATGATGCGTGAAATGCTGATCAATGAAAAATCGTAATTGGAATCTTCCATATCAACTTCCATATTTTTATTCCTCTCAAGAGACATGTTAAAGTTTTGTGAAAGCTGGAAAAGAATACAAGACTCTCATCTCCTAAATAAAATTACGACGGCGGTTTCATCATACTTTGGGTGTCTTCAATAAATCCCATTATCACCGTGAAAGAAAAAATGGCCACCAGTGACTTCGTGATTGTTTTGACCCAGACATTGTTTCCTATACAGATTGCCTTTTTTAAAATGATAACATTTCAAGTCATAGAGCTTCTAGAAAGTCAAATCATGATTTGAAGGAGATGGTAGTGAAGAAGCAAACCTACGTTGGCATCTACAAGCCGAGAAGTAAGTATCATTGAAAAACAGAATAAGAGCGTTATGCTTCTTCAAAGCTGTCAACGATTTGGAACAATTTCTGCAAAAAATTGGTTAAAGTATTCTTATCACCCAAGATTTCTATGCGTTTGTTCCAAAGAAGACTGAATGTGTTTTGCTGGTGAATACAAAAGATAATTTTATTCAGATATATAATACTTTGTTTTTTTACAATATTGTCATCATTCTGTATTAATTCTGTAAATGTACATAGTAGAATTTTGAGAAGTCTAAACTGAAAGTTATATATAAATTAAACAAAAATTCGACTTCTGGAGAAAAATTAACATTAATTTCCACTTCGAAATGTGCCATTTTCGAAACCTAGCATATTTCTGAATTTCTCTAAGTTCTATTGTAAATAAATAAATAAACAGATGTTTCTAAAATGCTAAAATATGGTATTAACAATTTCTTATATGTTGATATTCTTAGCCACTTATGTAGTAGACAATGTCGAAATAACTTAATATTGAACACATTTATTGTATAATATGTGTTTATGTTTTTAGCTTAGATTCGAAGGAAAATACACTATCAGGAATTCTGCCAGATATCTACTGGGAAAATGAATCGAAAGCTTCTGCACAATTCCGAATCAACTGGAAAGAACCGAATAAAAATTCAAATTCTATCAGTCGACAAACTGTGTGTTTCTTACATTTCCCTAAATCAAGCATAGAACTCGTAGCGAACTCGTTGAAAATGAGTGGAAGAGAACAGACAAATATAAATCTGACAAGAAGTGCAAAGCCTAGTGGAAAACTGCTTGTAAGTATTAATAAAAGTAATTATATAAAATGGCTTTTATGGTAAATGGAGAACTTACAACTTAAAAACATAGTAACAATCTAAAGTAAACGCGAACTTCAATATCCAGTAGCAAACCCATCAGGTAGCTCCTGCAAATTATAAAATGTGCCAGTTTTCGAAAACTAGGATATTTGGTAATGTTATAAAACAAGAGAAAATGAACATGCTACAAAAAAAATTTTTTTTGAACTTCCTTATTTCTCAGTAGCTTTCTTGACATTCTATCGATTGATGTATTTTTAACTCTTATAACTTCTTTATAAATAGCCTTAAAAGGAAATTTAGTCTCATCAAAATACATAAAAATAATATATTCTGCTTGCATCTTGTTGACTCAGAAGGTTATGGCTAAATACCGACAGTATTAATCTTTGTCATAGAATTGAATTTTTCCCTTGTTGATGTCTATTTAATTAGTTTCTGAGCTCGATTTTAGTGAAATACCACATATAATCATTAATCTTCCTCTCTGTAGGTATTCTATACTACTTCGTAAGATTCATAATCACGTAGCTTCAGTTATGAAAAGTTGATAAAACATTTCGATGAACTATGTAGTATTAAAATGCTGATTTCCTTCTGTATGTATAATTTTCATCGATAACTCAGCTGAGTAGTAGAATGTACGAGTTAATTACTGGCACATCTTACCACTTAACTGAGTGATCGACGAAACTCACACTCATTTGATCATATTACTACAACGAAGTTCAAAGTTGAAAAAGCAGATAAAAAGAAATTCATTTGAATTCATTGAAACTCGCACAGATCATATGATACAGCAAAAGACACTAGCATAGCGAATTCAAAAGAAAATATCCAATAAATAGGAAGTAATGTCTTAAATAAAAATACAGGATTTATAACAGTTAAAAAAGGTTTTATGTGGTTAAAATCTGTCAACACAGAATATGATGATCTTTCCTTAAAAACATTTGCTCCGTGGCATCAGTTCACGGCAAGAATAAAATCATATATGGAGGTTTGGAGTATCTGCTACTATTCATTGAGCGGATACATTTTTATCTCGTAAAGTTGAATTCACACCGGGTAGGTGGCGCGAAAGGTGCAAACGCGTAAATCTCAAAACTTACTTTATTTCTTGCTTTGCATATAAGGAGCAACAGAAGGTGATATTTTAGACCAGTTAGCGTAAGATGAAAGCAGCAAGGAGATGCAAATAATTTAATTCAGAGCATGAACTTGAACGAAATCGAAAGCTTTTAAATACTTTCTCATGATACCTAATCAATTCAATGTAATCCTACTTGAAGAACTTATCCAAAAGCAGATCACTAAATTTCGTCACAAAAGTTTTGTCTGGTATTTTCAGAAAAATGATGAAATATGATAGAGATATAGAGGAAATGAAAAGGATCATTATATGTATATGTAATTTATTTGATTTATGAATTTTCTTGAATGATAATTAAAAAATCTTAAATGCATATTTCAAAGAGTGAGCTTTTCATGGGTAGGTAAAATGTTTTGCTTGATTTATGTACTTCTCTTAATAAAACTGGTATAATTAACATAATTAAAAATATATTTTATTATAATGTGTGCAGGGACTTTATAGGGTTACTAAATACCACATTTGAAAAAAAAAGCAACCAGTTTATTTAAAAGAAGCAAAGAAAAATTAATCATAAAGGAAAATTTTTTAATTTTTATTGAAACATATCTTCTGCCTTATTTACATAATTTTTGTCATTAAGTGTAGCTTTAATTATTTCAGATAGGCATTCATTCATTAATAAAGTTTTATATTATAAAGTGACTTTTGTCTAAAACTCATTCAAGTAATTTCTCATAATATTTAACATAACATTAACATAATATTTTATTTTTTGCTTTGAAATTTGAATTCCACAATCAGTAAATATGCCAGTGCTCAGGCAAGAGTTCTTTAGACTAAGGAAACATTATCATCGAAATTAAACCTCTGCTCGGTTCTTATTAAAGTTGTGTGAAAATGATCATGGTTTTTGAGGAAGACAAACTTGGAGCCATTAAAATGCCTAGCAGTGTTCCATAAAATCGGGATCAATTTAAGGCTGGTTGCAAAGAAAAAATTCAATAATCTTTATAAAGAATATGCTATTTTTTGCAAAAATCTAAAGAACGCAAAACCCTTCTTCGAAGGACATAATTCGGGAAAGCATTTATACTCAATTAAAAGCAAATCGAGAAGGGCCAAAATTTCATCCTTTGAAACACAAATTATGTAAGTCCTGAATTCGTATAATTCACTGCTTCTTTTCCCCCGACAGCAAAAAATTCAAAATTTTCATAATAGCATCAGCCTCGAATAGAGCTGTATGAAGCTCAGCCAAGTCTTTCAACCCATTTATTTTCAACCGTTTCAACTTCGGCTCAGGCAAAACGGAGTTTGCGATACAGGTACCCGCGCAGACAGCGCTACACCAGTAGAACTTTTGTAACCGAGTTTCGAATATTTAATGTTCATAATCGATGAAAAAGTTCATAACGAAGAAAATATGGCATAAATCTTGTGTCGAGGATAAGCATAAGTTGCCAAAAGTTCGTTGCAGTTACTGAACCGTCAAAACGATGAGAAGCCGACAAAGAATAGGCTAGGCCAAACTACCAGTAGTCTAGAAGGTCGAGGTGGACTACGAGTGAAGGTGAGTGCGCATAAGGCATAAAGTGAAAAGAAATGCCTTTTATTACAGAAAAACAGCTCACCTAATTAAATTGTCTATACAGGTTTAAAATTCACCAATAATAAATATATGTATACAAAAATTCAACGTTGCAAAAAGGTGGCAAACAAAATATCATTTTTTAAAATATTTTTTAGAATATACATAATTTTGGAATGGGGATATTTTTTCGAAAACTATATACACAAACATAAAAACACAAGCACAAGTATAGATACAAGAGTACAGTAGTCCGGGCAGCTAAGGAAGGTAACCCGCGCAAAAAAAAAAAAAAAAAAAAAAAAAAAAAAAAAAAAAGAGGGGGACAGTTGTATATTTCCAGTTCTACTGGGATGATTCACCAAATTCAAACTGCGTTTTTTATGTCTCGAAAGCGCGACATAAGATATATATTAGATTTACATATAGCATCATTCTAACATAGGTATATTCCCACAAAATCGGACTCCCTCTGGAATGACATGCCACTTTATTTTTCATATTTTGATTCTACGACTCAAATTATGCTTAAATAATAAATTTTGTAAAATTTGGTGCGAAATTTACGGAGAAATTCAAAAATTTATCTTGGCATATTTTTCCAGTTCGCGTCGAGAAAAATTTACTTAGCGAACTTCTTAATTTATAGCAACCTATTTTCCTTTTCTTTTTTCATTGCAGACGAGCGGAAAAAAAGTTAACATTCATACCTTCAAATAATTTTAACAAAGTGCGTAAATCACATTTGTGTTATTATCACTTTTAAGAAATATGCCATATTTCAAAGCGAGGAAATATATAAATTCACGTATATCTTAGGAAATTTTGAATCAAAAACTCTAATTTTTTGCAGGCGTGCCTAGACATAGATGTACTTCAAGATGATGTTAAAAATTTTATAGTTTACAATTCAAAATGTTTTTCGAAAAATTTGTAAAAATTATATAAAAGAAAAAATTTTTAAAATAAATCATAAAAAAATGGGCGAATTTTATTTGGAATGAACCTAAATTTCGAAATGTGAAAGAAGGAATAAAGTAAGATTAACAAAAAAAGAGACAGTAATAAATATATATCAAATTCAATTAACATAGGGAAACTAAAATTTTGAGAAATATTTTTTTAAAAACTACTCGTGCGATTTTTACAAAACTTGGTAGTTTAGCATAATTTAAGTCGTAAAATCGAAATAGAGAAAAAAATTGGCATGTCATTTCAAAAAAAGTTCGATTTTGTGTCAAAATACGTATATTAGAACAACGCTATATATAAATCTAATACCTATCCTAAGTCGCGCGCGCTTTCGAGACATGAAAAACGCAATTTGAATTTTGTCAATCGGCCCAGTAGAACGGGAGATATAGAACTGTCCCTTTTGGTTTTTTGCGCAGTGTACCTTAATGGTACTAATGGTACCATTAAAGGTACCACTAATGGTCTTTTTTGGTTGTCATGACTGTTATAGTCACAGTTAGGAATTGGAATAGAGAGGTTTTTAGACTTTGTGCAAATTGTCAAAGACGTTTTTGGCTAATTCAACTATGTAGGCTTGAAATTCCTGTATTTTAAATTCTCGGTGAATTGCTGAGTTTCTAATAAACCAACGACAAGTCACCGCGTCACGAAGTATAACATTTTGGACAGTTTGTATTATCTTAATAGAAGTAACGCAGGCATAGCCTCAGACAGGACAGGCGTAAGTGAGCATAGGACGCAAAATAGTCTTGTAAATCAGTAATTTATTGTCAACAAATAAAACGCTGTTCCGAGCAATTAATGGGGTAAGTATGCGTTTACGTACTCGGAACTTAGAATAAAATATGTATTATATGTGGGGATCAGGTGAGCCAATGATCTAGGATAAGGCCTAGGTAGCAGGTCTGCTTAGTCCAGGGGATAGATGTGCCAAACATTTGAAGTTGCAGGTCTCTGTCAGTTTTAATCTTTTTTGTGAAGATGATGGCATCAGATTTTTGCACATTGCAATCTTCCAGGCGGTTAGCCAGGATTCCAGTAAGTGACTGTGTCTTTGCAGTGATTGTATGACTGAGCTAAGAGGTATTCAACTTCATATAACCGCATTTGTTTCAAAAGTCGCTAACATCATACGGTGTAAGGTACCCTATCTCTCCTAGAATTTGGTTCAGACTCGTCTTGCACAGCCGTTGTTTAGAACACAGAAAAAAGTGTTGGTCAAAGACTAGTCACGTAAAGGCATTTTCTTTAGCAGTATAAAGTAAGTGGACAAGACCAGAAGGTTCATTCGTTATATTTGGGCGTTCGTTACAAGCCGGGCTCGTTTAGCTGACAGTGCTAAGAGGTATATAGTTACTTGCACGTAGAAAAATGTTTCCGTTAGGTTGTTTTGGTTTATTTTATTTTGATAAAGCAATCGAGGGGTATCTGCCTGAAAGAAGGGATGCCTTCCTGGAGGACTTTCTAAGGGAAGTAGCTCCCATTCACTTCACATTAGAAGTAAAATTCTCATTTTTGCCATTATCTGGGTGTCAGTAAATGCCAAGTTAAAAAGTTTCTGGATTTAAGAGATAAGAATAAGTTTCAATTTAATTAATGAATGCTTCTGTGTGCTCTTGAAATGCGAAGTATTCTCATTTTATTAAAATATTATTTAATTGCAGGGATTTTTAAACTACACTTACGATTTATGGACCAGCCGAAGTGCAGACTCTGGAACAAAAGAAATACTATCATATAACATAACCGTTCCGTGCAAATCATGGGCTTTAAAATTAGAAAGCATATCCGAAGATTATTATTCTAAACGACATTTTGAAGTTCTATTTACAACAGCAAAGATGTCACCTAAAGAGAAAGAAATTTCAGATTATGTAAGTAGAATGGGTTTCTAACTATATGTCTTTTGTAAATGAGTAATTTATGAATGAATGTGATCATGAATGAATGATTAATTAGTAAAACCATGTACTTTGGAAACATTTTATGTTAATGATCTAAGAGGCGAAGAATATGGGATATTCTATTATTTTCCCCGCATCTTTCGCGATTGCCATTTTCTCATTTCTGCTTAATTTTTCGACTTCAGCAGACATGAGTGCTGAATTTTATTAAGGCAGATAAAAGTAATGCAATAAATAGTGCTTGAGCGTACTAAACTGTTAAAAAAAGGTCTTTCCGAGTGAACACAAAAATTGTGCTTTTTTTAGTTTCAAAATACTGGCTTTCTTCTTTTTTACAAAAAGGTGTTATTAGTTTGAAAGTGGGATTTTATGTCAGTACACTTATAAACTTCGTATGACTTTTTCAATTGTTACCACCAAATATTATTGCCCTGTATTGTTTTTAAATAAATTAAATAATGAAGAATCCGCATGTATGTGTGTATGTCCCTCCACAAAAAAACGGCAGCTACTAGAACCATCAAACTTTAAATACGTAAACCTCCAACCGAATATATGCGCTTGGAAGCCCGAATTTTGAATTTCGAATTATTTTCTTATTTTTATTTCATATTTCGTAAAACTTTAATGAGTTTTAGATTAATAAACTCAACGATTTGAAAGCAAGTAGTGGAGACACTGTTCGAAATAAAACATTTTTATCTACAGAGCACGAGACTATTGCCACTCAGAAAAATGTTAGATATTTATTATCCCAAAGGGCTTTAGCCCAGAAGGGCTATTCATTTCGAAACGGCATTTCGCGTCGATTCACTTTTCAAACTGTTGCCACCAAATATTATCGCCATGTATTATATTTAAAGAAAGCAAATAATGAAGAATCTGCATGAATGCATGAATGTTTCACGCATTGTGAAGAAACAACGGTACCTACAGCCATCCAATTTTGAATAACCTGTTATTCCAACCGAGCATGGGAAGCCCGAATTTTGAATTTCGAATTTGTTTTACTATCTATTTAAAATTTTGTAAACATTTGACGAATTATTGATTAACAAACTCAACGATTTCAAAGAGAGCAATGGCAACACTCTACGAAAAATTTTTTTATCTCCAGCGCGCGAGACTGGGTATCAGAAATTTCCAAAGATACGCTCTTTTTAAATTATTTTGTGATATTGCTGTCGAATTGAATTTTATGATTTAAGTGCGAGGAACATGACATTTAATAAATAAAAGTAACACACAAAACGTTAAAAAAGGCCTTCGGGTGTAATATAAAATCTGAGACCTTTCAGAATTTTTAGTCCAATGGGGCTTTGTCCCTGAAGGACTATTGTTTTCGTTTTGGCATTTTGCGTTGATTCACTATGAATGTCCGATTTACTTTTCAAATTGTTGCCACTAAACATTATCGGCCTGTATTGTATTAGAAGAAATTAAATAATGAAAAATCTGCATTAATGTATGTATGTTTCTCGCATTGTGATAAAAACAACGGTACCTAGAGCCATCCAAATTTGAATAACGTACGATCCACCCGAATATGGGCATCTGAAAGCCAAAATTTGGAATTTGTTTTATTATCTATTTCACATTTCGTAAAACTTTAACGAATTTTTAATTAACAAACTCAACGATTTAAAAGCGAGCAATGGCAACACTCTGTGGTAATAATAATAATAATAATAATAATAAACTTTTAATCTCCAGCTCGCGGAACTGTATATCGGAAATTCTAATGATATGCTCATTTTAAAATTATTTTGCGATATTGCTGTTGAACTGAATTTTATAGTTTAAATGCGAAGAATATGATATTTAATAAATAAAGGTAAAACACAAAACGTTAAAAAAACGACCCTTT
This sequence comes from Stegodyphus mimosarum, assembly GCA_000611955.2. Classification (NCBI taxonomy): domain Eukaryota; kingdom Metazoa; phylum Arthropoda; class Arachnida; order Araneae; family Eresidae; genus Stegodyphus; species Stegodyphus mimosarum. The sequence continues at coordinate 215,807 of KK120001.1, forward strand.
GGACGTAATTTAAAATCTGAAACATTTTAGATTTTTTTTCTTTCCATTTTAATTAACAAACCCAATTCAATAAGAGTAATATTTTGCCACGACCGGAAATAAAATACTTTTATCTTTTAAGTAACCAGCTTTCCAAATTTGTTTCGGATAAGTACTTTCAAATAATAAAGATGCCTTCAAATAAGATACTTTCAAACTTAATCTGCAAGTTATTAAGTAATAAACTAAGCGATTTAAAAGTAACAAACACAATTCTTAAGAATATATTTTTCTACTTTTTAATGTGATTCATTTAAACAAACATGCATTGAAATCATGAGAAGTCTAATTAGAAATATTCAATATTTTTATGAAATTACTCTAAATAGTAAAATTTTGAGTGGCTTAAGTGCGATAAACGTGATACTTAATAAATAAAGTTAACACATAAAAAGTTAATAGTAAAAAGATTAAAAAAATTTCTTAGTCTTATTACTAAGAAAACTGAATTTTAACATGATAAACTGACAAAAGACTTCAAAAAAATATTAAAACTTTTTATGCTAAAGTCAACACTGAATCGAGAGTACCAAACATATGCTGCTTGGCAGCTTTTAAACATTTTGTGATTTTGTTGCTGAACTGTATATGAGATAAGTGGGAAGAAAACAATGATTAATAATAAAGCTAAAAGAAAACAGGAATGAGTCCAAGTGCCAAACTGGTAGACTGCAAGCTAAGCGAGAGCGTAAAAATTTTTACAAGCCCTTTTTTGGCGTCTGTTAAAATCTGGAACCTTTAGATTATTATTTTATCTATTTATTTATTTATTGAAAAAACAACGATGCATATAGCCATCAAATTTTGAATAACGTAGTCCTCAACAAGAATATGGGCTCCTAGGACCTGAATCTTGAATTTCGAATTTGTTTTGTTACCTATTTCATATTCTTTTTTAACGAATTTTTGATTAAGAAACACAACGATTTCAAAGCAAGCAGTGGAAACATTATACGGAATAAAATATTTTTATCTCCAGCGAGTGATACTGTGTATGGGAAAATGTAAAAAATGCTGTTTTTAAATGTTTTTAGCTCAAATGCTCTCGAAACGTGTATGATGTGTGAATGAAAAAAAGCCCCTTTAAAGCATAATATAAAATTTGAAAGCTTTTAGATTTTTTTCATTTGTTTATTTTAGATCGGTTGGTGGAACGATGATGTGAGCGAGGATTATAATTTCGAAGAGCGTAAGTTAAAGCTGGAGGCAGATATCGATATGCACGTAATAAGCGACGAAGATTTAGTTGAAAGGTATTCGACATTAACGAAGAAAGATGTGAGTAAACTCAGAAACCAATTAATAACAGCAAACATTGCTTTGTATTATCCTTTGCAAGATCACGAAGAATCGGTGACATTTGACGGTTATTTTATTTTCTCTGGTGCACCAAATATATTCAGGTATGTGTTATTTCATTACATTGTGTATTTTTGCTTTAACATACAACGAGACTGTAGGGCTTTTTCTTGTAGAAGACTGGCGGCAGGCAGCGCATCTGACACCGTATAATGTTTAGTATATTGGTGAGGTTGCGTAATACTTACTGCATTTTGAACTCAAAAGCATATTTATTAGAATCACGAGAAGCTATTTACAAATATATATAATTCATGGATAGCATAGAACAGTTATTGAAATGAAGTATAGTCCTCGTGACGTGAGGAGCCTGCCAGCGAGGGTCTCTCTGGTCGAGAGTTTAAGAGCATTCTAGGTCTAGAATTCAGGAGCCTTCTGACGTGTTGTTCCGATGAAAAAAAAAATCTTCAGACTGAATTATCCGCGCCTCCTTAATTTTTCATTTGCATTTTATACACTCTGATTCGTTATATCTGGAACGATATCAGAGGAAAAACAAAATCATTGGTTCGTCAGCCCTCCTGAAATCGAGAGGCTTTGACGATAGACACGGTTCAGAACGCTAAAATCTCCTGACACTAGTCGTGAAGTGTCTCTTGCACTGTCAACTGGAATGAATTATTGCGTCTGCGATGTCAGAAACATGTCGTGTGATACATCGCAAAAGCTTGGAAACAGTGACTTGCGGGGACCGCACAGACGATTTTCTTATCTCTATGTGGTCCGCGGCATGCTCACTATAAAAATTTACCTGTAAAATATAAACCACTCACACATGTAATGTACTTATATTTAAAAAAGCAGTTTGCTTTCATTACTTCGCACGTATTAATGCAATCACACCGGCACAAATGGCGATTTTTTGGCACTAAAATGTTAAAAGTTACTTCTCATGTCCAACTTGCGATTTTTGAGACTTTTTTTTTAAATCCAAAACTATCGATGGCGTAAGTTAGCAAACGCTACTATTAATGACGTTCGGTGTATGTCATTTATCGTAAGTTATCAAGCATTATCAGCACACTGAAAAAAAAACACATTTCAGAGACTTAAAATACAATTTTTAGTTGTTAAATAAAGATCATATAATGTATTAAAAATCGGCAAATTTTCTCTATTTTTTTTCTTTGAGCTGTTCTCGCCATGTACACAGCGATCTGTTTTTGCTTCAAAAATCAGTGAACATCACAAACATGGTATTGCTCAAGGCTATTTACCAAACGCATTTCATCGTTATTCGTTTCAGCGATTTTGCAGCAAAGTACTGTATTCCTGTAGAAATTTTAAAACAGTTTCTTCAATTGCTGGCAAATTCCAAAAGTGCATAATTTAAAACTGAGTTTAAGGCAGAGGGTATCACGATTTGCTTATAAAACCGTTGGAACTAGGAATACAACAAAAAGAACGCATACAAAAATGGCGGCTTTGCTTGACTAAAGGATTGTTATAAACAAGGTTGCCAGAGTTTAGCCCATTCTAAAAATTTGGCGATTTCTAGTGAGGGTTTGCGATAATCATTATTTTTACTTACTAAAGTACAGGGTGATTCATACAAATTCTTGCTTTTTTGTTTATAAGTCCAAAGGGGCAATTTGCCCAGAAGGACTATTAATTTCATTTTGGCATTTTGCGTTGGTTCGCTATAAATGTCGGTTCATTTTTCAAATTGTTGCCACCAAATATTATGCCTTCTGTTGCCCAGCATTGTTGGTCCGAAAATCGCACCTTCAATTTTTCTGAAGCCAAAATTATTCAGAAAACATCTTCTGAACTGAATTTTCTAAAGGCGTTTCACATTCAAAAAATCCTTTCTCTCTAGTTAACGTATCAGGACTACTGTTTCTTCTAATTGATTTTGGAAACATAACTGGAGTCCTGAGTAGGAACAGGGAGCTTACTAAAAGCTATGTTCGTGCGTGTGTAGAAGATAAAACAAAGATAAGAAGGGTTAAAATTACCCTTTATTTGCTTATCGATTTTACAGACGTTCCGGCACTTCGGGATACAAAGACCAACCACTTGCGGTCTGAATGTAAAAGAATATAAGACTACTAACTAACTAAAATTTAAATGAGAGCTAACTTTTAATATTTTACAGAGATGATTAGCACAAGACTGGCCTTTTAAATTACTACGTCTGTAGTACGCAAACTGTGGAAAACTACAATACATCTTTAACTTTCAAGAGGATTTAAACCTCTGGTTTTAAAGGCAGACAGTAACTGATGGCAAGCTCGCGTGAAGCCTTGTATCAAGAGGGCTCTTTCTCCTTCTACTTTTAGCAAAAAGCCACAACTTAAATCCTTAAGCGTTAGCAAGTACAATTTGCATAAATATATTCCCGCGTTAATTCTCGCCGGAAGTGGAAAATAAGAGATGATAGTAAAGTTTTAAAATAAAATAAATGTTAGCGAACTTAAAATCCTTACAAAGGATCCTAATTCCAATCCATCTTTGCCTTCAGCCTTTAAGGAAATTATGTTTTAGTTCTCATTTCAATAATAGATTGCGCCAGGAGTTTAACTCCTGGCCAGCTATTCTTATCTTATCTTATCTAACCACTACATCTTATCTTGCTCATTTGCGCTTTGGCAGCTGAGAAAGAGGGTTCGATAAAACCGTCGAAACTAGTCCTGTAAAAATTTGCAAATATAACACTGATTTTTGTTGTTTGACTTCTAAATTAATACAGCATTAATATTAAAAAAAGTTTTCTTGGGAAAAAGGAAATTTGCATTCTTATTCTGCAACTTCCAAGTATGGTGTCACAAATCGTCCTCCTTTCAGATTAAAACGAATCAATACCGAATCTATTTATAAGATAGGAAATGTTTATCCTGTTATGCATTAAGATAAAGTAGCAAAAAGTGAAAGGACTCTGGTTTCAGGGAAATAAACTTTACTTGAGAAGTAGGTCACCAAGAAATCGCTCTAAAACCTTCTTTGTCTCCCCCCCCCAAATAAAGATCGCTTATGTGTTTGTGCATGTGTACTGTAAGCACAGAGACGAAGAAACCCAGCGCTACGGTATGTAGATGTCTTATGCAATATGAAGCGATTTTAAAAAATCTATACATATTTTTTAAATCAAATTACTTGAAAATATTTTCTGTATTCTTGTTACGGATCTTCACTAAGCAAACAAACCAACAATCTCAGAGTTCACGGTTTGCGCCGTCAAATCGAACTTTTTATGTGAACTTCATTCCATATCTGTAACATAATTAACTAACTTTTCACGATAGTTAAAAATAAATTCTTCGATTTGCTTTTCCTTTTTTGAAAACAAGAATGATTACAAATATTCCGAAAGCAATTTCCTATAATTTTTCTTATTTTTGTTTTATGCGTTCCGTCCCTTCCCCAAATATGCGACATTACGGTTTTAAATCTGACAGAAGTTTCCTTATTTCCTGATCTCGCTTAGAAACTTGGCGATTCCTTCTAAAAACAATGCTTCCACGCTTGGCTAAGTTACAATCATACATACGAGTTACGAAAATTTTGGACAATTATTGAAAGATCCTAAGCCATGTGAACGGCAAACAGTTCTTATTTTGATGGAGCACGATATTTTTCACAAAATAAAGCAACGATACATAAAAAAGCTAATAAATGTAGTCTAAATTATTAGCACTTTCGTATATTAATAATCTGACCCATATTTAATACAGAGATATAAGGAAATTGTTTCACAAAAATTTACCTTTGTTGCTAAGTAAAAATAAAAATGAATGTACTGTTTGATATATATCATTTTACAGACATTTCTGTCTACGAATCTACTAATTAATAATAACAGTTACTAATAATAAAATAACATTTTCTAGGTTCCAGAAAAACTTTGTTATGGAAAGCAGCTACAATGATTTAACACTGACGTCACATTCTGTCTATAGAGAAGAATCCGGTGGGGCGACATTGAGCCATTCCTCCTTCTTTACAAACACGATAACTCAGAAAAAGGCCTACAATATTATTGACTATAAGAGATCATATACTGGAGACAAATGCATTGAAAGAGACTTTAAGCAAAATATTAAATCTGAAGTATTTGATTTATCCACTAATGCTTCTTACAAGTGCAATTCAAATGCAGAACATACGCATACATTACTTTTAAATATTACAACACAGTCTTCCTACTGGCACCTTTTAAATACAAGACTCGAACGTAAGTATCGTTATATATAATGTAAACTATCTTAAATATTTTATAAAGAATATGAATAGGAATATAATAATAAGAGTAATAAAAACCGATACAAATGATTAAAACTTGTACTTATGTACTTGCTTTTAAATTAATCTAATGATAAAGTAATATTTATGTATTTAGTTTTAATTTAATTAATAAATATTAAAATTTATCAAATATGAAGATTTTAATCGCCAAAGCCGAACTTTCGGAATAAATTTGGCTGGAGAGGGATGCATTCATGGAATTTTCTAAGAGAAATTGGCTTGTGTCTGCGTTCCACAAAACGCCAAGAACGTCTATGCAGCTAGCCTTATCGCTGGAGTTTGAACTCGTACCGAACTACGAGTGCTCAGAAACTTTACCGCTTAGCTGCTGGAGAGCCTGGAAACAATGGAACTTTACTTGACGATGCAGCCAAGCCTGCTCTGCATCGATAAATATAATTACATATACCTTTTCAAAATGCGAATTTGCGTTGATGTTGAAGCATTCTTTTTTTAGCATTGCGTACTTCTAAATGGTCAGAATCGTTTGTAATTTTTTGTACTTCTCTTTCGTATTACTCCGATACAATATTCCGGTTGATGCAAATGAATTGAGTGATTTAAAAAAAGAAGAATACTTGCTTATAATTATCTCCAAGAGCATCAATGCATTGTTGCCAATAATAGGCGAGATCATTTACACCACATGTAAAGTCTGTGTCTATGGAAAAGTTGAAGTCCTTCACTGCCAGATTAATTGATGGATTAGGACAAAAAATGGCTCTGTTGTCGACAAAAGAAGGTAATCTTTGCGAACTATCAGGAAACTATGGCGGATGACACAATTTTATGTCCCAAACTGTTGATCTGCTGGACATTGTCTCTAACATATATGGCAGAGCGTAATCCCGAAACAATGGGATTGCCTATGTTCACAAGTGTTGGTTGCTTGTAACGCAGTTTATCGTGCATTTGCCGTATACCTGCGCAATAACAATCTGCAGTTATCTTTTCACATCACGGAAAAAATGTGTAATGCCCTAACGCCAGCAGAAAATCAGCATACAGTAGACATCTCCTTTGGATGCAAAAGGGCCTTTTGGAGCTTTTACTTCTCAACCACTGCGATGAACATGAACGAAAGTCGCAGAGTATCCGCTGCTTACCCACAGTCATAGTTCACCGAAGGAAACTCTCTTCGTTACTTCCTACTTCAGAAAGTACACTTCCACACGTCTTCCTTTTTTTCATCGATGAGTTCAAGACGAAGCCACCTGAAGAGTTTCCATACTTTTCCTACTGTTGAGAAGTGTAGTGAAACAGTTCAGATTTATAATTTAGTGACTGAGCTAGCTTTTGTGCAGTTTATTGTGGACTTGATTTAACTAAATCCTTTAAGAATGTAGAAAGGACAAGGGCCGAGGGGTTCGTTTTGTAGCCTCGGAAATCCTGAGCGATATTTTGAAAACAAAGAGCAAGTGGATCTCTCATAAATTGTTCCCCCTCCTAATGCTGTATTAATGTTTTCCACTGCATACGCTACAGAATTTCTGATTTGATACGCTACAGAATTTCTGATTTGATACGCTACAGAATTTCTGATTTGATACGCTACAGAATTTCTGATTTGAACTCTTGAAGGTATAGCAACCTTAATATGACGGGGTTCTATGATTAACTTGATGCTGGTGTACTTAATGGTAGTTGAATGAAACAACTATTACAATTGTGTCACTCAAGTCAGACTTTGTTGCATGACATAAAATTTTGTACAAATCTCAGCATTTGCTTTTTTCCGCAATCAGAAGAATTTTCTATCCATACTTTGAAATAAACGTTCAAATTGTTGACGTTTTGCTTGGATTAATGACTGTTTACCAGTTATGCATATATATTTACATATAAAATACCAAATAATTTGAAATTAGTTTAAATTGTGTGAATTATTGATTTGTTATGCATGTTTTCTGCTATGTCTTTCAGTTATCTTAATATTCAACATGAACTCTGCATAAATACGACAATTCTTTTTATCTTATATTTTATCATCTGTGTTATGTTGCATACGAATTGCAAATCTAGTTTCTATACCACGTAGACCACTCTAAAACTTTGTAAATGGAAATTTATGCCTTTCTTGTTTTGTTTTTGAAATAGGAATTTTAACTTTTTCCATTCTTCACCAGAAGCTCTACAAACGATTTGAATCGACAATATTTAGTCGCTTTACTTTTATTAGAATACCCATCTGCAACTTTACACTAATTTAATAGTAAATTAAATTAATGTAAGAACTGAAGTGAAGTTTTCGTAATTGAATATATTTATCATGTATCTTTGAGAATATCGCTGCTTATTTTATACACACTTGTTTGACAGTCCTGTGATATAATGATTTTTACTTTCATGCCTTCCGTTTAAAATAAAGTTTTATTACAACTAAATCACCTTTAATAACCAATATGATTGAATTACTCTAATTTGAAATCAACTGGCATATTTAAAATATTCATCTCTTAACAGAAATAGTTGAAGATGTCAATTCAGAATATAGTTACGAAGAAATGAATTTTAGGCATCCCTTGGCAACTATAAATGTTACAGCAGAATGGCTGAAGGATGACCACAAAAAGAAAGTTATTTTCACCTGTTTGGTAAGAATCTTTTAAGAATAATGTTCTAAATTGAAAATGTTTCGTGCAATTGATTGAATACTTTATTCTTTTTCAAGTAATTACTATATAATATCTTAGCTAAATTGGGAGTTCTTTAGAGATAGAATATTGAAGATATGTGTAGAGACTATTCGCTGAGTTCTTGTAAGAAGTCCAAAGAACGGTTAAAATTACTCTTTTTTCCAACTCATATTAAGTTAATAGATAACTCTTCTCGGGCTTACAATAAGTTACACTTAATTAACCATTGAATTGAACCTGTTTAACAGCCTCTTGTTTAGACGAATTTTTGTCTTCGAACTAATTCTTCAAGAACACAAACTGAACGCAAAATTTTAACTGAAAGGTTTATAAAAGGCTATGTCTTGCAGTACTGTTTTTAAAATTTCTGTTTTTTAAAAGCACCTTAATTGTTAAACGCAGTAGTACGTGTAGAACCGAGGTTCTTTGCTGCAGAAGTACAAATTGCACTTAGTTGAAAACATGAAATTTTAATCGGCTTCTTTCCTTAAGTTTAACAAAATAGATGAACATATCGTGTCAGACTATGACACATTAGTGAACTCATACGATGGATAACAACGAATGTACTTTATAGGTACAACATGATTTGATGTCTGCTTAACATTCATACAGGCAGGTACTTGGCGATGTAGAACAATAATCCGGAATGCTTGGCTGGATACCTATTTCCACTGCGCTGTTGCTTTTTAGGATTCCATGCATCACTTTCCTACGCTCCAGAGCATGATGGCTGCTGGCCACGTCAACAAACACCTAGAATAGACATGACAGTCTTCAGTACCATCAAAACAGGAAAGACACACACCCCTTTCTCTCTCGCCTTCTGCCTGTCTGCTTCGGGAGGACGCTCCCGCGCCGTTGTATGGTTTACTTTTTCCGCTCAGCGCAGTCGCGAAAGGGAGGAATGCAAATTTCCAACAAGTGCAACTAAAATATAACAAATACTTGCCACCGCTACTTGGAGAATCTCAGAAATTCATATATTTAAATACCTGAAACACAAGAATTCCTTTCAAAGTCTATTAACTCGGCTCCAATCAACGTAGAGCTTAGTCCCGTGTGCTAATAAAATACGAAAATACTCACCAAAAACGCAGATCAGCTATTACGTTGATGGATACTTCCCAATACAAATTCACTCGTTATTTTAAACTCAAACTAATTTGCATTCTGAGATAATAGACTGGGAAAAGGAAGGTACAGAAAAGAATTAATATGAAAGTAAAGTTACCGACTAACAGAAAATAATCCTCTTCCACCCCAAAAAAGAAAAAATTAGTTTTGAAATAGAAAGGAACAATGTAGTATTCAAGCTTAAAATAAAAATGTTTTAGAAGAAAAATAAACTTAAAATTTTTTGTTATATACCGGTATGTGTATGTTTTGAATATGGTGATATGAATTTAAAAAACTGATTAACTGTATTTTTATTTTTAGAGTAATGACTGCACAAATGCTGAATTGTTCTTCGAAAACTTACATACTGGGAAGAAAACTCTTGCTCTTGATATAAACAAAGGCAACGACAAGAGACATTATTCGTACGAGCGAAGACTTTCTGCTGACTCCAAAAATCTAAATGTTAACACAAAATATTCGGATAGCAAGGTACATTTTTTTTTTAATTTTGAAATCTTTTAATTGAAAAAAGTAATCGAAGCAGTTTGTTTAGTCCGTTATAAATAATAATCATAATTATGGTTATTATTGTTTATTATTGATTATTATTGTTTTATTTGTTTAAACAAATTTATTTTAAAGTATAAAATTGCAATAATTTTTCAATTTTAATTTGATTTAATTTCCTAGTTTCTTTCTTTAAATTTCTCCACAACTAGTTAAAGCAAAAATAAGGTTTTAAGTTACAATATATGCTTCGAGAGGAAGGAAGGAGGAATTGTTATTTAATTTAATTAGTCTTGAAAAAAGTAGGATATCTGAAACAGTTATCGGATATCAGTTTTGAAATGTATGTATGAAATATAAGTAAAACTGTCACACGTAAATAACAACATGATTTTGTTTGAACTTTAAATTAACAGAGATAATTCATCTAACATTAACACAGTTTCTTTTCTAGAGAGGAATATTAATAAAAGAGAAGGCACTTCATCAAGGGAGATACAACATTTTAGTTACAAAAACAGTTGACTATATATGAAAGAATAAAAAGCCAACACACTTAAGCTTAAATGTGCTATTAGAGTTCGAAATCAGCTCCAAGACATTTAAATAGAACTGAAGTTTCATAAGAATTAAGTAATAATTAAAAAATCTTAGTAACATTTAAAAGATGCGCTACAGTTTTCCGTTTGGGGGAAAAATTAAGTCTAAACAAAACAGCAAGTGGTTGTAAAAGCGCTTGACCTTTGGTCTTTTATAACTTTTTTGTTATTACAGCATATTATTTATCAATGCTAACAAAATGAAACTTTTAAAATTAAATCGCATTTCTCAATAATATTTCCAGACTTCGCGATGAAAGTAAATTTCATTAATGTTTGCACTATTCGTATAATAGTAAAATACATTTCTAAAGCTACATATTATGAAAATCGGCTATAAAATTCTCAGTTTGACTATCATCTACAGCAAAATTAAGACCTAATAATGGTAACTAAATTCTGTAATTACGTTACCACTGACATTATGTGCATTAATGGTTCTGTAATTGCTTAAGGACTGTACAATTTGGCCAAAACTAAAAAATCCAAGCGCACGCGATGAAATTTCACAGCAAAACAATAATAAGGATAATAAGAATAATGAAAAAGAGAAAGAAAGAAAGAAATCAGTACGGCGGGTTAGATGAACTATTGCTCAAACTTGATATCTAAACAAAACAAAATCTGTAATAAATATACTAAAGCTTTGAAAAGTTGTAGATACATAAGCTAATGTAAAACGCAAAATTAGGCCAGATAAAAGGCAAAACTTCAGATTGTAGTCAAACATTTCGGAAGTCTACCATTAAAACTTCAAAATGATGAACATATACAAACATATATATGTAAATATTAAAAGATTAAAAAGAAATTGCAAATTGATCTTGATGGGCAGATTTCGGTTTGACACCTAAAATGATTTTAAGCTAAGCTGTTATGACAGCCCTGTTAGTTTAAGAATTACTATGCAGAATTTATAGATATATAGAACATAAAATTTTATATTTAAAATGAGTCTTTCAAAATGACAAAGCCCTCCAAAAAATACTGTAACATTATTTCGTCGTAAATTAGTACCAGGGGGAGACCTATAAAGAAACGTATTTACAAGATGTAGCTGTACATTCATTTCATTTTATCGCTTGCGGATGAGACTTGCAACAAATATTTCTATCCATTTACAATATTTTCTGTTTGCCAGGATGCCAAATCAGCAAACTGAGAAGCAAGATAATACATACATGAATTTTGATGTTCTTGAGGAAGAAGGGCTTATGTTCCTGGCTCTCAAAATTGATAGTTTTATATAAACGCATCTTAATCTTTTTTTGGGAAAAGAGGGAGGGCCTAATTTTACATGACCAACCTATTCGAAGACTTCTACATTATTTGTTATTAAAAGTCTTTACATCAATTAAAAAAGATTTGCCACTTTGAAATCCAAAACGTCCGAGACAACCTTTCATTCAAACGATCACAACAGCCCGAAACGCCGAGATTGCGATACTGTTTTCCTTCCTTCCTCAAATGTATGCAATAGCAGAGGCAGTTTCTCCAGATGCATTGTATAAGCTTATTGCGGACAGCTTATCCAAAAAACTAATGGAAGCTTCTTTTCTAGAAAGCAGAAAGGATGTCATTTGAAATCTTTACACCCTTTTGTGCGTTAATAGACGGGAAGAAGAAGAAAAGGACGGGACGGGTAATGAACGAGGAGGGGCATTTCGGTACTTAAAGCATACAGGTTACAGAAGGCTCCGGTTTTCTAACGGTTAATTTTATTCGAAACAGTCGTTCAAAACTTACATGTAATATTTACATCATCAGTAAAAAATAAGTCTTACTTGAATACGCTTCTGACACACGCATTATAAAATTCATGGAACGAGGAAATTATATAATTTTTGAAGCAAAAAGTTTATAATTGGGAACCTTGTAATTGGAATCGATGTTTTTATCAAATAAAAATTTTATATTTCTTTAAGAAAGGCAGCAGGATGATTTGCCACCGTTTATTTAGTATTCGAAACTTCTACACTTAATTATAAGAAAAAAAATCTTTTTAAAAATACTTTTCTTACTTCTTTGATAAAAGAGCTATGAGCTTCCTTTTAGGAAGTTTCTAAGAGCTGAAAGAAGGATAACTGTTTTATATTAACAAATTTTGTTATAAACTGTAACTCCATTTTTAAGATATTTATTATGAACTGACCGGTGAAGACGCGCGCTACTTGTAGCTATGCGAGGACGCGAGTCGAGTTCCGTAGCCCCGAAGTGAGATTGCTTAACAAAACAAAAGAAAAATTGCTCGTGTAATTGAAGAAAAACGTTTAAGAATGATGCTGAGAATTCTCTTTCTCTGAAATATTTTGTAAAAATAAAGTTTTCAATTTCATATTATTTTGAAAGAAATTAAAAACAGGCTTCTGACTCTTTTATTTGTACAAGACTCAATGTAAATTCGTGATTTTATTTTCAGTTAATACAATGAATAAGAGTAGTAATCAAAACCGCTCGTCAATAAAAATAGATTTGTTTGTTTTTATTTTACAAATGTCAAACATTAGTGCGTAAGCCATTAGTTCGCGGGCCCTCCAGTACATTTTAACAATGCCCTCATACCGAGAAAGTGCAATACAGTTATTTAAATGTTCGAAAATCATAGGCTGATTGCATTCACACAGAATACAGTTTCAGAAATCCACCACTGCAATTCTGTGGAGGTTGTCTCGCAAAAAATAATGTCCGCGGTCAGACGTCTAAATAGAGCTACCGCTGTCTTTCTTGGAAAATTGGGAATTAAAGTTGTCCCAATAAAAATAATAAAACAGATTTTCAGATTATCCGACGCTGCCTATCCCTTTTCTCATAAGAAATATTTTTTTGTTCCCTCAACAACTTGTACTTTATAGTAAAATATGTTCATACATATTTGTAAACACTGAATTTTGTCCTATTATATTTCTATTAGAAAGGCTGGCGATCATACGAAATGACAGCTGTTCTAGATATTATAAATTGTAATTAAAATGATTTGTGCAAAGGTGTCTGCTAATTCAAATGAATTAACCAGGACAGGCGGCGAGGACGCCCCTTTGCTTACTGCCCACGGGGTTTCTCCCTTGCTTGCTTAATTGTTTAAAGTAGAGTGCAATAAAGGAAACCACTGGCGGTACATTTCTTAACAGCCTCAATAAATAAAGGTGATTCAAATAATAAAATGTTAATTCACATGTCAAAGATCTCTTTGTACACAGCATTTCTTGTCTATATCTTTCCGTCATTTTTAAGCTCGTGATTCCTAATGCAAACAAATGTTCCCGTTCACCTGACACGCTCAGTTTGCGTTCAGCTGAAAATTCAGTTTAAAATACAATGTCGGAATAAAATCGGGCAAAATTTTAAACTCTTTAGGCGAAAGGATATTTAGCATAGGAGTTTGGGTAAACCTACCTGATGAGATGTACTACGCACAACTCGTTAGTTGGTTTCATCTCCTTTAATTCCTCAACGTTTGCAAGTTTCTAGGTATTTCATACGTAAATATAGTTAAATGCATAATAAGCAACAATTGTATGAATTAAAAATATTTAAATGTTCTTAAATACCATGATAATTTAATTAAAGCAATGATAACTGCATGTATGGTATCAGTGTATATGGACTATTTGAATGCCATGGCAACTTCACCCCATTGGCTAGTACAGTTATGCAAGCAACCAATAATTTATTGGCGACAAACAGACACTTAAGCCGCAAATAATGCAGAAATACGAGTAGTACAGTGAATTGTAATGGTACAACAACTGTTTAAGCACAGAGAATAGTAAGAGATTACAACAAACATAATGCATATAGTGCAAAACAAACACAGCGTAATATAGGTACCACTACACGGTATTTCTCCCGTCTTTTTAGCATGCGTTCGCGGTGCAATGGTCAACACGTTCGGCGCGTATTCGAGAGGTCCGAGGTTCGAGTCCCGGCGAGAGCATTGCTGATTTTTCATATTTTCTGCATCAAAATAAACCTAATGTCTCTACACCACAAATCACAGAATATTTACGCATCCTCAGCAAAAAAGCAGCAAAGTGCTGTTTGAGACGCTTTGCACAAGAAAATAACGCAGAACGACAATGTGTGTATATTAAACTAATTGTATTTAGTTTATAATTTGTGGGAAAATTTAATTGCTATGGTTGTATTCAGTGTTTTAGAAATGTTTACCAAACGAATTCTAAATAAAATTAAAAATTCTAATTGAATATGCTTCAAATGGAAATAATCACTTTACAACAACAACACTAGAAAACAAAATCTGATGTGTAAACCACATGACTTCCTTGCACGGAATATTAAATTCTACGCACTTTTTGCTGAATTTCATTTAAACATACTTCCTCAAGTTTCATTAGACATATGGGCAGCAATGACCAGTAAGTTGACAACATAAATCATAAACTTAATCGAAAACTTCACTGTACGCAAGTGTTTCGGATAAACTTCAATGAAAGTACAGTGAAATGTAATGGTACAACAACTGTCTAAGCACAGAGAATAGTAAGAGATTACAACAAACATAATGCATATAGTGCAAAACAAACACAGCGTAATATAGGTACCACTACACGGTATTTCTCCCGTCTTTTTAGCATGCGTTCGCGGTGCAATGGTCAACATGTTCGGCGCGTATTCGTGCATTGTTAAACGTTAATAAACATTAATCAGCTGAATGTGTCTGCGCCGCGCGCATTTTTTTCTCTGCGGCTTTCTAATCTAAGGTAACATAATCGTCATATTTATTATTGAGTAATCCATTTGTACAACCAATTTTCTGCTACCTATAAAATTAAACAATTATCTGCTCTGAAGTTATAATCGTATCTATTATTAAAAATTATAAAGTTATTAAATTAATTTTATTTTTATTTATTCATTATTTTATTTTACTTTTATTTATTATTTTATTTACTTATTATTTTACTTTTTGTTATTTATTTTATGTTATTTTATTTACTTTTTTTAGACTAAGTTATCAGAGGCTGTGGATTTCTCAGGTCAAATTATAAACGCTCGGTACCATATCTGGAGAGGAAAAATTGATTTGCCTATTTTGGACAAAATAAGAACTCGCTTCACTTCGGCTTATAGTGCAGCATCAAAATACCTTTCTGACATTACTAAAGATCCTGAACATCCAATCAATGAAATATTGAGACCTGCTCTGAAAGATACTGTATATAATTTCTGGAAAAGCATAAAAACAAAGGTATGATAGCAAATTTCACAAAATGGTTATGAACTTTAATTTTACGCAATTATTGAAATCTTTCTAGCATTTGCTCACCATTAGAGGAATAAAATGCAATCATAAAAGGTATAATGTACGAGATATTTAAGTTTTAGAGAGTAACCATTTCTAGTTATTTCATTGAAGTTCATTCAGATTTTAGGAATACAAAGGACAACATACAAACATTACTAAGAAACACTTCCATTTCGAAATTGTTATTAAAGTTAAACCACTGACATTATGCTTATTCAGATTTTTTTTTCGTGCTTTTTAAAGGCTAACTGAGTAAATTTTTTTTATATATTCATAACAAAAGTATCAGAAGCAAATGTTCGTTCACAATCATTAGTTTTTTTGTGAGCAAAAGGCTTGAAAACTCAAACATACTTTAAACTTCTAATTAATTTATCTGTTCTTGGTTATTAGAACTTCAGAGAAGAGTATAGCGACTATTCGCTCTTGTTCTTACAACTATAAAGACAAATCCAAAGAAGGATTAAAATACCATTTTATTCATTCAAAGAAATACTGGACAGTTGGCTCCACCAAGGCTTACAGAAAAGCCTCCACTTGGGCTTTAACTTGAGATAGAAAATAAGAAACTAAACTAATTCTAACTAAATTTTGCGGAAGCTGTACAGAAATAACTAATCGAGTTGGCCGGTAATTAAACCTCAGCCGCGAACAGGCACGCAGACTGCAGCAGAACGTGTTAAGATAGGCTTAAAGTAACGAAGTGGCACGAAGGCAGAACATGCTCTTCTGAGAACTTCTGAGCTCTTCTCTGGAAGTGACTGAACTTCCCATTAAATACTGGTTCCATTTCATTTACGTAAAACGCGAAACTGAAATCTCATTCTGGCAGGGAGTTGTAAGAGGGAAACAAGAATTTAGGAAAGGGTATAAATAATCCCTACAATGCCTTCTCTGGGAGGCGAACTCGAGGCCTTCTTAATACTAATTGTGTCTTCTGACCATTAAACTGTGAGAGCACGTAGAAGAATGGTTTTTACTTCCTTACATACTTAATGAGGAAACTCGGGAGGGCTTACATTTATTATGATTCATCAGACTTATTACCTAATAAAACCAATTTTATTCTCTTTTAAGAAGAATCAAAATAATTAATTTACTTGCAAAAAAATCAATAATTAACTAAACTATAAATAAATTTCAACTAAGCTTCAATTTAAGCGTTTATAAATATTTCTAATGTTTTTTTTTTCAATGGTATAATAATGTTTCCAAAAAAAAAGGGTAATAACGCATCTTTACTTCAGCATCACGTATCGAAGGCTACTTACTTACTTTTCAACAATTATTAAAAGTTGTGTTACTAAAACTGCTTACTTAATTGTTTACTTTGTTTAACCCGAGTTCCAGTCACGGCAGAATGAGTGAATGATTGGTTTTCGTGGTTTTTTCATACGTAATATGGATACGAACCAGTTTCTCATAGAAAGCTCTCAACGAAAGCAGCCCTCTTCATAGACAGATAGCCCTTGAATCGGTTTGCTTTAATAAATTAATTTAACTTCAAAATTTTTTTCAGTCTTGAAAACAGTGAGAGCTTGAAAATCGAATATATTTCAAGAACACACTATTTAAAAATCATGTAATTTAATATGCATTTCGAGACGAAAATTTGTGCCAATTTTCCTTAGAAAGTCTTCCACAAAGGCATCCCTCCCCTTAGGTAGATAGCCTTCGAACGTCTTGCCATAATCGAATAAACCATATAATTATACATAGGACGTGAATTAATAAGCTAATTAAGAATCTTTGTAGTAAAAAGCCTAAGGTCTAAAACACGACTACAAATAAATACATACAACAAAATCTTGCTTTTCATAACACTTATTCATTTACATAAATAGCATACATATGATGTTTAATTAAATCGAAAACAAAACGCCCTTACAATTCATGCTAATGATTCATAAAGGAAAAGTCATTATCATGAGCTATGTGTATCGGATAATTTAATACACAGTCCAGTCACATTAATGTGACCATCTGTCAAAAGCCAGAATAACCACCTTTCGCAGAGCGGACTGCTGCGAGACGTGCAGGAAGAGAGTCACATAGGTCCCTGAAGGTGTTCTCTGGGATGTTGAGCCATGCCGACTCTAATGCCGTGGCCAGCTGCGCTAGATTACGCGGCTGAGGATCCATGGCGCGAACAACTCGATCGAGATGGTCCCACAGATGCTCGATTGGGTTTAAGTCAGGTGAGTTTGCTGGCCAGGGGAGGACGGTAAACTCATCCTGGTGCTCTTCGAACCACGCACGTACACTGGCAGCTGTATGGCACCTCGCATTGTCCTGCTGGAAGATGCCATCATCCTGAGGAAAAACAATGCGCATGTAGGGGTGAACATGGTCCGCAAGGACAGATGCGTACTTGTATTGATCCATTGTGCCTTCCACAATGATCAGTGAACCTAGAGAATGCCAGGAAAACATTCCCCAGACCATAATGCTCCCGCCTCCAGCTTGGACCGTTCCGGCAATGGTTGCAGGGTGGTTCCTTTCAGAGGTTTCACGCCTTATACGCCAACGTCCATCTGTCCGATGGAGCATAAAACGCGATTCATCCGAAAACGCAACCTGTCGCCACTCAGTGGACGTCCAGCTGCTGTACTGGCGTGCAAATTCTAGCCTTCGCCGTCGATGAACAGCAGTCAGCATAGGTGCACGAACCAGGCGTCTGCTTCGGAGGCCCAGACGCAGCAATGTTCGCTGAATAGTACTTTGGGAGACACTTTTGGTAGCCCCTTGGTTCATTTTGGTGGTCAGTTGCTCAACGGTAGCCCGTCTATCTGCCCGAACGCATCTCCGCAACCGTCGTTCGCCTCTGTCATCTATGGCCCGTGGTGCACCACATTTGCCACGTCGCTGATTTTGGACAGTCCCATTTTGCCATGCACGGTACACTTTTACCACGGCGGCACGCGAACAGTTCACAAACTCAGCCGTTTCGGAAATGCTTCCACCCTTGGCCCGAAAGCCAATGATCATGCCCTTTTGGAAGTCGGATAAATCGCTTCGTTTCTGCATTACGCCAACGATTGAAATGTTTTCCGAAGCCCTCACACACCCTTTATATACGCTCAACTGCACTGTGCTGCCACCTGCCTTCTGTGATTGGTTATTTAACTCTGACATGGAAAGTACGTGGTGGTCACATTAATGTGACTGGACTGTGTATATACATCCTTTTATCAGAAAAGTTGCAGGACAAAGATCGCAAAAAAAAAAAACAGAAAATTGCATATATCAAATGATAATCCTAGCTGCTATCAAAGTAGTTCCCTTGGCTATCTTTACACAGCTGCCAAAGTTTCTGGAGGTCTTGGAAGTAAACGGGGAAATCTTTAACTCCGATGCTTATAAGCTAACTTGTCACAGCCCGTTGGATGTCTGCAGTAATCTTGATGAAGTTTTCTCTTCAGCCATCTTTTCACTTACGGAAAAAGAAAAAATCACAATAACCTTTGACACAAATGTGGGATCACGTCCGGCTATATCCAATAGTTTAGCAGAAATTCTTCGTCTTTCCTCTTTCTGTTCATCTGTTAGTGACTGAGGGACTATTCTTGCATTAAGTTTCCGTTTTTCTAAATCTTCGTGTGAAATCTTATGACACATATCACTATTCAAATTCAGTTCTTCTGATATCATACGGACAGTTACACGACGGTCTTCTTACAATAGCGTCCTTACACGCTCCACGTTTGCATCAGTATGTGTTATAGACGGGTGACTAGCTCTGGAATCGTCTTGCACTGAATCTCTACCTTCACGGAACCCTTTTGTACCACTCGAAAATACGAGTTTTTGAAAATGCTTTGTCCGCATATGCTTGTTTAATCATGTTCCACGTTTTTCATTAGGGTTTTCCCCAGCTTAACGCAGAACTTAATGTTCACTCTTTGCTCATAGTCAGCATCTATTGTGTCACTTTAACGAATGTGATAACAATCCGAACAATGTGTTGCTAAGCACAGCCCTACCATCAGTACTACCATAAGTTTGCATTTAGTACCAGTTAGTAAGTTGCTAGTACCTACCAGCTAGTAAGTTGCCAGTAGTTTACTTGACATGGCAAGGTCAGATCAAGTGAGAATACATACCAGGTAACATAAAAACAACATTTGTTCCTTTTTAGTGCTGCAAACTCAGAAGTAAAAAATTTGTCCTGAAACTTTTCTGACAAAGGACATATTACAGTTTTAATGCTACACAATTTGAATTATTATTTTGAGTAACAAAAAAACACTTTTCCTTCCCACAGAGTAAGGAATTGCTATCACTTCCTTGGACTGCTTTTAAAGAACTTCTTCATGCTGTGCATCCATTTTATTGGGACTTGCAAGCCACGCTAACCAATATACTTCACAGCGTAAAAGAAAAGTCCCAAAATGCTTATAATGAAATTAAAGAGAGATCTATCATTAGTAAGTTATACTTGAAAGTTTTAAAATCTGTTATATTCATGTGTTCAAGTGAACAATATTATTCATGCGTTCAAGTATTGAATTGTTTAGTGACTTATGATTTGGCTCTTGCAGGAATATAATTTGATCCTTACTTGGAAGAAAGACGAAATACTCTCACTTAATTTAGTTGTTGTTAATTGATAGCAGATTGCTTTATTCCCCTTGACAAATCAGTTAATCTGCAATCAATGATATTAGCTGCTTTTTCAGTACTTACAATTTTTTTTTACTTTTTCTTTCGGTATTTTAGCGATTAAGGATTTTTCTTTGCAGATTTTTATGTTTTTAAAGCAAAAGAGGTCTAGAAAATACTAATTTAAAATACTAATTAAAATACTGACTTAAAAAAATATTTTTATTATTATAATTCATACTTTTAAATTGAATTTCTGTTCCTTGAGGATAGTATATAGAACATTTTCTTATTATAAATTATTCGTTTATTACTTTGCACCTTTAGCGAAAGTCATAGGCCTTTTAATTTATTTTTAATTACTTTTATTTAGAATATATATGCAAAATATTGTTTCATTAGAAACTAATTAGTAAAGTTAAATAAAATTAAATACTGTTTTTGCGCCAATGCTACATGCTTGCACTTTATTTACTTATGCTTTTTGAATTTGAATGATACCGCAAATTAGTTCGCAGCAATAATTAACCATTTTATTTTGTTTGCAATTGCATTTACATAACTTAAAATTTTAATTTGCTTTATATGAATGAGATAATAATATTGTATCTGTTAAATTCATATATATATATATGTAAGTATTACAAATAATTAATATCTTGAAATAATATTTTTATAGTAACAATAAATATCAAATTAACAGCATTCATATTTGTATTAATATTTTTAATACCTAAGAAGGGTAGCAGTAGTCTTACATCTTCAAAATCTTCATATATTTATACCTAAAATTTTTTCACATTTATAACGAAATTAGTTACATATGAATAACGTGTGCAAGCATGAGTGCTTACGTGAACAAAAAACACTAAAACCACTGAGAATCTTTACCTTTTAAAACTCAATTGAAGAGTCGAGGTGCATGCCAGCAGCCTCCCGAAAAGCAAGTTGCAAGTGTACCAAACACAGAAAATTTTAATAAGTTGTCTTAAATATCTTTATTTATCCTCATTCTTTAGCATTTGCACTTAAATCTGTCAACCATGCCATAATGTTCAATTTCGAAACAATGAAAAGTCTTCGCATATGACCACGATTTATACCACCAAATATAAATGCGAAAAATAAAGATTCAGTTTTATAAATAAATTAACGTAATTTTTAACTATTTGTACTTTACTGCTAAATTTAGCTGTTAATTTCTTTTTTCCTTAAAAGATAAATATTTTATTTCAGCATTTTTCCAAACATTTCATTTATTATAAGCTTCATAAAATTTATTTGCAGTATGGGCTATTAATTACTTTAATGTCCCTGAAGCCTTCTATGGAAGCATTACGAATGTACAAGCAAGTATAAAAAGTCTTCTGAAAGTATTCCTGCAGGATGATGAACATTTGGAATTTGAATTTAAAACTGGAAAATTATTAGTATTGGAAACCTTTAGATATGTATGTAGATATTTTTTTTTCCACTGATTTTCTTAAATTCATATTTATGAATATATCAGCGAGTACTAATGCATAGTATAGTATTCTTCCAATTAGGCATTTGGTGAAAGAATAAATTAAATCTGAGAACAACATTCACGTGAAAAATGAATTACGGTATAAATATGCTTTGAATTACATTAAATTTATAATCGTAAGAACAGGGGAAAATATCTCCTCCTGCAAGCCAGTATACCGAAGAAAGTATCAAATTCATAGTAATAGATAGCAGACATTAATTTTTCGGTTATAATTAGTCGCGTGTTTGAAAGAAAATATTAGTACCAAGTTTAATAAATATAATAAATAATGAATATCCAATGAATATTTTAATATGAGATTTTGCTATCTCTAAGTCAGAAAAGCCAAGCTCTTGTTATAAGATAATTTATCTTGCTTCATTAAAGTGTACAGAATCAGGTTGAAGATTAATGGCGATTAAAGCAATTTCAGCATAGTACTGAATTCAGTAACATAATATATACACTAGAACAATAGTCTCAAACTGGCTGCCGGCAGGTCACATGCGTCACCAAAGCAATTTTATGAGACCTATGAATACATTTCAATTATACATTTGTTCTAAAGCTTTCAAGATTTTTAGTTATTTGAAGTCCGAGCTTTTCATTACCATTAAAAAGGTAATTAATTTGCAGAATGGAGCTAATTAATTTACAGCCTTATTTCGCAATGCCATCAAAAAATAAATAACGAAATTTGGAATTTTTTCATAAGAATAAATGAAGGCTTTGATTGAGAATACGTGAACAGTACAGTTGAAAACTTATACGAAAAGATTCCGAATGACCGATGAGCATGTATACTGCGGGGACCAAAAAAAAAAAAAAAAAAAATATTCTACTGGGCCAATTGATGAAATTCAAACTGCGTTTTGATGTCTAGAAAGTGCGACTTAGGATATATAT
The DNA here is from genome assembly GCA_000611955.2 of Stegodyphus mimosarum. NCBI lineage: Eukaryota > Metazoa > Arthropoda > Arachnida > Araneae > Eresidae > Stegodyphus > Stegodyphus mimosarum. The sequence continues at coordinate 238,598 of KK120001.1, forward strand.
TAGATTTATATATAGCATTATTCTAACATAGGTATTTTGACACAAAATCGGACTTTTTCTGGAATGACATGCAATTTTTTTTTTCATATTTAGATTCTACGGCTCAAATTATGCCAAAATATTAAATTTTGTAAAATTTGGTGCGAAATTTACGCAGAAATTAAAAAAATTATATTGGCGCATTTTTTTTTTTTCCAGTTGCGCCAAGAATAATTTACTTGGCGAATTTCTTAATTTATAGCAACCTAATTTTCCTTTTCTTTTTTGCATTGCAGACGAGCGGAAAAAATGCCATCGTTCATACTTTAAAATAAATTTAACAAAGTGTTGAGTTGAAGTTACCATCGCTCAAAAAAATTATGCCAAATTTCAAAATGCGCCATTTCATGTATACCTTAGAAAATTTTTCATTAAAAACTCTTAATTTTTTTGCAGGTGTGCTTAGAAATACATCTACTTTAAGAGGATGTTAAAAATTTTATAGGTTGTAATACAAAAATATTTTCGAAAAATTTATAAAAAATATTTAAAAATTACAAATTTAAAAAATAAATCATAAAAAATGTACGAATTATATTTGGATTAAGCCTAAATTTCGAATTCTGGAAGAAGGAATCAACTAAGTTTAAGAAAAAAAAAAGAGAGATTAACAAATATGCATCAAATTCAATTAACATTGAGGAGCTAAAATTTTGAGAGTTAATTTTTTAAAAACTACTCGTGCGATTTTTACAAAACTTGACAGTTTGGCGTAATTTGAGTCGCAGAATCGAAATATAGAAAAAAATTGGCATGTCATTTCAGAGAAAATCCGATTTCGTGTCAAAATATTTATATTAGAACAATACTATATATAAATCTAATACATAACCCAAGTCGCGCTTTCGAGGCATGGAAAACGCAGTTCGAATTTCGTCAATCGGCTCAGTAGAACGCAAGATATAGAACTTCCCAATCCCCCCCCCGCAGTGTACAATCTGTAATGAAGATAATTTTTGTCCAAGTGTACATATTTTATCAGAATCGAAATAAAATCAAGCGTCAAGGTGTATTAAGAAAATAAGACACTTATAAATTGTAAAGTATGTAGCATCGAAATTATGCATCGAAAGAAAAAGAGTAAATAAGAGAAAGGCAATCGGCTGTCATTAAATAAAGTAATTAATGGTGAATTAAATATGTCAGAAATATTTTAAATAAATACACTCTGAAAATTTAATATTTAGCTATCAGTATATGTGAATAGCAAAGCATAAACAACAAAAATATATTGTAAGTACCAAACCTTAGATTTGCGACAGAAAATAAATATAAACTTGATTTTTTTTAAATTTGAAATATTATTATTATTAGTGTTTACGTATATTCTGATAAATATGTAGGAAACGAAATGTAACATTTATTTAAAAATTTTTATTTTATGAGTAGCTTATTTTGTTGCCCGTCAACGGTTTTCAGATCATAGTACATTCGGCCAATATGCAATTTGAGTTTGAGACTATTTTACTACAAGTTCATGACGAAATTTTAAGATTTTAGAGTCAAATTTCATGTCATTAAATTAACATTTTATGATCTCAGAGTAATTTATGATACTAAAATAAAATACAGGGTGGTCCAAAATTATTGAGTGCGTTTCACATTTGAATTGCGTTCCACAAATAGACCTCATGTGAAAGTTATTTAATAATATTTAAAATTGTGTGAAACTGTTTTAATTTGTCTTTCCAAGAAAACGATAAAAATATACGCACCTCATTTTGTTCTTTTTTTTTCAAACATGAAATGCACTCAATAATTTCGGACCACCCTTTATTGTTTTCTAAAACTTTATACTTCAAAAATGATAAAGATAAGGTTTTTGACAATTATTGATTTTTCTGTTTATAATGTTTGCAGTGGCCCTCAATTTCCTTGGATCCTACCGAGTTCTACCCATTTTTTAAGAAAAACGTACAAGAAATAAAACCCCACCATGAACAAGGATTCGCTACTAAGATCGCAATGATATTCGGCCCAACCCACGTTTACACTTTCGATGGCTATGTATACGATGTCGCAAAATATTCATCAGATTGCATCTTCTTGTTAGCCCACGATCTTCGAACATCTTCGTTCACGGTATTGAGTTCCAAGGAAGCTATTCATGTTTTGTTCCCCGAGATAAGTCTCTCTATCAACGCTGAAAATGAAGTTTTCGTCAATGGTAGTCATATTCCAAGTCCTCTACCAATACAAGCAAATACTGTGTAAGTTACTCTTATTATTACCAACGTCTATAGGGTTTTAGAGTTTGATAAATGTATTGTTCAGCTGCCTAAGTATAGGCAGAGGTAGTGATTAAAATGCATCTCAACTTGCTTTCTTTAACACCATCCGCTTCAAAAAGAATTTAAAGTATTTTCGTTTCATTTTATACGGTTGATACTTTCCATTATCGATTCAGTGGCTAACAATGAGAAGCAATATAAAGTTGTTTTGTGCAATATAAAGAAAGCTTTTACGAAAATTAATTTATAATTGTTAGCTCAGAAGAGCTATTAGTCTCGAAACGACATCTTGCCTCTGTTCAATATAAACGTCCGTTTCACTTTTCAAATTGTTGCCACCAAATATTGTAATGCCCTGTATTATATTTAAAGAAATTAAATAATGAGGAACCTGCATGAATGTATGTATGTTTCTCGCACTGTGAAAAAACATTAAATATTTCGAACTTACAGCACTCACTGCCTAAAAAGTTTACCAATGCCAATGTGCCAGCTCAGTGCCTGTCTTCCTTGGCTGCTGTATTAATTACACAGAAACAACTTTAGCCTCATCCTGGGTAACGTACGTTGAGAAGTAACATAACGTTTCTGACAGCATAAATGAGCAACCGAGGTGGAGAAAATCCCAGTTAGTCGAAGTTCGTAAAGATGCGAGATGAAATTCACAAGGATGTAAAATGCAATTTGAAGGTAAGCGCCGGTTATGGTTGTAGATTCCTCAACGCAGAACAATAGCAATTACGGTGATTATATGGCGTTGGTATTGAAGAGTGATGAGATGCCGTAGCTGTTTTCGGCTGGAGGCTAAGGGTCAGGAGCGTCAGGGTTGGCTGTGGAAGATGGTCTGTACGACATAGTAATTCAGGCAACTAGCTGGGGGCGGGGTAGGCTCATTTTGAAGGCATAGCCGAATGATAATGAGGGGAGGTAATAAGCAAGTTAATAATTAAGTAAGCTAAACTAAGTTATATAAAAGTACTAAAATTGTTATGGAAATATATTAATTGCATTAAGAATATATGAAATGCATTACAAGAAATACCAGTAGATTAGTGTTTGACTAATCAGTTATTTAGACACTTCCTCAGTAGCCTCAGATAGTATTAGAAAGAAGATATATATTTCAGTTGTATTGTCTGCAGCTTCAAGTGGCTGCTCGTACTTCTTGAAAATATTTAGGATGTTGATTACGTTTTTTTTTCAAATAAGTCATTAAGTTCCTCGACGAATTTGAAAATAGTAAAATCAGCTAATCCGGAGCAATTCGCACTATTGTTGTTACCAATATTAGCAGGAATATAATTATTTTGCGGTCTTATCATCAGATGTTTTATAGTTAGTTATATGTGCAGCCTCAATCGACTGAGGGGAGAAATTCAGTGCTGTCTTTGAAACGTAGTGGTTGTTATGTTGACCCTCTGCAATTCTGCAACCCAGTAAAGTAGAAAATGCGTCTTTAATTGTTCCCAAAAAGTCACCACCGAACTTCTACCACCGAAAAATAATGGCTGGCTTCATCGACGCTCGCATAATATCTAAGATGAACCCGAAGCCTTTCATTAAACTTTCTGGTGCCGGTGAAGCTTGCAGTCTTGGCAGGGCCATACTAAATATTGTTTACCCTTGCAACAGAGTTCGTAATTTGTTCGGGTGCAACTTACAGGGTTATATTTGATCTGTTAATTCTACTTTAGTCCTATATCCCTAACAGACTGGAAGCGAGTTATCATTATATCTCAGATAAAGAGTCTCAATAAAGTTATAATGATACTTTTTATTATAGTTATAATAACACTTTAGATATATATACTTTTTATTTAAACAGAACTTGGAACATAAAAGCGTGACTTTGCAGTACAATGACTGCAGCTCGTGGTGATCCAAATGAATTTTAAATTAAACTTGGAACAGTTGTCAAGAACTCCACAATTAAATGCTTAGCTAGAAACTGGCTCGATAAATTTGCCGGATCGTCAGAAATAAAGTATCGGCGGCGAGAGACCACAAAACCGAATAATTTCAACAGCTAAAGCTGGCGGAAACTAACTACTTGACACGAAACTGCCAGAAACACTCTGTATCTCCAACCCGAGAACCTCAGCTTAAATACTCACAATTGCTGATGATATGAGAAAACTTTAATTAATTATGATGAGGAATACAGAAAGGCATTATACTAAAGACTGAAATTATAATACCTGGTTAATTTAAAATAATAACCTTACACATTGTTAAAATATTATACACATTATTAGTTAAAAAGGGTAAAGAAAAAAAAGAAGAGTCCAAAAAGGAGGAGCGAAAAAAACAGGCAGAAGAAAGAAAAAAAGAACTCCCCAAATTAGACAACTTTTTTACTAAAACATCATATCCAGAAAAATATTCTTCACTAAATATCGTCTCTGCAAGTAAGGTTGAATAGCCTGAACAATTATCGGCTGAAGTTGTTTCTAATAAGCCAACAATAAACATACAAAAGTATCAGATGCGTGCTCATCAGCAGATATAGGTAACTAGGAACAATGAGTGCGAAAATCAGCATGTTCAGAGTTTTTAATTAATATCTCTGCTAATTAAAGTCATATTAAGCTGAGAATGGTCAAAATGGCTTCCCACTTGAATTATTGGAATCCGGGGATACCTCTCTCGAAACTATCCCGCCATTCCGGAGGAGATAATGCAATAAACAAACAGACGCATACATATTTTAATAGCATAAGTAAAAATTCATATTGATTATGTAAGAAAAATATGGCTGATGATATGAGAAAACTTTAATTGATTGTGATGAAAATTAAGAAAAATCTACCAGCCCATTTTCGAAAGATATTAAACAAAGAAATAAGCATTTTACTGCAACATATTGTACATCCATGATGAAGAACAGACAAGTGCCACGATATCCGTAGTGTTATTCTAAATTACTGGATGCTGCATGTTGCCAATCTTGTTGTTTGTTTGTTTGTTTGTTTTTTAACTCTGAAAATATTGTGCGTTCAGATATCAGAGATTGTGAAAATATATCGGTAAGAATTAAAACTAATATAACTTAAATCACAAAAGTTGACTATTGTTAACAATTGACCTCGATGAACAAATTCGATACAAGGCAAATGTTTGTTGGTAAATAATTTTAGAATGATTCTTAAACATTAGGCTTACGCTGCTAAGAAATAAGTTAGCTTTTCGCGGGCATAATGAAGATATAAATGTTAGTTATAATGGCAATTCTTTTATTGCATGTTAAATTATTAAGTAAATATGACAATGTTATGAAACAAGTTTTTAAAATGCCAATAGGAAGTTGGCGATATTTGAGCCCTACCATACGAAAGAGACTAATTAAATGCGCTGGTCATAATTTAGAACAAATTTTGGCGAACCGTATAAATGCATCTTCTTTTTGTTTATCATCAGAACACTACTGAAGCTATATCTAAGACGTTTCAAATAAGTGGCGTTTTTTAAGACATCTTCATATTGCAAGAGATGCTAATTCAGAACCCATAAATTTTTAAATTAAAGAAACATTTCTCGGATTTTATTGCATAAAAGATCCTTCTTCCGAAGGATTGAAAGAAATCATTCTCAATTTCTTGAATAAAAGAAATTTCTATTAAAAAATGGTATTGGAAAAGATGTGATGGCGATTGATTATGTTATGAGTGGTGTCTATAAAGATAAAAACCTTTAAGCCAAATGCAAAATATATATATACTACTCATCTCAAAACTACCTCCTCATTATTGACTCCGCAAGAGGTTTTAAAGAAATATAACTTTTTATATATTACAAAATATGTATTTATTCTGTAAGAAAAGAATAAAGCGATAGGAATTAACAAATTTTACAACCGAATAGATATATCGTAAAAAAATAATCCCAACTCGTTGTTTAGGTAGGTTTACCTCGCTAAATGCAGTAAAATTCCGTTTTGGAGACATTTTGAATGTTTTAACTGAAGTACACTTTAAAGCAATAAAAAAGAGGAACGCTTCAGATAAGAAAGAAAGCAGAAATTTTTTTTTATTAATTGTTATTTATATATTTATGCTAAAGTATTAAATGAAATAAATTATGTTTCAGAACTACATATAGAACACTAATATATGTCTAGATGAAATTACGTAATGTTTAAACAATGCTTGCATAAATATCTATAAAAAAACTGCGAAACGAATTTGAACGTATTTTAGCAGAATCGAAACTACGGGCTGGAAAATCAGATATTATTTCAGAACTTCTAACCAAGAGACAAAATAAGATAAAATGCCATTTTGATACGTTTTCCATGCATCATAAACTTCACCCCGGGAAGAATACTTTAAAGTGACTGTATTTAATTCTTTTTAGATATTATTTTTGCTCAAATAAATTATCTTTTTTGGGGGGAAGGAACCTCGTTATATAACCCATGCTAAGGATACTGAATTAATACAAGTATGTGAAAATTTAGTAGATACAGTCAAATACCAAAAATCTGCCGACCTCAAATCCGCCAACTCCTGAAATCCGCACTGCCTCTCAAAATATAAACATTGAATTTATAGGTTCCAGAAACCACAGAATGGAGAATGAAATACCGAAGAAAAAATATTTATCCAATAATGACGTCATAATTACCGAATAATAATGATTCTGTGTTAGTGGCAGAAAAAATATCTTAGCCCAGAAGAGGTTTTCAATATGGATGATATGTTCAGATGAGCTAACACTGGCATATGATATAACCGATAATGAAATCGCTAGCTCTGTTTCGAACAACTCGCCACAGCAAGAAAATGATTCCGACACCGACACAGGTAAAGAATTTGATAGGAGTGAGAAAAAATCTTTTAATGAGGGTTTGGAACACGGTGAAAAATACTTAAAATATTTAGAACAACAGAGCTGTGTCACAGAGCAAGACATTATGACTCTGTAGAATTTACAAAAAA
>KK120001.1:255652-305176 GCA_000611955.2 Stegodyphus mimosarum
AAAAAAAAAAAAAAAAACTGATGTGACTAGCACGACTTCCCGTCAGTTCCATGCTTTAAACAGCAATGAGCTTCAGTGAAGTAAAATATCACTTCCTATTGATCATTTAAACTAAATCTAATTTGCTGTTCTAATAAACAAAGGTATGTAATACAAAATTTTGGGTTATACTTTATTAGGTACAACTAGATAATAACTAGTTTTTCTAAATATCGACTGAGCAGTGTAATACATATCCCTTAATTTGCTTTTAATTAAAGAAAATTGTGTTTGTAATATATTTAAAATAAATACTTACGAAACAAATACCAAAATTTTATTTTCTTCTGTCATTCAATAGCATTAACAAATTTAAACTCACCTTTCTGCACAAATATCCCGACGATATTTAGATATCAGTAATAGCTGCTTATTCAGCTGCAAGAATATGATACGTTGATTGATGCAAAACTGTTACGAGGTTCAGATAAAGCACAACTTCCAACATCATTTCCATTTTTCAGCAGCAATTAGAAGTTTTATATAGGCATATGACTTGACGGGATGGAGACATAGTATTTTAGATTAATACAAGAATGTAAATTCAACTGATGATAATGAACGGTGTTTGTATGGAATCAATATACAGTCTGCTAACCAGTGAAGTTCGTTAATGGGTGAAGTTTCATTCACTGTCAGTTGGTAAACACGTTTAACTCGACTTCCACTTGTGCTTTTGTTTAAACCTAACGTACAGCTAAAATGTTTAGAAAATGAATGGTACTCTTTTAAAAGACTACACTGAAATTTTCAAGGAATTAGTCAATAATATAGGAAAGTAGAATTAATACTGAAAACAACTATTTCTGATGACAGAAAATAGGAGAGATGGCAGCAACTCACCAAAAATCCAGTTAAAGATGGGCTTGCCCAAAGTGGAAATTTTGATAGGTTCAAGACATATTGCTGAAGATTTTTACCCGATACCATGCATTCAGTACTCAAGTAAATGGGTCTATGCCAATAGAAGAAGCAAAAGAAATAACACTGTAACTGAAAAAGAAAATGCTGATTTTCTCACTCGATGTGCAGAAAAAATTAAATTGTGCCGCAAAATCTCATACTATGTCAACAGTAGAGAATCCAAAGGTGCCCCACCTTATTTACTGCAAACTGATTCAAGAATTTATTCAATAAAATGAAGACATCAGGTGAAAGGCGTTTTTAATGCTCGCAAAATTGGTCTCTCCTTTCAATTTATGCCTATGAATAGTTGTAAAAGAGTTGGGATTTATTGGACTATCGTCACAATTAATTGAAAAATTAATAACATGAAATGAATTGATTATGAAATATTGAGCTTAACAGATAGAAAAAATATTGAAAAGGAAGTAATTCACAGTAAAGAATACTTAGATAATTTAACAGCATACAAATGTAAAATAAGGTTATTATTTTAATTAGTCAGTTATTACGATTTAGATGTTTACTGTAACTTCAGTTTTCCGTTTCCTCATTAGAAATACCAATACATTAGAGAGTATTTAAGTTATTGGTTTTGGACTGTAAGAGAGTATTTAAACTGAGGTTTTGGATTGTAAGACAGAGTGTGTTTCTACACCTCAAAGCCACGTTACTAGATTTGGCCAGTTCTGGTAAAATTGTAATTCTTTGGCTTTACGTTATTGCTGCCACTGTTATGTCGGTGAGAATATCTCAGCCAGCTTAGAATTAAAATCAGTTGTGTAGCTTTGACTACTAGGTTAAGTTTTAATTTAAATTTAACTGTTACCTTAAGTTAACATCGCCACAAGTTGTGGTAGATTCTGTTATTACACGAAGTGCATTTATGTTAAAGTTCTGATTTAATAAAAAGGTTATTTTAACGTTCTCAAGCCTCTGCCATTAAGGAGAAATGCTTTCGCTGCCATTTGGACCCATGGATGACACTAACCCTGTGTAACACAAATTTAGCAATTTTCGAATCTGTAAAAGTTTTTAACAAAATTCTCCAATGATAGAGTAGGCAATTATATGGCAATATGCATATGCATTCTGGAGTATGTCATATAGAGTTACTTAGTAGGCAGAGACGTGTGGGCCAATAGAGAATTGAAAGCTAAAGCCATGACTGACTCAGCCAAAGAAGACGTGTAAAAAGAAATACCAGTATCACAAAAACTGATCATAATCAGAAAGTCTTAAATAGTAGATAAGATGGGTTATTATGAGTGTTGACAGTCATATTAGAATAAAATAGTACAAAATGTGGGTAAGGTATGAAATTTGTCTAGCAGAGAACACAAATAATAACTAGTTACATATACAATTTAATACAAAATGTAAATAATGAATAAATGTGTGAGTCATATATACAGAATCAGAATAGGAACATAGAAGCAATTAATAATAAAACATGGATGCAGTCAGGCACAGAGATTGCAAATGTTAAATTATGTTCCTTAAGACCGAGAGCAGTCTTTTACGATTTTCATGCAAATTGAAATTATAGTCAGGAACAGGAATTGTTGGATTACAAACATCAGGAATTTTCCTGAAAAATGATTCGGTTAACTTAGCCACATAATTATGGATTTCAAGGATATCTAGTTCACGATGGGCTGACGAATTCCTTACAAACCATCGACAGCCCACCGCTTCTTGTAATACAATATTCTGAACAATCTGCAGTTTTTCGATTTGCATCTTGCAGGCATATCCTCAGACAAAGCACACATAGGTGAGTACGGGACACAACACGGTCTTGTAAATGAGTATTTTATTATCATTAGAGAGAATGCTACTCCGAGCAATTAATGGGGCAAGTGTATGTTTATGAACTCAGGACTTTAATAAGCTAATGTGTGGAGACCAAGTGAGCCAACAATCAATGATAATGCCTAAGTAACTGGCCTACTTAGTAAATGGGATAGGGATGTAGAACATAAGTGTATTGACAGAATCCAGAATGTTTTTCCTAGTGAAGAGGACACGTGGGAGTACTAGTAAAAATTATGACAGTAAAAGCGATTTATGAAAGAAGCAAGGGAGATGTTTTCTTTACTTCAAAGCCAAAGAATTAATGATTTGTAACTGGAAAGAAAATTGCCCCTTCTGTCATTATATACACTCAAAAGCGATCAGTTTTAAATTTCATAAAAGGAAAGAAAGGGACAGTTCGTTTTCAAATAACACCACTGTTTATGAAGAATCGGAAGTGATGGCAGTAGGTTCTCATTGTCAAACAAAAAATTAGTATAAATCCAGTAGATTGTATCTTCAGATAGCTTCTGCATTAATCCATAATAATGCACACGTAGATAAAGTTATAGACTGCTGTGTAATAATGATTCGATGCATAGTTTCATTTGCAAAGATGTTTCGAAAAAAATTAATCCTCTTCAAAAAGGATTTTCAGTACATTCGTTTGATAGTAAAGTTCCGATAAAGTTTTTAATGTTGCAAGAATTAGACTGGAAATAAATAATGACACTAATCTCTTTAAGGTGAAGGGTTACATTCGTTGATGTGACTCCCGTATTTTAATGAATAAGCATGGAACGGTATTACGTATAAAAGCATAATTTATTCCACATACAGAGCAACCATTTTCTGCCAGCAGATCCACTAGAAGTTATGTAAAAACATACATGTGATGTATGCTTACAATTGATATTTACTATTCTTGATTAGCCTGAAAAGTGCCCTTTACTGCACTGTTATCGATCTGTTCTCTTAACAATCACATCTTGACCGCAGAATGAATTTCTGCCTTGGATATTTCCTTGCATTCCCATAAATTTACTAGACTATGATTTAGCACTATTGCCAGTGAGCCCATTAATCTGTAAAATTTCCTATCCGCTTTCTGTTTTAGTGCTGTTATGTGTATAAAAATAGCCAAAAAAAAATTTGAAAAGTTTCAGATTTCAAATTTCGTCCAAAGGAGCATTTTTTCAACATTCTGTGTGTTACCTTTATTTATTAAATATCATAAAGTTCTTAAACCATAAAGTTCAGTTCAAGAGCAATATCGCAAAATAATTTTAAATTGAGCATATCTTTAGGATTTCCGATACAGTCTCACGTGCTGGAGATAAATTTTTTTTTTCTGTACAATGTTGCCATTGCTCAGTTTGAAATCCTTTAGTTTGTTAATCAAAAATTTGTTAAAGTTTTACAAAATATAAAATTGATAATAAAGCAAACTCCAAATTTTGGCTTCGCCCATATTCGCAGTAAGATTACGTCATTCAAACCTGGATGGCTCTAGGTACCGTTGTTTTTTCACAATGCAAGAAACATGCATTTACGCAGATTCTTCATTATTTAATTTCTTCAAATAAAATACAAGGCTGGTAATATTGGTGGCAACAATTTGAAAAGGGAAACGAACATTCAGAGTGATTCAACACAAAATCACAAAACGAAAACAATAGTCCTTCAGGGACGAAGTCCCTTTGGACTAAAAAATTTATAAAATTATAAAATGAAAAAAATTAAATAAGAAATCAAAATAGACAAAAAATCAAAACTTATGATACTCATGGTTTTTCCTATACCTACACTTTTCGAGCTATTGTGGCTCCTCTACTTAGCATCAAATAAATTAAGCAATTTTCCTATTTCTGCTTACTACTTTGATATTTTTCTGATGTGCAGGTACTACATGGTTTTGAACTCCATAATACTCAATCATTGCCACTGGTGATGTGTGCCTCTTGCTGACGCAGCGCATCTCTCACTTGCATTATTGAAATGCTATAGAGTAGCTAAATGCTATAGCGTACTGTAGCCAAACGGGTAACTCCTCACTACTGACTACTTATGAGGTTGCGAGTTCGAAAACAGATGAACTCCATGAAGCATTTTCTGGGGCTTGTACATATTTTCATCTTTTTTAGCCCAGAAAGGCTATTAATTTCATTTTGGCATTTTGTGACGTTTCACTTTTCAAATTGTTGCTACCAAATATTATCATCCTATATTATACTTAAAGAAATTAAATAATGAAGAATGTGCATAAATTTATGCATGTTTCTCGCATTGTCATAAAACAAGGATACCTAGAGCCATCTAATTTTGAATAATCTGAGTCTCCACCCGAATATGGGCATCTGGAAGCCCACATTTGGAATTTGTTTTATTATCTATTTCATATTTTGCAAAGCATTACGAAATTGTAGCGATTTCAAAGCATGCAATGGCAACACTGAATGAAAAAAAAAACATTTCTAGCTCTAACATGCCAGACCGTATTGGAAATTCTAAAAATATGCTCTTTTTGAATTATTTTTTTATATCGCTGTTGAACTGAATTTATGGTTTAAGTGCAAGGAACATATTTAATAAATAAAGGTAACACACAAAATGTTTAAAAAAAGCCCTCTTGAGTGTAATATAAAATCTGGAAACTATCAGATTTTTCCTTTTTTTTAAAAATTTTATTCAAAATTACCATGTTTTCTGCAAGATTTCTAAGTTTTCAAGAATAAGTTCACTCCCATTGCGAACTTCAAACTTAATAGAACTTGTATATATTAATTTTACTCCTCATCTTTTATATGTTTCTACCAGATTTCATGCTGCAAATACTCAGTGAAATGCTTTTTAATTGCTTATACTGCTATTTACGAAGATTTTTACCCATGCTATCTACCAAAGATGATGACTGTACAAATTAAGACTTCTCTCATCTGAGACTCCTACTTCAAGCTTCAAGTTCTGTCTGGATTTTACGTTTCTACTTGTGATCTTAGAGGAGAAGAGATTTATAGAAGTAAAGGCTTATTTACAGCTGAAGACTTCTTTTAGATAGATGATCTACGATATACAGTATGTCCCCAGTGATGAAGTCACAACTACAACTGATAATAAATATTTACAATATAGACAGAAAATGGTGATTAAATGCAGAATTAGTGAAATACAGAAAATGATGATATAATGCAAAATTAGTTAAATACAGAAAATGAAGTATAATGTAAGATATAGATATATATATATATATATGGTCATAGATGTAGTAGGAACACGTGCATAGTACAAGTTTGTGCTCAAAAGTAGTGATAAACTACTTGGGAAATCTAACCCTGCACCCACTCTCAGTTGTAGAACCGGAAGAGATGACGAGTCTGGCAGGTGGTAACAGGTTTTATACAGTCAATTGAAACTGCAATACGTTTCCTGTGTGCGTCAATAATAAAATTCTTATAATTTTTGTCAATGACTAAGTGAGGTCCAGTATAAGGTTGTGTCAGTGGAGGATCAACTTCGTCAAATCAAAAATATCTGAGAACAAGTTCTTAATGAAGGATTAATGAAAATTTCATGACTACTGTATAGAGCAGCAGAAATAGGATTTAAAAACCTTAGTACTTGAAGTAAACTGTTAACATATGCAGAATTTAAGGTTTGGTGTATGGCATCACTGGCTACTAGATCAGAATTGTAATCTTAATGCAGTGCCATAAACAATTTAAGCTGAAGTTGCTTTGACATCCTCCTTAATGGCTAAGCGTATGCCTAACAAAACAAGTGGGAGAGTTTCTGTCTATTATGCCGTATGTGCTTCAAGACCTGTCATCAGAAGACAACTTCTGATGGAAGGACTCAATAATTCCATTTAACTAGAGGTAATATGCAAATATGCCAACAGAAGTTTTAGTATTTTAGTGATTTTAGTTCATTGATATTTATCCCAGGGTACGAAAGATTATTTCTTTTTGCCTGCCTGGTCCTACTAATCATGTAGTGATTAAATCAAGGGAGGCCAAGATACCGGGATGAGAGAAAAAATGTCAAGTTTTGAAAATTGGCAGAAAATGAAGTATAATGTAACACAAATATATACATGATCACAGATGTAGTAGGAACATGTGCATAATACAAAACAAAATGTATTATAAGTTTGTACTCAAAGGTTGCGATGAACTGTTTGGGAAATCTGACCTTGCTCCCACTCTTAGTGGTAGAACCTCAACCTCAACTTATGAAACAAATATATAGTTTCAATTATTAATGAAAAGGTACAGTAATAGAAAATTTAAGGGAGTATGTACATGCAGGTATGGAGTTTTTTCAGCATTCCACAGAATGTTGTAGGTGATCATGATTTACAACATGGTTGCAAATGTAGAAGAAAAGTGTTTTGTATTTTGGAATTCAATAAAACAGAATATACAACTCCATGAACATTCTAATCAAGCTTAAGAAAATGTATAACATAAATTTACAGCAGCATGAGTAGAGATGAAAAGTCCACACATATGAAGAACAAATTAAACATGTTGGAAATTCTTCCAACAAAGTACAAGGAAATTAACTATAAAGACGAGTACTAAATTTCAGATTCAGCAGCAACATTTAGAAAAATTTGCAAAAGCAGTTAAATTTCATTCCAAATAAACAAACAAAAAACTTTATTTTGATTTCGTTTTATATTGACCATTTTGAAGATTATGATTTTTCTTCTTATCACATAGCCACCAAATGAAGCAGTATCTGATCTCTTTGTAAAAGCAAACAAGCAAAACATTTAATCCAGGAGAAATTAAAAATTCAAAGTAACAGTGCTATGCATAAAAAACATTTTTGAAGAAAAACATTCTTCTTCATTTAGATGCAACACATCAACTCTGGCAGGTCAATTTCTTTTTTCAATTAGATGAAGTACCTCCACATTAACTAGCATGTCAGTGTGAAAGAATACCTCTAAGAGAATTTTACTTAAAAGACAAGATTGCATGGTTTGTAGTCACTCAATATGTTACTCATAGCATGACCATCTCAGGCTGAAACTTGTCCTCCCCCCACCTCTCATCAAAGAAAAAGTCTTTCATGCGATTTCAATGAAGAGAAACACTACTCCACAAGCCATCAGTTGTGCACTTTATTTAAATGCTTTAAACTCGCTTTGGCAATATAAATGGACAACCAGATAAGTGTGTGCCATCTAATTACGACGCACACATAGAATATTTATAAATTTCTAACCAACAAAGACATCTTAAAGCTTAAAGAAAAAGGGAGAGAGATGCTACACATTATGATACATTGCATATTTTATGAGGAGCTGTAAATGCATTCTTCTTTTATAATAAAGTCAGGAAGCTGCTTATGGAACAGCCTAGGATGAACAGAAGGTTATCCTGGTGATAACTGATTAGGATAAAGTGAATTCTGCAATCTCAACATAATGAAAATTTCATCACCTCCACTGACAATTAAAATCATCTAGAACTATAATTGATTATTACCTTAGAGAGGATTCACTAGATTTGAACCCTTTTGGCTCTGCTGGTGATGTTTTTCACATGTAGAGATCAATTTTATTAGTACAGATTGTTTTATTATTCACCACCAGAAATCTTTGGCAGCTTTGTACACATGTTTTCCTAATCAACTGCTTACCCGGAGATCTGATGAGACAACTGTCATGACATTCTAATTTTTACAACTCAAGAACTTGTTAATATGTTTAAGAGATGATTTCTAACACCAATGAACAATATTTTGTAATTCCCCCCCCACACACACACCTCTAAATTTAGACAAATAAATAATTTTCCTGAAGACATCTTCTGGCAATCAGAAATGGATGTAATGTAATAAATACAGCCACATTAGAGAAACTGATCTTTATTGCTATGAAAACAGTTTAAGTACATAAAACATTTAACAACAGTAGTGTAACTACTTTCAAGATAAATTCCAATATAACATATCAATTGTGGATCTGCATAATGTAACGAATGAAGAGCATCTTGCTCTTATGAGCGCACAGAGGCCAACACCCGTCAATGAAAAATGCCAATTATAAAAATTCTTTAGAAACTATACAATACAAAATGTCACAGTATATGGCGATAAGGCACTTATAGCACCATAAATAAGCATGCTAAAGGCATGCATTTAAATGAGATTCTAAAATGTCCAAATGTCACAATTTGAGAGCAACCCACAATGTAACATACATTCCAAGAGCATGGTTCAGACTGAATGGCCATAATTACCCAAAAATGTTTAATATATACGGAAAATTAAACAATAATTCAGTTTTATTTCCCGACACATTTGAAAATACATTCATAAATTTTAATCAAATACATAATTTTTTTAAATACACCATTAAAAATTTCAATAGTAGCAAAATGTGTGACTATAAAATTATTTTTTTGGATCAAACATTAACAATATAAGTTTGGACACAAAATTTTAAGTCCTATCTTTTAATATTTAACAGTAGCAAATGAAACTTATTTTGAAAATACATTTCTGTATTATGGCCATTAAAATATAAACAACATGAATAACCTTAAATTTATGAATATCTTTTGGCACTTACGATAAATGAAAAATGACAGAAAAATGTCAAACATCACCACAACCACAAAATGTTCTTTGACAGTGAAGAAAAATAAACAATAATTAAGTACAATAAAAGAGAAAGATCAAATCGAGATTCTCACACACATGAGGTTGTGTACTATATAACAGTCTGTAATTCTAGGCCAAACAAATAAAAAATTTATATAAAGAAGGCACAATACGTGAACACATCTAATTATGTTAAATGGATTACTGGTCATTATGTATGTAGATCAGTATATGCACTACTATGAAAATTTCAGATTTTAGAGGCAAATATTGCACATGATTTCTCCAATTACAAGAATATAGTGCATTAATATTATACATTAGAAATTGAAGCACGACAATCTGAACAAGTGAATAAAAATACAATCTTCCCCCCTTACTTCAAAAAATAAAATTTCAGATGCAATAAAATTATTAGATGAACAGTAGTTTGAGAACTTAAGTATACTACTAAAACATATACTTCATATTAAGCAACTTTACAAAACAATAAAAAAAATGTACAATATTAAGTAGTAAATGCACATGTGATCTAAGTACACAGCTGCTCTTTATCCACACACAACATTTCCCAACCCACATGATTTAAATTCAGGTACAGCAAAAGTTTCATTTTTTTTTCCCTCTTCAGAATAATTTATACTGAATTAAAACTCGGTCAATATTTTTGAACAGCATATAACTTAAGGAAATCTTTACAAATTTTAAGTAAATATTTTTCACAGCAAAATAAGCAAAATTAAGCAAAAATACAGAAACTTGAAATTTCACATGAAAAAACACAAAATATCAAACATTTCGTTTAAATGCTCCAAGTCTATTAAGTTGCACTTTTTTATGCATCTTTGTATTACTTAAGACAATTATTTTTGGCAGCACTAAGGACATGGAATGTTTTCGTTCCTATCAAAAACTAAGTAGGCAATGGCCTTAGAAACATTAAAATGAACAGCTGCACATCTATACAAATCTGCAGAAAGGCATTTTGAAAATTCCTTCCAGCCAGATAATATTCTATGGGACAAAAACTGTATACATTTAATGAAACAACATAATATCAATTGGAAATTTCAATGAAATACGACATTTTAAATGACTATCAAGCTTAGCATGTTTATCAAATCAGTGCATTTGAAAAACATTTAATACAATTTAGATTAATTTGTTTCACAGGGAACCTTTGCCTGAACACTAAAGAGATCAATTTTGGAAGGAATTTCTATAATGCCTTTCATTAATGGCAAAAATGTTTTAACAGAACAAGTTAAAAAAAATATCCTCCATGCAGATGTGACACTCGAAAAAGAACAAGGCCAGAAGAACAGACACTAACAGAGAGCAGCATTAGATGTTAAGTAATAATTAGCAAACTTTGTTCTTCAAATCACCTGGTTATTCACTTGGTTCTGTGAAATATTGATCACAGCAGGAAAGTTGGTTAGTTGATTATCCTTGCAAGGCAACAAGATAGGGACAGAGTGCACTACAAGTAAGTATGGACCGTCCTTCGTGACCGAATAGGACCGTGCGATAGAAGCTTGATCGAGACCTGCATCGTCAGGAGGTATTTTCACAGGTGGGTGGGTTAGTACTCTTGCAGTTCAGGTGGTGATGTGGTGTGGAG
Source organism: Stegodyphus mimosarum (assembly GCA_000611955.2). Classification (NCBI taxonomy): domain Eukaryota; kingdom Metazoa; phylum Arthropoda; class Arachnida; order Araneae; family Eresidae; genus Stegodyphus; species Stegodyphus mimosarum. Next base: position 266,634 of record KK120001.1, read on the forward strand.
TTTCAAAGGCTGAAGGGTTAAATGCGGAAAAGAAAAAAAAAATGTTAGGTTAGTATCAACTATGAGAGGACATCTGAAAAATGTTATTAGCTAAGCAGTATATATAAAAAACATTAATTTGTGTTTCTGGAGGTAAAAATACGAATTTCATATTAGAAAAAATGCTATTGGTAGAAATTCAGAGATTAAGCTTTAAAATAATTTTTTTATGGTCACGTTTATGAAAATTTTAATAAGTCTAGCATATTTGCTTAAAATAAAAAAAGGGGACCACTTCGGATAATGCAGTAAAAATTCTTTTCACAGGAACTGCCTTAAAAGTATATTTGTAAGAGTGTTAAATTTTCATGTTTTGAGCACATGAATGCAATACTTCATATACAGATTTTAAAACATTCTTTTAACTGTAGCTTTTTCTTCAATTATCTCCAGTATTACACACCTGAAGATCTTAGACTAGACTGAAACAAAGCACTGAAATTGAAAGAAAAATCATTTTTTTGTTAAACTAACCTTGAACACTTAAGTAAGTGACCCAGATCGTTGATAAGGGTGCTCTCGCAAACCCAAATTTCTCCTTTGCTTAACAGCACCTGTGTATGAGTAAGAGATTAGTACAAAACAAAAACAATTTATGTGTACAAAGCAACCAAGGTTTTTCATATATTGAAAAAAAACTATTCAATAAAATTCAGGAAAAAATGAATTAATTACTACTAAAATTAAAAAAATTAATTTCTAAAACTATCATATTAGTAACTACTGCAATGGACCCATATAATGTACTTACTGGAATGAGAAATACATATCAGCTTTATAAAAAAAGAGCTTCAGCAGTTTGCAGATACAATAAAGCATTAGGAAAAATTATGGGTAATAAGTTAATATAGCATATGCTTTAAGTTAAAAATCTATATCTAATATATATTAAATAAGCACATATATGCCTGAGAAGGGAATAAAATCTATTTACATTTTAAATACCTCAAGAAATAACACACTGAGTTATATATACATCAAAGTTATAAAAATCAATATATATAAATATCAACATACACATAGTGATAATAGCACTTTTTTGCCAGTATATAAATATTTCAATATTTACAGTTCAGATATTTGACTATCATACACCTAAATTTGTTTGGCCCCATAATTTAAATTTAATAATTCTAACATATATTTAAACTACTATTTGACAACATGTATCAGTTTAATTTACAGATTTAGACTTTAAGGCAACCCCTCCGATGGAATGCCATAACAAATAATATATACCTATTCAACAAATACATAACATTTAAAATCTGGAAAAGATTTAATTTTAGAAACAAAATTCTGATTAAAAAATCCAAGCTCAAATTAAAATCTCGACAATTATTCTTCAAAAACAAGATAAATTCTAAAATATTTTCTTTCGTATATAGAATTTGATTTTAAAATACTTACTGATTTCAATAATTCTAGGCAATTCATTTACTGAAATTAATATTACAGTGATGAGTCTGCCAAATATAAGTGAGTAGAAATCAGGGGCATCTAAAACATGCCAGCATATAAGTTTGCTAATATATTTAAATTTATCAATTAAAAGTGTCTGATGAATGTTTATAACACTCTGATTTTCAATTAGAATGCCCTACTGTAATCACAATTCCTAAAAATGCATTCTTTAAATTTGAAAACATATTTACAGCGTAATTCCCTGAGTCCATAATGTTACACTGAAACAAATCAAACTTAATATTTGCATATCAAATAATGAATAAAAAATACATCTTAAAAAAATCAGACTTTTTAAGAACAGAGGGTGGGATATCGAACATTTTATATTTTCATTTAAGAAAATCAAATAAATAGCAACAATATAAATCAATAAATTAGCAAACTGAAAAAAATTTATGATGTATCACAGAAATGAAAGAGACTGAGTATGCTTCCCCAGCTAGACACTGGGGGCACTTTCACCTTCCTTTTGAATTGTGACAACACAATACTGACTAACCGGACACAGCCATTAAAGGCAGAAAAACCTACAAGGAATGAACATAAATGGACGTAAAACATCGCTATCAAACATAGGATATAACTAGCGTCCAAACAACGCACCAGTAGTTGAATGCTCTGCATGAGGGTATTCTGCAAGCAGAGGCGATGTTAGGGCAGCGTAATGCTGGTAATCTCCATATGTGGCATAGAGAAGGCCGGCATCAGCAGGCGACAGTAGGGGTGGTGGTGCGTTACCATTCAAAAGAGTAGCTGTTGTGGGGACTGGGATACGGGATGAAAGTATAAGTGGGGCACCCAATGGAGCACCTGCAGTACGAAGAGGATTAGAAATAGCAGTCATGGGAGGAGCCAGTAGTCTAGTTGCTTCTGGTTCTGTCAGAAACATGTATATGTCTGCAATTTAAACAAGAAAAAATTAGAGTTCAGTTTATAATGAAATTAAATAGAAAGACATACAGGAAATAAAATTAAACATATTATACTTAAAATACACTTGATCTGATCATCAAATGAGAAATAAGTAATGTTTTAATGAATATCCAACCTAAATCCAAAAAAATATACTGATGTCTTTAACACACACAAAAAACAGATTTCTCAAATAATAATAATAATAATTTGAGATGTTTTCACACAATCTTCACAAAAATAAAATTCATATTTAGTTTAATCTAAACTTAAGTTTAATCTACACTAAATATGAATGGGCACGGCATAAAATCACATTAATAAATAAAACAAAATGTGAAACTGAAATTTTATAAAAAAAAGTGAGTATCTCGCACTTTTGCCATTAATAGAAGATGTTAATCTTCCCCAACTCACTCACTCTCTTTCTCTCTCACGGACACACAACCAAATATTACTTCAAATTTACAGTGAGATTATTTATACACAAAGTTCATCTCCTTTCTCAACATAGTCTTTGAGATATTAATTAATACCTCTAACAGAAAAATTGACAAATTCTTTCAAAAATGTTCACTAAATCCCCCCCCCCATATTTCAGTTCTACAACTCAAATTATGCCTAAATATTAAATTTTGTGAAATTTGGTGAGAAATTTAAAAATTTTATCTTGGCACATTTTCCCCCCCATTTTGTGCCAAGAATAATCCATTTGGTAAACTTCTTAATTTATAGCAACCTATTTTCCTTTCCTTTTCTTCATTGTAACACGAGCGGAAAAAAGTCATTATCCATACTTTCAAATAATTTTAAAGATGTGAGTAGTAAATCGCATTTGGCATTACTGTCACTTATAACAAATATGCCAAATTTCAAAACATGCCAATATGTAAATTCACTTATAACTTAGAAAATTTTGAATAAAAAAAACTTTTCATTTTTTGCGTGTGCCTAGAAATACATCTACTTTAAAATGATGGGGAAAATGTTATAAGTTACAATTCAAAATTTTTTTTGGAAAATTTATAAAAATATTTAAAAATAAATTATAAAAAGTGGGCAAATTTTATTTGGAATGAACCTAAATTTCAAAATATGAAGGGAAAAATCAAACAAGTTTACTAAGAGATATTATTAAATAAACACTAAATTCGATTAAAATGGAGGAGCTAAAATTTTGAGAACTAATTTTTTAAAAATTGCTTGTGTGATTTTTACAAAACTCGGCAGTTTGGCATAATTTGAGTCAGAGAAATGAAACATGGAAAAAAAATTGTATATTACTTCAGAAAAGGTCCAATTTTTTGTCAAAATAACTATGTTAGAAGAATGATATATAAATCTAATATATATCCTAAGTCACACTTTCAAGACATAAAAAAACACAAGTTGAATTTTGTCAATCACTCCAGTAAAATGAGAGATATAGAACTGCCCCCCGTTTTTTTGCACAGTGTACCTTTGACAAATAATTTCTCTTTATAAAATCAATTTCTTCAGTAAGTTTACGCTTCATTTTAGAATTCTCAGATTTATTTACTTAAAGATTTCTCTTATTCTAAAGGAACTGACTATATGTGCCACAGTGACTGTAGCAGAATATTTAGAATTTAGTGAAGCACCGAGCAACATAATTCAGGGGAAAATTTTTAGAATTTAGGGCAGGTATACTGAAATAATATAAGATCAAGGCTAGTGCCAGAATAACTGTGGTAGCGTTTTTATAATTTAGTGAAGCACCAAGCAATACAATTCAGGACAAAATTTTTAAAATTTAGGGCAGACACTGAGGTTGAATCATGCACCGAGATGTACACAATGAATCTTTTAATAAACTGTCGGTTTACCATTTCTTCACTTGCTTTAATTGTTTTGAATTCCTGTGTCTAGAAGAATATAGCAAATAAAGGGAAGATAAACATATTAAGAGAAAGGGATCAGAAGGAAAAAATTTTAATTTTGTTTTCACTATTCTTCTAAAAATTGTGCTAAAGATATCCATCACAAATTTCCTATAAAGCATGTCCATTATGTGTTAATACCAATGAACACACTTTTCATTTCATTGTGTTTTTCTGGAAATCTTAATTCTATAAATCTTGCCTTCAAATTCTTCTAAACCTTCCAAGATAAAAGGTCTAAATTTCAAAAGAAAAATTATGTCACCCAGATTTAAGAGCAAAAAGGCAGAATAATTTTTTTTGGGGGGGTTTCAGAAAAGAAAAGTGTAAAGTGAATTTTCAAACAAAAAAACAGATACACATTTAAACATCCCGAAACAATTACATGGGAATAAAATCGGTAATGAAAAATATAAAAGACAAATGAAATTCAGAAACTTCATACAGTTTATTACCTTGTTTAGCTTGAAATCAAAATATTCCTCAGTCACCAAATGAAAAATAACATCACTTTAAAATATTGCAGGAGAAAGCAAAAATGTTTTATCTTAATGTTATTTCTTAAATATATTTTAATACCTTATTTTTACAATCTTTAGCAACGTTATTATGTTTATGAAAAGGCAGATCAAAAGATTTGCAAATGTCCGAAAAATTTTTCTACACAAACTGATCTTGAAATCACCAAAATGTTCATGCTAAAATGCTCAAGTTGCAAAATTTAGTATTGCACAGTAAAAAAACTCATACCTCAAAAAGGCATAAACTGCTTTTGATGTAAAATTTAATGAATGCTTCATTCACAAAAAAAAAAAAAAGAAAAGAAAATACTTTGAAATGTTTATGTTTCAATCAAGGCAGAACCTCGTACCTAAATCTCGAGTATCCACTTTTTATATTATGTTGGAAAGAATTAAAACAGTAACTCATGAAATACATATTTGTCAATGCATTGCCATAAAATATTCTTCCAAAATGTTATTTCACACTCAAAATGGCAGTCTAAAAAAACAGGTACACTTGTGAGATAAGTTAAAAAAATTAACTTTTTGCCAATTTTGGCCAAAATTAAGGACTTTTTAAGAACTAAAAATCATTTCCAAAACATCTAATAACTTAAATACCTTTAAGGACTGTACAAACCCTGAATAAAAGATTGACCATATTTCCCAAGAGGGGAATTCCCCCCTCTAATCTATGTCTGGGCATGACTGATACAGTATGCATCTTAAGAAACAATTAATACAGGATATAATTTTTATAATGTCTGCTATAAAATAGTTAGTTTTTTAAGCAATTGCAAATTCATATATAACTAGAGTTTTCAGAAAATACAAAATTTCCCTCTGGTTTACCATTTTGAAACCAACAAACAGTGTAAACTTTTACAAATTATGAGAAAATAACTTCTACCAAATTTACCTAATTTGTATGTTTTACTTTTAATTAAGTGAATAGTTTAGGGAAAAAAAATTAACCCAAACTGCAAAAATACATTGTTCACTTTTGTTTCAAGTTTTAAGCAATGATTCGGATTTTTAATATCATCAAATATGTATATGTCGCATTTAGATAATAGTGAAAAATTTTATATAAATTAAGAAAATGAGTAACATGCCATATATTTTACCCTACAATCAAGTTCTGCAGCTTCATTGCATAACGAGACTGTTAAACAGGCTGTGTTTTGGCAAGCAATCAGCAAATGTGCAGAAAAATTGGTGGAATTTGTCTATGGTCAGTTTGGTGTGTTTGGATAACTTGAACAGGGTGAAAAGCCATTAAAAGATCATTCTAGCCTTGCATGTATTCTCAAGTTAGATTGTTACAAGGTACACCAAATTTTTCTTTAAAAACATTTTGTGCACATATAATAATAGTTTTAAATAATGAAATTAAAAAGTTCTTTTAATTTCAGGTAGTACTCTGTCAATGGTACACTTACGAAAACAATGGACATGTATAATGCTGTTTTACACTTAGCATAATCTATTTTGTTTTACTTAACATTTTATGTTTTATGCAAACATTGTGTATCCTCATCAAACTTTTGAGTGACTGAGTTAACGAATTTTGGGAAACATGAAGCTTCATTAATAAAATGGCAAAGAAATACACAAATTTGCAATATTACTTTGGCAAGATATTTAACCCTTTTGGTACAAAGAGTTGGCCACACTTGTCATTCGTAGTACAAGAAAGTTTTCACAAGAGTGCGTTGCACCGTGCGGAAGTGTAAGCCGTGGAAATGTGTTTCGCGACATTCATATTCATTCATTTTAAACTGCAACATTTTAAATAATGGAAAGCAACAATATCTGCTCATATTTCACTGAAAATATCGCCTCGGAAAAGCTTATCTTTACACCAATATCTATTCAAGGATAACTTTTTGTTTCGCATCATTAATAATGATGCAACTACAACAAAATATGCATAAATAATTTGTTCAATTCTATTCCTTCTGAAACCTCCAAGCGATCCCTTTTAAACTGTTGACACCAGTAGTTGTTTTTCCCACAATTAAGTGAATTAAATATTCATAAAAATGCAGTCTGAAGTAATTTAAAATTCTTCACCGAGTGATTTAAAGTGTTTCCTACTACTCCCGAATGCTGTGGTGCAGAATCATAAATTTTTAGCTAAATAAGTCCATTTGATACCAGAAAGAATATCAACTCATATTTCAGGTTCCTCTGTTTCTTCAGATTCCGAGGTGCTAAGTACACATGCTGGATTGCTTTTCCCTCCTTTTATGAAATGCTAAATTATACTAATTTTCATCAGAATCACTTTCTGAATCTATTATTTCCTTTATCCAATGTTCCCCTTCAAAATATTTCACTCATCCTGAAGGGAACTAAATTCAAATTGTAAGTAAAATATTAAAAAAAAATTTGTGATATAGCAAACATACCGATCTGTTTTCCAAAGCTTATCTATATATTATAGAATATATATTATTAAGGCATACTGTTGAGTACTACTAATCATATAAGGGAATGATCAGAGGAGCTGGCAGTTTTACACACAGAATAGTAGAGTAGTGCTTACTATACAGAGTAATCATACCCCCACATAACTTTCTGTGAATGCTGATTTTAGGTGGCGTAGCGTTCGTACTAAGATAATATTTCGTTAATGCCACCAAAGGGAACAGGAGTATTCAGAGAACGTTTTGTAGCAGTAGTACACAGATGATATTTCATGGCTGCTGCCAAAGGGCGGCAGGAGTACCAAAAGTGCTAAACTAAAGTTAATGAAGTTTTTGCATGGGAAAGACATGTCTAGTGTAATTGGTACTATGAATCTATCAGAAAGGGCTAAAGTAAAATATTAATGGTTGCCAGCACATAAAGTAAAATATTAATGGTTGCCAGCACATAAAGTAAAATATTAATGGTTGCCAGCACATAAAGTAAAATATTAATGGTTGCCAGCACATAAAGTAAAATATTAATGGTTGCCAGCACATAAAGTAAAACTTTCAGCTCAAAGTATACCCAGTTAAAAATTTCACAGCCTATCAATTAGAATTAGAAATCTATTAAATATACTAATGATGTAAAAAAATATTTGTTGCTATGCTATTAACAAGAGGACAACTGCTTTTTAAGTGTTCCACTTTGTTATGCCGATAAGCAATATACTTTTACATCATGGAAGATAAACAAAAGTTTTCAGATCTTATCAAACGACGAATCTTTATACTTTTATTCATATAAGATAAAACTACCATGTGAAAACTGTAGCACCCTTCTGAGGTTTATAGGATATTTTGCTTTGCAAAACTGTAATTCAACTTTATGTACATCAAACAACTTTTATGGTTATCTGTTATATACATTCATTTAAAGTTAAAATTAAATATGCGCATTTCTCAACTGAATATACGGGTTATCTGCTTACAGTGAGAGATAACTTCATGCAAATCTTTTTAAAGGAAATTGTCATATATCTGTTCAATGTAAAAAAAACCACAAAAATATCTAGGGATACAGCTCGTTTCAACCCAGAGCTAAACTGCCAGTATTTAAGGTCAGCCTTTAAACACAACAGGCACGGAAATATTTAATACATACATACATACATACAACTCTTAAGTCAATTAGTTGAATACCTTAAAAGTACTCAGTAATAACCAAGAACTAAAAATGTCTCTGCATTATGTTTGCTACAAATTAATGGTTTTTAAAGTACTAAAAACTTACTATTATTCTTTCCTGTGCTATCTCTGTATGTTCCATTGATAATAGCCAATTCCATCAACTGGCGTTTTTTAAGCTCATCTTCTCCTTCAGTCTAATTGGGAAAAAGGAGAGCAATCAATAAACTATACTATATATATTTCAGCATCAAACCTTTAAAGTTGAAACTAAATCACAGCAAAAATATTTTGCACAGCATTGCTTCAGACAGCAGATTTTATCACAATCGAGTTTAAAATAAAATTTCTTATAACTGTCAGTAATTTTAAACACTTTCATGAACCAAAATTCAAATTCAAAAGTGGTGCAAAAGTTTTTTTTTCAAGTATATTTAAATATTATTTAATAGTGAATTTAAGCTTTCAAAGATAATAAATAATAATAAAATAAAATTTCTTTAACTCGTCAGTAGTTTTTAACACTTTCATGAACAAAAATTCAAATTCAAAAGTGCAAAAGGCTTCCATGCTCAAGTGTACTTAAATATTTTTTAATTGGGAATTTTAGCTTGCAAAATGCATTACATGCACTACATTCTCCTTTCACTATAAATCACGTTAACAAACAATTATTGTGTATGCATGTATTATGCCTACACTTTTTATCCGAAACTGTGATGCACAATACCCAAATGTAGACATTGCATAGATCATATTTAGTTCCTAAGCTTGCTAACTTGCATTCATTCTTCCACAAAATGCCTATGATAATTCTTACTGGAAAAAGAAAATTTAACTGAAAGATTAATTCAATGCTTATATTTAATGCTCAACAAATATGCACATCATCTATACATCCTTAAGCTATATTGTCTAAAATGGGCAAGATGTGCAGCTTGGTGTAAAAGTTCTGCAACACCTCATGAAAGCATGTATTCTGAGCATACAAATGCATTGTCAAAATTAATGTCATACCAAATTAACATTATGAGAGAAAAATTTATTATTATAAAAGAAATTTCTTATAAGAAGTATAATTAACCAATTAGAAAACTGCCAAATTTTGTTGATAAAAAGAATGTTTTAAATTGTGATGCTGAGAATTCTATGCTGCAGCTTTAAATTTTGTTCATGCTATTTTACAGAATACCAGAATACAAAGAAATTATGCATGCGAATATTATTGCACTGGGTAATTAAGGAATAGTTTACCATGAAAGAGCTAGTTAATCTAGCTATCATATTTCCAGTCAGTAGTTGCATTAATAACCTCACTTTAACTAGAAATCTGGAAGATTGGCATCTAAAGGGCAAAGAAGAATAAGATGCAAATAACTGCACAGTTCCAATCACTTACTTTTAAAAGATTATTTTGATAGTTGTGAAAAACTGATGTGTAAGTGGCACATAAACTGTTCAGTTAATATTTTCAAGTGGACTGTAAATCAAAGATTAAATGAAAATGGCTTAAGAGGTCATAAGCCTGTGAAGAAACCTTTTCAATAATGAAAAACAGAGGCTTAAAAGTGAATACAATGAGAACATGATCACACGCAGGCAGGTCTTGTTAAGGCTTAGACTTCCACCTCAGTTTTGAGTGAGAACACCCAAGAGACAGTCTGATGGTCTCCCAGCCACCAAACTTGAAAAGACTTTCTATTCACCATGCATTTTGAGTGCCCCTTTGCCACAAAGACACTATTCACTTACAAAAATCCATGTCTTCTTCAAGGATTCGAAATCAGGCCCATCAATATAGCAGTTAGCGTCCTAACCACTATACCAGCTGGGCAACTATATTACTGTGGGATATAAAGTTACATGAAATGATGAAATATTTTCTTTGAAAACCAATGAATGGGCCACATTTGTATGTCACTACAATAATGAAGGATTTAAATCATATTGTACTACAGCAATAGTAAAACATCCTACCGCAGTTACAATACGGGGCTGTTATCTCAGCATATGAACTGGATTTGACTTCACATTATAGAGAAACAATTATATTAAAGAATTTTAAAAAAACATGCTTCATTCAGCTATTAACATGTTTCAAAACAATGCTTATGTATTTCAGGATTTTAGGTTATGCACTGAGCACGAACAGATGTTTTCATATAGAAATTAAAAAATTTTCAATGGCCTGCGCAACTGCCAGATATTTATTCAAACAAAAATGCATGGATTATATTAAAACAGAAGATCAGTTTAAAAAATCCAAATGCAGATGTAATTTCATGATGCTGCCATCTAATTTCAGTTAATTGGCGAGTAATAGTAGACCCAAGCAAAGTGCAAAGATTAAACATCAATTAATAATCTATAAGACTCAAAACACGTTTAAAATTCATCAATTACAATTGTTTGCAGTTTACAAAAATTTCCTATTTTCTCCAGCACATCATTTACAATAATTTGGTTTTAAATCTTAAAATCTTTTGAAGTCTCTTAAAACTCATAAAAATTATTCAATTTGTAAAATACATGCTTCTGTTAAGTGCTGTGGAACTTTGCACCATGCTATATATGCATTCAACAACAATATAAAAAATAATAATGCATTATTTAAAAACATATTACATTGTTACAGAATTACAAAAGTGTACACACACACATACATGCATTTTTTATATGGTTATATGCAGAAATTGAAAAATGCACTAAGATATTGAGTCAGTATATCCTTATATTCCTTCCAAGAAATTAAGGTGGGAACATTATTAAAAACATATGTACTTTTAATTCAAAACCACTGCTTAAACCTTTAAAAAAAGCATGAATTTAGCCTATAATGGAACCAGGAATCAAACCAAGGGCATACTCAATACCATCCAAGCCCTTTAGCTCTCATCTAATGTTCTTAAATAAATGTGCAAGATTACAAGAGATATAAAATTCTCGGGCAAATGCATCAATAACACAAATGCTTGGCTATATATTCAATATCTGCAGTTTTTAAGACGTTTTAACAAAAAGACGGTAACACTTTTCTTAAATTAATTAAATGAAATTTGTTTTCCAATGTTGAAATTGAAAGAGGAAAAATACTGAAAGCATTTATGTTCTAATTCTGAAATAGCAAAACAATATAAAAACAAGTATGCTAACATAGTGTTATCAAAATAATGACTCAAAACAATTCCTCATGAAAAGAATACACAGCATCTAATATATCAAAAAGAATAACACTTAGGAACATGGAACATCTTTTGCTAATACTGACAGAAGGAATTCAAAAAAAGGAAAAATTTATTCAAGGAAAAGTTATAATTTTTTTTATTCACACATGGAAATGGAAGCTAATAAAGGAAAATAATTGAAGGAAATGCCCAGAGAATAAGAACATAAAACCTCAAAGTAAATCAGAACAAAATCTACAGAATTCAACCATGCTTGTCTTTTAATTACATGAACAGGGCACAAACTTCATGTATCAGTCCTGTAACAAGTTACATTAGCATATAATTCATATGTACATACTTTTTAAACTTAATAGCTTCAATAGTGTAGCATTTAATAATTTTTTCAGGTTGAGAAACATTAGCAAAATGAACAGAAAGTGCCATAATAACTAGTGAACAAAAAAAAAAAAAAAAAAAAAAATAATAACTAGTGAACAAAAAAAAGGTACTAAATTGATTTCTATCTCCAAATTTTGAAAAAAGAGTTTTATTCTAAATGTATGAAATATTTTTCAATTCATATGAAAGTTTTAATTTCTAGACTGATTAAATTGAGTAGGAATGAATTTTTAAATTAAGCTTGCAAACAAAAGAAACATATGTAAGGGAGGTCTGATTAAATTTTAGTAATAGAAGTGGGAGGCCTGATTAAATTTTAGTAATAGAAGTAATACATTTCTGCATAAAAACGGTTTGGATAAGTTACTTTTATGATAAATTTACATAAATTCTGCACCTCAGACATGTCTATTAATTTAGAATTCAATAGGCAATTTCACCAAAGAAACAGATAAACAAAACATACAAGTATCTTTGAAAAAATAATTTTGCAAAACTCAATTATGACTCCATCCAAACATCCTTTCTATAACAAACACAACAAACAAACCCACCCACCCTCCACAAAAAAACACTTAAAAAATTTATACACTGAGCTGACAATATAGTACTAATCAAATTATTTAAAACTTCAAATAAGAATACACATAAAAGTTAAAGAGGGAAGGATTTAGACATTGAGGTCTTATTTGTTTTGTTAAATATGCAACAATGTAACTTACAACTGGAATAAGAAGCTTCTTTATTTCTTCAACTGCTCTCTGTAATTTTACAGCAGCTCTATTATTAGTATCCTCAACAGTAATCAGAACATGAAGTTCATCATTCAAATGCTCCCAATTTGGCTTTCCTCTATTTTGCTCTTCCTGAAAAATACAGATAATGTAAGAAATCTAAATTCAAAATTATGACTTTATAAATTCTCAATAAATTTTATCTAATGAAAGAAATATTTACTTACATCATTATCATCTGAATGCATTAAAAATTTAATATTAATTCAAAATTAGTTTCTAATATAAAAGCATAAATTGACAAAAATACATTATTAAATATATAAAGTTCAACAAGAATCATATAAACAGTTTCAGTAATTAAAAATATTGATTCAATTCTGTTTCCTGTAAACACTAAACAAAGTTTCACACCCAAAATTAAGATTAAAAAATTTAATGAAAGCTATAACAATTAGAAATAATAATGGCACATTATATTAAAAGAATTAATTTTATGATAACAGCCATATTTAAAATGAGATCAACAATAAATTCTTGATTTTGATTAATTTTTTAATGTAGGGTACTAACAACAAACAATACCCAGGTGTTAATTTAATGCAGAATTCTACAATATTAAAAAAGTATTATTACTTGCATTAAAACAATCCATCTGCAATTTTTTTGACATACATTTGTGGCCAATGTATTTTTTTATTTTTATTTTTTATTTATTTTATTTTTTACATACATTTTTTGACATATATTGCATTTAATGTCAAACATGAATCACAGTTTCAAAAGTACAGCTTCTGTAATATTTACACAAATTTTGGGCAAGAGGTTTGTACATATTTCACGAAAAATATCAAAGACTTTCACAATCTTAATCATAAAGAATATTTTTTCAATTAAATTCAGTCAGTTTTTTTAATCAAAGTTTGTAAATTAAGCTTTTTGCTCCATTTTTATATTTTCTAAAATAACAAACATATCTTGCACCTCTTAATTGTTTCAGCACAGGTTTCTAGATATATCTTATTTCAAAAGTCAAAGTGCCAAGATCACAATAGAGTCATGTTTCACTTCGAACGTTACAGTAACAGAACAGCACATTTCTCATATTTCTGAGTATATTTCAAAACCTCTCATTGACAAATAATGAATAAAATTTTCAACTGATTTCTTTAACATTTTCAATTCAGATAAATATGAAATGCAAGAAATTATCAAACTGCTAACTAAATTTCTTCAATTAAAAATAAATAAATAAAAACAAATTAACCTTTTCCTTTAAAATGCAATAATTGCTTATAAAATAATTTTGGTTGCTAGTACATTAAAACGGAAATTTACGCATCACGAATCAAACTATCTTAGGAGATGAACAGACTGTCAAAAGCTTTATTAATCTTGGAACATACAACAGTAATCAGACGGGAATAAATCAGTAATGAAAAGAGGGCAGAAAGAGGTCATTTGAAGAATAAGATTGGCAACCATGGTATTTTGTGTAAGGATGTAGTTTTTGAGTCAATGATATGCTTTTATTTGCATCTGACTGGCTACACCAATAGAATAAAAACATTTAAAATCACGTTTCCCCCCCTTCTGTTCAGTTCCTTTAGTGGTAATAATGTTACATGTCTACCCAATATACAGTAAAACAGATGACATACATAACAGACTAAATGTACACATTGATGCAATTTCGCCTTTTTCAATTTCAACGTATATCAATTCTGAAATTAACGTCATTTCTATCTTAAGTAGAAACAATACAATGGTAACATATCCTTGTCTCATTATGACATCTAGCTTTATAAAGGAGGTAGAAAATTCTTTTAAGTTTGGTAATAATTTTTCAGTACTTCCAAAAACACAACAAAAAACACTGTTCCATTTTTCATACCAGAAACAAATACTAAAATATAAGCTATTAATAAATAATACCTTGCAAAACATAAGCTATCAGTATATTACTAATTTCATATCAAAATTTTCAGTACCTTCTTTTTGTCCCTCATAGAACCTTTTCCTCTGACCATAATTTTGCAGCCTGTTTCTTGTTCAAGTTGTTTGGCTGTCATGCCACGAGGGCCTAGGATTCTTCCCACAAAGTTGTACTGCAAATAATGTTGGAAAAAAAAAAATCAAATACAGAATTTTGGTTACAGTATTCAAAATGAAATGACACATCCTACACATTTAAATAAAAATGACACAATTATTCAGGTTAAACATGCATTTAAATGCAAGTAGGTTACTAGAAGTGCTTATTTACATTAGTGAAACCTTTCGCCCATTTTTCAAGCAAAAGCAAGATTAACCATAAAGATATTCTGAAATTGATATACAAATAAAGAGCCTCAGATTTCAGTATCAAAGAAATACTGGAAGTTTTTACATAGCCATATACTTCCTAGATATATTTCTTAAACAATGTAATTTTACAATGGGGGGGGGGAACTGAAAATTTATATGATTTTCAAAGTTTTTGTGCCAATTCATTTTAATAAAAGTATCACAAAAATTTGTAATTTATAACAATCCATGTAACTTTTTTTAATAGTGTAATTTCAATCTGTTGCAACTTAGTATGAATTATGTATATACTACTAAAGACCTAAAAAACTTATGACATTCATATAAATTTTTATGCAATGCATAATAAGATAATTGTAGTAACAACTTTTCTAATGAATTTTTTTTAAAAATTTTCTATTAACATTTTAAAAAAGTAAAAATAAATAATTCTATCAAATATTATAAAGTTTTTTCAAAGAAATATACGATTTTTAGCACCGTCATATCTTTTGTCAAATAATTCACAAATGTATTTAAAATAGCTTACATGCTTTTGTCAAATATTCAAGATTTCGTATACTGAACAAAGCTAATTTTTCAACATGACTGAGCATAGGCTAATTTTAAAACAGTTAGCACTTTTATCTTTGATTAAATACAACATTTCTTTAAATATAGCTGCAAATATTTTTAATGATGAATATATCAAAAGATCTTAAGCAAATTCAATATAAGATAAATTATTTTCAAATTGTATTTAAATATTAATGACATTCAAATTTTTTACTATACTGATGCTTATATTTTACACAGTTATAATAATTTTAACATAAAATCAACTATTAATTAACTACTATAACTGCACTTTTATCATAAAAATATTCAGTATAACTCTCTTTTTTTTTTTTTTTTCATTTCCATGTCAAACTATATGGACTGAATATGACTACCAAACAATTCTATTGAAATAAAATTTTGAAAATATTTTTCAAATTTTGTTTATATATACATAAAATGCTGCATCTTAAAATGCATGATTTTAGTTTATCCCAATACTTGAAAGCTCTATATATTCCAGACCTAATACAAAAATATCTACATGTTTTATAACATGTACATTCATAATAAAATAATTACTCTTCTGAAGCCAAATTATCATACCCTATAGATAGTAGAATTAATAAAAATTGTCATACCCTATAGACAGTAGTGGTAACCCACACAAAAATATCAACTAATGTAACTGCTATTACAATTATTTGCAAGGAGGGGATAGGATGAAAAGCAGTGCAGGCACAGACTTACATCTGGATGATCTTTCACTGGCACATATACTTTCTCGGACCGTGCTATGATGGGTCCATCGGCATCTGGCAGAATCAAAGGCTCTTTCTTGCACCCATTAACTTGGAACAAATTGTTTCGAACTTTGTTGATCTCTGGTTAAAGAGTTAAATCATTAGTATGGTGTAGTTTATAAGTAAGGTTATAAATCAAATGTTATGCAGATTGCTCATTTTAAATAAGATGCAAAACTGTTAACAGCTTATTATCATTTGAAAGGATATTAAGAAGCACATAATTTAAGTACTTTCCAATAATTCAGGAAAAGTTTTAATGCCAAAAAATCACATGCATTAAATTATAGCATATTATTTACAAAACATAACATAAAAAGGTTAAACCCTGAACTCTGCAAAATATTCACATATAATTATAAAATATAGCTACGTAATACTTTGCCTGTTTAAACAACGAAGACACCATTTAAAGAATTACATACCATTTTAAAATTAGAGTGATAAAATGCACTTTTTGTTTTGAAGTTGTTGAAAAGGTTTATGTGAATAAATCATTAAAAGCAACATACACACAAGCTTTTTTAACACTCAGTGACACAGCTTTTTGAATCTTCTGATGAAGACCTGCACTTAAATGTCATTTACTGTAACTTTATAGTTACTTATTTATTTCTTTGTACGAAATAAAGGAACTATTGAAATAGCGAAACATTTTGGATACCATATTCCAACCATAATGCTCCCATATCCATTTGGACTATTTTTTGCATAATGTCTGTATGTACAGATAGCATTAAGGACTCTTTTCTAAAACAGATTGTAAAATGGACTTTTCCATGATGTCTGTATGTATGTATGTTTGCATTTACTTTGCATAAAATCAATTGTAGAATGGTGAAATTTTGTATATGGAACTGCTATAACATCTAGTTGTGCATCTCTCTTTTTTATTACAATCAGCAGCACTAAAAGTGTATGTTTATATATATATCCCCCACCTCTCTTACTCAGCTCTTATTTTCACAACTGTCAATCATAGTCACATACTTCCAAATACAGGAAGTGTTTTAAATAACAAAAATATTCATGTTTTGGCAATGTCAAATTGCATTAAAAACAGCTTTGGTAAGGAGATCTAACTTTTAATGCAGTCTCCAGGTTCCTACACTTATATTTGGTGAAGTTTCACATACATTCTTGAAGTATAAAAATAAGAGAAGGTTTGGCTTCCATACCACAAAAATTGACCAGGTTGTTTAATTTCAGAACCTTCAATTTCCGATGTCATTATTAATTTTCCTTGAGGGACTGGTTATTCAAGTTGGAACAATTAGAGGAAATAAGTTTAAATGAAGTGCAGAAAGAAAAAAAAAGTGCATAATTTAATAGACCTTACAAGAAAATCATGACTTTTTTTAATCTGTTTTCATAAATTTTCATTCATCATGATTAAAACAACAGCCACTTTTAGTGCGGCAATCTAGAAAATAAATAATTAACTAAAAGTAATATGTCACATACTACTTTTAGTTAGCCAGGGTGGGCTTAACTGTTAGGAGATTACATGATTTCCAAAAACTGGATATATGGGTCAATCAGCTATTTCATTAAAAAAATAATATATTTCAGATATAAAAAATAAGTGCTACTGAAGTAGAAAAAATGTTTTGGCAAATTTTTGCGCGATTCAAAAAATTTCACATCTAGAAAATTAATATGCTTCTGTAAATGCTTTTATTCTAATGAAGACTTTTATGCAATATTTGAATGCCAACGAATAAGGAATCCCACAAAAATAACTGCTACACTGCTATAAATTACGATTGGTATCTGCTAAGATAATACAATGTTCAAAGAGCCCAACAGATTATTTTCCTGCATATTTTTTGGATGAGCAATTTCAGACAGAGGCATTGCATTTATTTTTCTCACTCAAATTCAATACCACAACATCAGTCACGTTTTGATATGATAGGAATCAACTTCTGGACAATATAATGAAAACCATATTTGTACGACGATATAGCAAAGATGACGAAATTCAAAAACTACATACTACTGTGCTTACACGTGCACTCATTTCAGCCGTAAGGTAAGAGAAGGCGCAACATCAATGAGAACCGACTCCATGCTTGTCACACATTTCAAACAGGTTCACGTGACCTTGATACAAAGACAACCTCGTTGCGTAAATAAAACTAGCTAGTGGAGGCCACCGGTATTCGCTCATTACCAAATGGAAACGAATCAAATCACAAATTACTTTCGCCTGATGCCCGCAAGGTGCTTCATTTGAATAAGATTTAGAAGTATGTTAACTTTTAATAATATATTTTTAAACCCCTTCGCTATCAAATGAAGACAAATACTCTTTACTTTCCCGCGTTTTCACTTCGCTACTCGGATGACAGTCGAGTCGTTTAAATGCAGTAAAAGAATCATTTATAAATAAGAGGCCATTGAACTTTTCTTATTACGCTATTTGCCGTATCTTGCTTTCACTGCTAGTTTATATCCCATCTTATTGCAAAGCATATAAATGTTTTGTTAAAAATATATAGCGTTTATCTTTCCTCCATTTAAAAAATCGTTGCAGATTTTGATATTACGCACACACATTACACAGTCTCAAACTCAAATTGAACGCGAGTCGAATGCACAAGGCTGAGACGGAAATTTTTTTAAAGCAAAATAAAAATTAATTTCTCTTCTTAAACATTTATCAAAACTTTCTTACATAAACAATAATATCCAAAGTAAAAATTCAAATTTATAACGAGCAAAACACTTTTGTTTCACTTCTTAATTCAAACATACTCAGAAGCTAAATACTACATTTTCAGACGGATATTTATTTCAAATAATTCTAAGACGCTTAATTAATAATTAAATAACTTAATTTAAAAATACACAAATTATGAAAACCCTAAGTTTTAAGAGAAAATTTCCCAAACGGTCAAAACTTGAGTATAAATAATGACAGCCAAGTCTCTTTCTTTTAATTGATTTTCTTCGACGCAAAAATAAAAATACATACGTATGTATGTAAATATTTATGAACTTCTTCATTCCTTACTACTTGATGTCGTTTCGATTCAGATAAACTTTGTAGCCTTGGAAAGAAATAATCTCTACCATGTGCTGTAGATGCTTATCGGTCTTTGGTTTGGTTCAGTTTATTTGGCTGAAGCAAAGGCTAATCTGCCTAAGAAGAGGGATGCCTTCGTGAAAGACTTTCTAAGCGAAATTGCCTCGTATCCACGTCACACACACACCCCCGTGCGGAAAACAATTCGTCAGCTCGCTCGCCGGGACTCGAACCCGCGTCCAACTAGCAGTATTCAGCCACATTACAGCTTGGCCATTGGTGGGCGATACTCATCAGTCAATTCGGTTCTGTTCTGATTAATTTTTAGCTGTGAAAAGGTCCTGACAATAAGTCTTTTAATCCAGAAGTACTGGGATTTAATAATCCAATGTATTCAACTTTCTAAACAAAAAATACACCCATTTCATTTAAATGAATAATATAACGGTTAATACCCAGAACTGCTAGGCTTAAGTCATCGTTTCCTTCATTAATCAAATTCTAAGAAGCTTAAATAACAACTGTCACAGCAGCAAGAATTTATGTTTCAACTCAGATATTACAAAAACTTTATTCTCACTATAAAATTACAAATAAAATGTTGCCTATTTTATGAATTATTAGATATTAATAAATTATAACTATGTTAATAATCATACCATACCTAAACTACTCCATAACTTGAGAAGAACGTTATATTTCATAAAAGAATGTTAAAGGACAGCGATGAAATATATGCTGAAAATAATTTTTAAGTGTATAAGAACAGCAACACAACAATTAATGGGAGACTTTTTCCTACAATAAGACATGATTAAAGACGAAACAGAAGAAAAAAAGTCTGAAAGGTTTCAGATTTTAAATTACGTTCAAAAGGGGCTTTTTTTTAACGTTTTGTGTGTTTTTGCGTTTTATTATTTCACACTTAAACCGCATAAAATTCAGTTCAATAGCAATATCGCAAAATAATTTTTATACAGTCTCGCGCGCTAGAGGAAATTATTATTTATTTTTTACGTGCAGTGTTCCCACTGCTCGCTTTGAAATCTTTTGAGTTTCTTAATCAAAAATTCGTTAAAGTTTTACAAAATATGAAATAGAAAATAAAACAAATTCCAATTCGGCTTTCCAGATGTCCATATTCGGGTGGAAAAGTACGTTATACAAAATTTCATGGCTCTAGGTACCGTTGTTTTATCACAATGTGAGAAACATACATTTATGCAGATTCTTCATTATTTCTTCAAAAATATAATACAGGACGATAATATCTGGCGGCAAAACTTTGAAAAGTGAATCAACGTTTGTACTTAATCGACGCAAAATGCCAAAACGAAATTAATAGTCCTTCTGGGCAAATTGTCACTTTGGACTAATACTTACTGACTGCTGGGAAAACTTATTGAAAAAGCTACGCCAAAAAACAAAATGGCTGGCCTTTCCAGCACTAATGAAATAGCCGTCATTTTTTAATCATCCGTTCACTACCTGTCGAGGTAACATCATCCACTGTATCTATGAAAGGAAATTCTGAACCGCCTCTTCATATTATTCGACAATTTTTCGAACCTCCTAAACAATGAAAATTCCAAGTAGAGCCATCATGTAACCTATTCACTCATCGACACGCAACGATGATTCCGCAAAGCATTGTTTATAAAGGCCCCCTTTTTGCTTAAAATAACAGACCCTGTTATAAGCAAGAAAAAGAAAAACGATCGTAGATCGAAAGAAGAAAAGGTACAAAATTTGTAGCCTTGGACAGAAATTATCTTCATCACGGATTGTAGATGTTCATCGGTTTTTGGTTTGATTTATTTGGTTGCCCCGATAACACAAGAGCCTATCTCCCTAAGGGAAGGTAAACCTTCATGGTAAAGTTTCTTGAGAGAACTGACTCGTATCTATGTTACACATGGGGAAAACCACGAAAATGAGCATGCCGGAATTCAAACCCTTGTCGAACTAGCAGTGTTCAGCAAACTTAGCAACATTCTTAAATAATAATCATAAAAAGCTGCGTACATTGAAGATTTGTGCCAAACAGGATCTGAATTACTGACCCCAGAAAAGAAGAAAAAACAGGTTGATTGTTCTCAAGAACTGTTCATGATGAATCAATCTGATGAAGACTTTTTTTTTCATTGCTAATAACCGACCATAAGATGTAGATTCAACCCTAAGACTTGGAAATAAAACACGAAAGTAAACGCACAGTTTTACAATATGCTAAGATCTTCCATGCATTTTTGTGGGATGAACAACCCTTTTTCTGGTTGATTATGTTACGCGTATCAGTACCGTAACAGGTTTTATTACGCTAGCTAGCTTGCTGACCCAATGTCGGCAAGCCATAACGGAAAAATACCACTTAGGCATGTCAACGAACTTGTACACAAAACTCACAAGTATTCCACACTGTTATTCCCACCGATATGAAATTCAGTTCCTCCTTTTACCCACCGTATTATTTAAAATTAAATCTAGTTAATGGCGAATGTGGGACAATAACCTATTAACCAACGGTAAAGACCAGGTGTCACCATTTATCGCCAACTGAACTGAAAACCGTATTAACTTGATATCACTGCAAGCGCCCCCCCCCCGCGAAAAAAAACTGAAGCAGCAGCTTTTTCGTAATACTGAGATGATGACGATATGAAGATAAAATTCAGGAATGATTTCACAGTTGCGATAAAATATTTTGTCTTGTTGGAATTAAATGCGTAAATGGTCGAAGCGTTACGCCCATTGAATTCAAAGGGGTAAAGAAAACTGAGTAAACCCTTTCGAACATTTATGTCATGCAAGTGTGCTGCTAAGTTTTAAATTTATTGACTGCTAATGGACGAATACATCTACTGTAGATGGATATGATCAATTTAATATTACTGTCATTGCTATCAAAGTTTTTCATGACATCTTTGAGGAAAGATGAAGATGATGGTATATTAGAGTGTACATTTATGTTATTAATAACTTTAATGATATTAATGACTTTAACAAAATGAAATTATTCATAAACATGACTTTCTATGTTAATTACATTCGCTTAAGATTAGAAGCTAGTGGATATAGCTGTAATTCGTTAAAAAATTCTTTCTCAGAAAAAGAAAAACCTGTAATTTTATACATATTGTGCTAAGTGCGCTCTCATGCGCTGTAAATTCACCACACAATAATCAACGAATCATTTATTAAAACGTATAGATCAGTCTGTATAAACAACACAAACGTATAAAAATATTTACATACATTTAGAATATTGCGACACACTGATAACACCCGTCTTTACAAAAAATCTGCCTATGATTTCATCAACACATCAGTCCTGGATTCATAGCCCAAAAAATGCTGATCCGTCTGCAGTTTACAAGTAAACAAGCGATGGTAAAAACCAAAAATCTCGACGCATATAAATACTAGGAAATATTTAATACTCTTAAAGCTAATGTCACCGCTCATGTTTTAGTAATAGATATGTTTTATTATCTTAGCTCGTTTATGTATTTTTGCTTATCAATTAATAAATAAATCACAGGAGCAGCCAAAGATCTGGAAACTTCGGATTACATCTAATACCTCGAAGAGTTTACCGTTAAAGTTTCAAAAATTAAATTATTTAACAAATTGAAAAAAGAAACTTCTGAAGAAATCTGATCTTGGTATGAGAATTTCAGTTTAACTTGTGA
Organism: Stegodyphus mimosarum; assembly: GCA_000611955.2. Classification (NCBI taxonomy): domain Eukaryota; kingdom Metazoa; phylum Arthropoda; class Arachnida; order Araneae; family Eresidae; genus Stegodyphus; species Stegodyphus mimosarum. Next base: position 289,728 of record KK120001.1, read on the forward strand.
AATCGCTTCGAGCTAAGCAGTTGTGATAGGCGTATGAATTCAAGAATTATTTACCTAGAAAATTTTAAAACGTAAAATGTAATTCAAAACGAGCTATTCAGAGCGGCATAGCCAAAGCGAAGGACTTTTTCTTCGGGGGGGGGGGAGGTTATAAGAAAATTTTATTGTAAATTAAATTATATACAGATCTGTGCATTTCTTCAACAAAAAAAGACTTATCAAGGCGTAGTTGTGCATTTGTTTCACTAGATCGCCTGCACATGGGGCTTGTGACAAATATTCCCTTCACATGGCAATATTTTATTTCGCCAGGACGTCAAATGAAAATAATATACATCTGGAAGAAAAAGGATGAAATAATGAACATGACGCAGAGTTAATATTTGCAATAATTTATGGCAAAATAAATTATACTTCACAAATTACGACGTTTCACCTACTATGATATATCTTACTTCCAAATCCAGACGGCAATTTTTAACTACAGTAATTACCCAAGTTATGCCATTTCTATTTTCTTTCACTGTAAATAATGCTCATATACAGTTACAGAACTGAATAATTCACATTACTAAAATGAAAGCAGGAAGTTTTAGCTTTATAGCAGTCCGATGACTTGAAGATGCGCTACAAGTAGTAGAGCAGCTACTCTTAAGCAATATCTTGGAGTTTCAGAACGGCGAAAGAAAAACAATTCCAGCCAAGTATTTGACCTCGAAATTCCTGTTTAGTAGCATCTGTTTGACGGTTCAGATGAGGTCACTTAACTCCTGCGACAAAAACGCCGAGTCTTCCTTTCGACGTATCAAACAGCAATAGTTGAAGATGATTCGTATCTGTCACCCTCCGAATAATCCTCTTATATTCAAGGATTGGGAGCAAAGCATTGGTTTCCCAGATCTACATTTGGGAAAGCTAGCGAAAACCAGGTTATCACAAATCCAGATAAGTAGTAAATCAACTGACTTGAAACTATCTGTACGCTTATTGATAATTAAAAGGTGGGTTGCACGTATCACGATATTACATATATTCTGAAAACATACGTATTTTCGGAGCAAATAAAAGTATTATAATACGTTCCCTCCAACAGCATTTCCAAAGCCACCAGTGTCTAAAACCAGCTTGCTACGTTGAATGTATTCACAGTTTGAAAATCTATTATGCTACGCACGTTAGACGGATACAATTTTCAAAAAGTTACTTTAAGGAAAGAAATAGTTTTATATTCGAACCCACTAGCGTCAATCAGCTGCGTTGGGTTAAATTGAGATTGCTAAAGAAGGTAAGGAATACAGGCACAAAAACTAAAATATCCTTACAATTATTTACAAATTTTACGACTGTCACTAACTGATAAGTTAAAAGCTTTCTTTACTGATTTTTAACAATTTTCAGATTACTTTCAACTTTGAAGCAACTAAAGAAAAAATTCACAGGAAAAAATTTTAATGCATTATGTTATTTTAGTACATAAAAGATGTTACGTGCGTATGAGTTCTTCCAAACGCCTGCATCTAAAGACCGAAGTTCGTAAAAAGATACCTCAATACTCCGAATTCAACTTTCAACTAAAAACTGAGAACTAACCATCATGGCGCAGTTTACTACTGCGGCCTTTAAACTATAGTTGGCGGGTCTCTAAGCAACTAGCGGTAATACTGTAAAAAGAGCTAATAGCGCCGACACGGAGTCGAAAACAGACACGTTCGAGCTGATGAGGAATGATGAAGCAACAGGTTGGTCTCTCAGGTCAAGACAGTTCTCCTTCGGCCACCGAGAAATTTCTAGTACCTTCCTTCGATTTCACCGGGTTGCTGGTACGCATACACAGTAATCGGATTAAATACCGCCAGCCGCCAAGTTGGACGTCATTTGGTGATTTCTTGCCAAATCTGGAGACAAAAATGAATCGCCAAAGCCATCGCCATTTACCTCAATGTTAAATGGAGTTGTCCCTATAACCTTATTTTTCCTCTTGAGACCTTTCATGCAACATTCATAATACAAGAAAAAGTAAAATTTTACATACAATTTCGCTAAAATTATTTACATATATGTGTATGTAAGAAAAATAAAGAATATGTAAAACATAGGTTAGTTAAGTTAGCAACGTAAATTTCCCTTCTTAATTCTAAAAACAGTAACCCCTCTCTCTCTCTCTGCACTGTGTCATTCTAGATTAATTCATGTCGTATGAGTCTTACATAATTCTGGTGATGTAAATGGAACTAAAAGTCAAGCAGCCAATAATAATTTTACAGAAGTATAAACTATCCAATCAAAATGCATTGAGAACAAACACAGTCTGAAAAACTAACACAGTCTAAATTAAGATTTCACCCTGAACGCAAGGCACTTGCTCGCTACTCTTCGGCCTAGATGGACTACTGTCTGCTGCTTTCTTGCTGCAAAGTTATCAAAAATGTAAACCTCTTGACATAAGCACAAATAATGTGCAAATTTGTTTGCGGCCGCAATACGTTTACTGAAAATAAAATGAAGATGTAATCTGTCTCGACTGTCAAATTTCTTATTCAGTGTGGATCGGCATCTCAGCATTCTACGACATCGAAATTCCTACTGGTTATTACTTCCGAGTTTGTTTTTATTATTTCATATATACAAATTTCATAACAATATATATTTTCTTCCGTTGCCCGTATTTCAAATTATTCTCACACCGAAAGAATGTATAAGGTATTTCTCCCGCCTTCGTGGTGTAATGGTCAGCACGCTCGACGCGTAACCGAGAGGTCCGTGGCTCGATTCCCGGCGAAGACGTTGCTCATTTTCATCCTTCTGCCTCCAAAAAATCCTAATGTCTCTACAAATGAACACAGGATACTTGTAGTTATCATGAAAAATTCACATTTCTAGTAACAGCGCCTATATAATTTTTCAAATATCTCAGAATATAGCAGGATTAAAATTTCGAGATGCTTGGTGGCTTGCGTACTAAAATGAAATTAATAACCTCCAGCCAATCTTCAACTGGTGCCTGAATAGCAACCATGCACACAAACATCATTCTTTATGTATTACTAGAAACAAATGTAATAATACTTTTACGCACTAAGACAAAAATAAACGAAGTTATAGCATATAAAGTTGAAGGATAAGAGTAGAGCCGGCGACATTTATCTTGGCACCCTGTGCACTGCCTTGTGCCCTTCTAAAAATCTTTCGCACTTAAATTCTGCGCCTGGTGTGGCCGCGCCATCCCTGGGTAAATGATAAATACTAATTTTATGTTAGACTGTGCACGTAAGAGAAGTATGGTTTTCAGAAGAATCCTTTAAGCGGAGAATGCGTTTATATTCGGGAAACAAACGTACTTAGAATTTTAGCAATATGTAAAAAATAAACCGATTCCCATCTCTCATAAGAGATTAAATTAACAATACAAAAAGGATACTCATTTCTTCAGAAAAACCATAATTACATGCATTTTGGACAGCAATTTTTACTTTAATTCACAGTACATTTCACAATCATTAAACATGAGCTTCACACAGTATCTCTCAAATCTAGCAAAATATATAGAACTTTAAGAAATTTTATTGTCGTGCGCAGTTTACTACAGTCATAGCTGAGTTGAAAATCAAGAACGACTAAGACGTTTGGGAATATTTCTAAACAGTAAGAGAAGGCCTCGAAGTCCTCTATGAAGGCATCTTCTCTTGAGCAGATAGCCACAAGTGCTTTGACGTAATTAAATAAAACAACCCAGCAAAAAGCTTAAATTAAAGATAAACTTATCTATCTTGTACCTCGAATAAAAATAATTACATATTGTTTTTGAAATTGTGTTGCGATGCAACATATTTCCATTTACTATAGTTATTAAGAAGAATATTAAGTTTATGATAGGTATTCTTTAACGTAAATACTTATTTTCGTGCAGTTTTATTACGATATCACGCATCCCCCTCAAAATGGTCTCAGTCTGGTACTCGAACAAAATGGAAAAACTTCCAAGACATGTTTTTAAATATAATAAAATTGTCATTCATAATGTATAGGAAATGTTTAAAGATTTGCTAACTCACAAGAAAAAAACTATTTCCATTATTAAAAAGATTCTACCGATGAAAATGAAACAGCGCTGAGCTTCACTGAAATTTTTTGGTATTCAATGGTTTGATGATGTTAAGTGAAGAAAACACAGAAACTGGAATAAAGAAGGAAAACCGCAGTAAAGCTATCTCATTTTATCAAGCAAGTCGCCCTTGATCAAGTAATCCAAGAAAAGTTTAAAAAAAAAATATTGCAGGTGAGCCTATGCAGAATGGAATTAATGCAACTTGCACTTAATGTACTCTAGTACGGATGCAAACGTTTCTGCGTTCTTTTTTATGTAGTTCTGCACGCCATACGAGTTTACAAATGCTAAATTATGGTTACAGGAACATTCGCGTTTTTCTCCTTGCCATGACAATCTAAGCCGCCAAATCTCGATATTATTAAACATGTCAAGGATCTCACGCAGCGCGCTGTGAAACACAGAAATCCTACTCTCCGAACTTAACAAAATTATGGATCGCTGAGAAAAGTATGGTGATAGCCTGCATACTCGTGAAATCCATTTACCATAAATCCTACGTTTCGGTTAAGGGCTATTAACTACAATGGCCAAAACAATTAGGAGAGGATATTCGGTATGAAGTAACCAAAAATCGACGACTTTTTTTAATAAAAATGAAACAGAAGGAAAAGTATAATGTATGCAAATCCTGTGTGTGACGTCGAAAACTACGCGTTTTAAATAAGGAGTGAAATGCGATCTGTAGCACTGCTTCTGTAGGTGGAGATTAAACACAACTGACACGCGCTGAACGTCGTGTAACAGCGAATACGATGTCTCAGCATGATGATTTTTCTGAATTGGTAACCTGAAGGGCCCATCGGTAGTTTGGCCCTTCAGGTCCCCCCCCCAGGTAACCGTACATGCATGTGCGTTACCTAACACGAATAATCGGGAAAATAATGAGAGCTACTGCTTTAATAAAGGTAGAACTTTCTGTTCGATGTCTTTGAAATAGTAGTATGAACCAGTATGGATACGTCTTAAAAAACAGCCTTAACTACCAAGTAGAATGCCTGGCCAAAAACTAAACACTTGAGATCAGCAATTATTAATACAGTGTTATCGCTCAATAAAATCACTGCTTTATATAATCAACCGCTTATTAAAATCAAAATCCAAAAAATCCAAATGAATACAATATCATTACAAAATAACCACTTAATAAAATCAACGCTCCTGCTTATAAAAAGAACAGAAAAGAAAAATATAATAATGATAATAATAATAATAAAGAATAAAAGAACGAAGATACGAAAAGAGTGATGCAGAGATCACTTAAGTTACCAGAATTGGTAAACATGAATCTCGACAATGATAAAAAAATTTGAGGAACGCTCGAACTTAAAAGATGGGAGATGCAGAAAGGTGCAATCAATATCGTGTCTTGGAGACCACCGTTGAAAAGCTACTAACAAGAAATATGCAACAAACTCAACCGCTTATTAATGGATAACTTTTAAATATTTGATATGCTTATATATTGTATTGATCTATGTAACATGTCGAAATAAGTACAATTTTTCTGAATTTAGACGGCTTTTGTCATCCACGGAAAGAAATAATGAAAGTTTTATATAAAAAAGGCGTATATTAAACAGAATTTCAACAGCAGGACCGTATGCAAGAAGAGAGAGGTTCAGGTATGTGTACATTTCATTCATAAAAATATTTATTCAAATCTTATATAAAATAAGTCTCTTTTTAAAAATTTTATTTTTATATCCCCCCCCGGAAATAACCAACCTTGTATTCCTAAGCAAAACGAAATTATGCGTGCAGCCCAGCACCGCATATAAAACTCGACCGCTTTGTACAATCAAAGGTCGGTACGGACGTGATCATATTAAGCGGGTAGCCACTGTATATACCGTATTTTTCGCCGCATAAGACGCACCGTCATATAAGACGCACCCAATTTTAAAGGAGGCAAATCTAGAAAAAAAAGATTATGAACCAAATTCTGTAGTAAAATATTTTATATCAACTGTATAAAGTTAACAGCAGGTTAAGTTATCCATGTTCCCAATCTGGCTCATTTCAAAGTTATTCTTCCTCGCATCAATAACAAACTTATGAAAAGACAGAATCTTTGATTCGTATTCCTTTGGCATTTTTTGTGCAACTCAGGTTTTGGTGCGCATAGAAAGGCCAGATCTCTTCATAAATCTATAGCACCACGATGGTGATCCGGTGAAATCCTGAATGCCCTTCTCCACAGCAATGCGTTTGGCCTCATAGATTATCATTTTTGTTGAGACAGAAAGTCCATTTTGCCGGTGACGTGTGATCCACTCCTTTACTTCTACCTCTAACTCTGGCCACCTTGCAGTTGGTACACGCAAGGTGTGCTTGCTTTTATCCAACTTTTGGAGCTGATCCTCCTGTTTCCTCCACTCTCTTATCATTTTCTCAGTTGGAGGTGGCCCAAAGTGTCTCTCCGCTGCTCTGTTTCCATGCTCCTTAGCAAATTTTATTACTTCCAGCTTGAAAGCAACTTTATATGCCAGTCTCTTCTGCTTCGACATCTTGATGGGGTGGTATGAAATATGATATATTTCATTCAGATATACCATACTACATATATCACAGCTCACAGCTATCCGCGCCTCCGCTTGCTCCCGCACTGCTATTAGCTGAGCGCAGAGGCGCGTGCCTTCACCCGCTCCCGCGCTGGCTTACGAGACTCTAAAAAGTGCACAAAGCCAGCGCGGGAGCGAGCGAAGGCACGCGCCTCTTCGCTCAGCCAATCGCAGCGCGAGGCAGAGACCGTCCAAATACAGTGCGAGGCAGAGTGGGGCTTCCTGGTCTCAGACGGCGCCAAGACAGACGGCGCCAAGGCAGAGCGGCGCCATGGTGGGCTTTTGTATTTGCCGTATAAGACGCAGGCACTTTTTCCCGCCCGATTTTGGGGAGAAAAAGTGCGTCTTATACGGCGAAAAATACGGTATTTGCTTTGGTTAAACGACCTATTTATGCTAAATTTTTCTTAATTACAAGAAAAATTACGTTTTAAGTACAGACTTTTATAGCACAAATGAATGTTCAAAACAGTCAACACACAACAAAAACGTTTCGATGAACTTCAAATTAACGAAAGGAATAATTAAAAAAATACCTACCATATATTAAAATCTGTGCGCGTCTGTCTGTTTGTGGCACTATCTGCCTCGCGAAGCACACCGTTGGATTCCGTATGTCCGTGGCAAGCCATTTTTGACTATTCCCATCTTCGTACGACTTTAATTAGCAGACATATTGTTAATTAAAAACACTAATTATCCCCTTTCTTTGCTGGCTTTTCCCCTCATTTTTGACTTTCTTGAATTGTCCCCTATTAAAGGGATTTGACTACGCGCCAATTTCTTTTTTCGCAAATATCTATGGAACTGCGCTTAGTAGAAATTTCGAGACGCATATCCCGGAATTCCAAAAATTCGTCCGAATCCACTGATACCATTCTCATCTTCGTACGACTTTAATCGGCTGAGATATTAATTAAAAACTCTGAAAACGCTAATTTGAAGGACACTCAATAGCCACTTTAGAGACTGAGACTTTAGACTGTTTCGAGCGGCGTAGGAATTTTTGGCTTCGTGAAAATATGTTTTAAACCTTTTTTGTTCTACCTTAGAAAATTATTTGTTATTTGATTTTTTTGCGAGTCATTTCTTCGTCAAAAAGTTTTTGTTATCAAAATATTATTTCGAAGTCTGTTTAAAATATAGTTTATAATTTCATTTGATGTGCATTGTTTTCAGACTCGGCTCAGTGAGCGCAGTTTCAACTTAAAAACGTTTTGAAGTGCGGCTTATGATAGCGGACATTTGTTTACATTTCAAGCTTAGCAGAATAGTTTATTTGTTGCCAATCTCTAGAAACTAAGCTTCGCAACAACAAAGTAACGTCTTCTTTTATTATTGCAAATTAAATTATGCTCGATTCCTTCTAGAATTATCATTTAAGTTTTTAGCTGGTTTTTGTGTACAAATCGGAGTTTTAATTGGAAAAACTGTTTAATTATTTTAACTGTACTTGGTGTTTTATGTTTTTCTATATCTTTCAATTTTTAATGAAAATATTTTGAGCTTTTATGTATTTTTGCCTTACCGCGAAGTGAACTAAATTAATTAGTAGCGCATGCGCATTAGGTAAGCGGCGCTGAATCGTCGGTGAAAAACTGTTCCTTTTTTATTTAATTTCTTTAATACATCGGTCTTAGATTTATTATAGTATTCGAATAGAACTGGTGGTAATTCATCAGATGCTATAATTTTTCCCTACTCTTGAGTTTTAATGAATCAGATATAACGCTGTCAAGTGAACTTGCGCCGAGGTGTGGCTATGGTAAATATAGCGGACTTTAAAGAGTGCATTTATTCTATTATGGTTTATGCGCTATCGACGAAATAGATTTAATTCAAAATTCGTTAACTGCTAATTCAATATGTTTAAATGAAATTCAGGAAAATTGCGTATAATTTAATATTCCGTTTAAGGAAGTCATGGGGTACACATCAGATTTTTTACTTGTTCTAAGTTTTTTTTTTTCAGATGCAAATACATTTTTCACTCATTGCATACATTTGTGCACACGCATTAATATTTATATTGATCCAATTTTGTGTGCGATTCTGTTGAAGTTTACTAAAGGGAATTTAAATAAAGGAATTTTAATAACGAATGTACTGTTGGAATGATAAACCTGAAAATTTTCGGGATTATACTTCGTACAAGGGCCCATTAGAAAGGGTACAAGGGTAAAATCCCTGAACACTAGTTCGGTCCAACTTTCGAATCCCGGCGAACGGGCTGCCTACATGGGTGTTTTTCCCCATGGGCAACGAGTATACGAGCCAGTTTCCCTTCAAAAGTACTCCACGAAGGCATCCTTTCCCTTAGGCAGATTAATCTAAAGTGCTTTGCCATAGCTGAATACACTACACCACTACTTCCCGCAAGCAGGTCAAAACGACACTTCGTGTGCTGTTTGCCATAGGTACGAAAATTCGGCCACAGTTTAATGTTATGAAACAAAATTACAAAAGACATGTTGAATATAAAATTTATAGATATGAGTGCAAATTTACCAAAAGGAATTTTATAATGAATCTAATGTTGGAATATCATACCCAAAAATTCTGGCGAATACACTTCGGTACAAAAGCCCATTAGCAGCTGAGCTGAGTATTCGAATAGAACTGGTGGTAATTGAACTACCAGTCCTATTCGATTATTTTCGAATTCGAATTTGACCGCTGAACACTGGTAGTTCGGTCCAACTTTGGGCAAGCGAACGGGCTGGCTGCATGGGTGATTTCGTGATTTTCCGCGTGTGTAACGTGTACGCAGTATCTTGTGGATGCATACGTAAATAAAACGGGCTCAGCCCGCTCAGCTGGCGTGCTTGCCGGCTAATATAATATAAAAATTTAAAAGCTTTCAGATTTTACATTACGCCCAAAGAGGCTTCCTTTAACGTTTTGTGTGTCACCTTTATTTATTAACTATCACTTACATAATAACATTCAATTCAACAGCAATATCGCAAAATAATTTTAAAATCAGCATATCTTTAGAATTTCCGATACACAGTGTCGCGCGCTGGAGATCCCCCCCCGTACAGTGTTGTCATTGCTCGGTTTCAAATCATTTGTTAATCCAAAATTCTTTAATATCTGACAAAATATGAAATAGATAATACAACAAAATCCAAATTAGGGCTTCCAGATGCCTATATTCGGTACAGGATTACGTTATTCAAAATTTGACGGCTCTAGGTACCGCTGTTTTATCACAGTGCGAGAAATATACGTACATTTACGCAGACTCTTCATTACTTTGTAAAGTCATTAGGGTATTTGGAAGCAGGAGTTGTGAAAAATGAGCAACGCCTTCGCCGGGAATTGAACCACGGAGCTCTCAGTTAAGCGTCGAGTGTGCTGACCACTACACCACAAAGGCATGCGAAAAAGGCAGGAGAAATACCTTATATACTCCCCCTTTTAAAGGGCGACTGGGGATTAGGGGCCCCAATCGCCAAATCGTGGTTGTGGAGAATCATGACCCACCACCTTTTAGTTCGGGCGCCACTTGTAGAGATTCTAGGTTTATTTCGAAGCAGGAGTAATGAAAAATGAGCAACGCCTTCGCCGGGAATCGAACTACGGACCTCTCGGTTACGCGTCGAGTGTGCTGACCACTGCACCACGAAGGCATGCAAAGAAGGCGGGAGAAATACCTTATATACTCCCCCTTTTAAAGGGCGATTAGGGTTCTGGCGACCCAATCGCCAAATCTCGGTGGTGGAGAATCATCAACCACCACCTTTTTAGTTCGGGCGCCAGTGTAGAGACATTAGTTTATTTCTGAACAAGAAGAATGAAAAATGAGTAACACTTTTGTCGGGAATCGAATCACGGACCTCTGGGTTACGCGTCGAGCGTGCTGACCGCTACACCATGAAGGCATGCGAAGAAGGCGGGAGAAATACCTTATAAATTAATTACTTTAAATATAATACAGGGCGATAATATTTGGTGGCAACAGTTTGAAAAGTGAACCGACGCAAAATGCCAAAACGAGATTAATAGCCCTTTGGGCTAATTATGCTATATCACGAGATGGTCATCCGAAAGCAGAATAAGAACGGCATAGCCTTTATTCTTGAAAATGTCAAATTGAAAAGAATTCAAGTGAATTCAATCACAAATTGCAGCAATTTGACATTCTTTATGCTTTCATTATTACTGATCGATATTTAACTGACCACGACAGTTAACAGCAGCGGCAGGCTTGTCATTCATCATAATCAATGACAATCATTCATTTCAGATACACTCTGGAAATAAAATTAGTTTCCAGTGGGTTTCAGATGAACTCGGCAGAAAGCACATTACGATCACTTCGAGTTCGGTGGACATTCCATAAACACAGTAGCTCTCAACTGTATCACAATAAATCCTACTCAGCAAATTTAAACCACTTAAAATTCCGGTCAGTTAAATGGACAAAATTTGCAGCTTTAAAAAATAACATTAACTTCGAAATGTCAGCTTCCGTATTTTTCAAAAAAGAAACAAAATGCAAATTATGTCGAAGAATTTACGTACTATTAATGAATTTTAAGACATGAATCAAATACGACTTTAAAGACTATTAAAGTTAAAATCGTGACAGACTTTTTAATGAAAATATAAAAAATTGTAAATTTCAGCCCGTTTCGACATCCGGCAGAATTGTTGTGGTTTTGGAATGTTTTCGAATACACACGCGACAAAACCTAATCCACACATGCACGTACCATATTCGAGTTTCAGTTACAAGTGTATAAAATTTTATTTAATTAGATACCCATCGGTTGTGGCTCTAAGTGCATATTTTAAAAGTCGGCAAATTATTATACTGTGGCCGGTTTCAACAAGGAAATGCCAAATTTTTTAATTCTGAAATATACAAAACTAGCCCTGAAAAATAATTGTCAGAATTATAGGACTTTAACCACTTTACTAAGAACACAGTTAAACCTTCGAACGGAGCCATATTTAAACTGAAACAAATTTGTGGTTCATTGACGTATTCTAATCTTCCACATACATAAATTCGAAATTGAATTTCTTACACTTTTAAAATTCGGCAAATGTCTTCAATCTGTAATATAATACTCTCATTATTATTATTAAAGAAATATAAATTCTTTGTCAGACAATTATAAATAAACAGGCAAACATAATATAGTTAAATTTGCCAGAGTTCTTTCCCCTAAATGCTTAAATTACAGCTTGTACAGTTATATCAGGTGACCCTCGATCAAATTCTGTTTAGAAAATTCAGGATTTTATTTCATATATTTTACGGTATTTTTACGTTAACGGAACGTCACTCTGCGTTGGCGCGAAATCTATACTAGACAGCGGCAACCCTAACACGATAAGCTAATCTTCAAGAAAAGAACGACTATTTGATTTAATCCATAATGAATAGAAATTATTCGTTTCTGCCGTAAAATCTCAGAAAATTAATGTCCTTTCTTCACGCTTATTCACAACATCATTACACAGCTATTCAGTATACGATATATAAACAAGCTACCACACATGGCGCTTCAGCGCATATCTGGCGACTGGCGAACCGTTAAAACAAAAATATTAATTTTACAGTCTTAAAAATCAGGTTAAACTTACACTAATAATAAATTAAAATAATTTATCTGCCTCGCGTTCTGTAATGCTCTACTCTCTTCCAGGAATGTAACTGTGCTAGAAACAGCATAAGCATTAGCCCCAAAGGTTGAGAAAACATACGCAAGATTTGAGTTTTAGTATAAAAATATATTGCACTAATTTAAATACGAATTGCAAAAAAAAAAGTTATTAGTAAATTTTACCCTTTCTTTACACTGTGTAAAATATGTTAAAGAAATTAAGGGGGAAAAAAAGCTGGAATACAAAATAATGGCCATTAACAGCGATTTCTACAAATTTTCACATACCTGGTAAATATGACATGAAAAATATTTCTCTCGTTCAGATTTTTCTGCCAAGGTAGCCCGTATAAAACTCAGATTATGTTTCAATATTTGCATATTTCTCTCGGAAAAAGTGACTTTTTACCTAATTATTTAAATATACTGTACTTTACATCCTATTTTGTATTTTTCTCAACTGTAGTACCTTGTCCAACTACGTTATATACAAGAATTACACTGTTATCACTTATAGTTTGCTCTCAGTAACCAAAATAGTGCAACTATCTGCATACTGATCATGTGACCTCGCTCAGCCAATAGGACTATGCTCTGAGCTCTATGACTTTAGCATTGTACGACGAACTCTTGAGTTATTAGTATTCAGATAAATCGTAGAACTGAAGCTGTGTGCTGCTGTTCTCCATGAAGAAAATCTCCTCATTCTACTATTTACTGCCTGGAGTTGCCATGTCACCTATGATTCCTTGCCACTGCCAATGCCTAACTATACTGATATCAAAGCCATGCTGGGAAGGAATAAACTCCTAAACAGCTATGCTTTTAAATTTTATCTTTTAGCTTTCAATTATTGCTATCTTTTAGCCATTATTTGCTTTCTTATGCCTAGTTTACTGCAATTTGCCATGTATTTGCCTTAATCCTGACAAAATAGCCATTATAATTGCCATAATATCATCTAATTCATAAAATTCTTCCTGTTTCACCCGATTAGGGTGTTGATGCACAGAGCATCATCTCTTTTTGGCAATCAGCCTAAGGTTAATAGATTAGTAAAGACTCCAAGAAGTCGATGCTAATATTGAACTAACTGAAATGAAATGAAATATTTGCATTAAATAAATTGCGTTATGTGATTACTGCCGCCATTTCGCTTTGTTATTTGATTCGTTTCTTAGAGCTATAATCATAAGTTTACGACAAGAACTGTTAGCGACATGAGACTCAGCCATTCTCCAACGAAATTCTATTTATTACATTTACAAAGAAAACTCATTTTGAAGTTGAGAACTTTATACATGAATAACACCGAACATCATCGCCCTTTTCGATACTGCTTCGACATACGAGAGGAGCAAGCATGCGAGCAGAAGGTAACTGTAGGTTTTCAATGGCAAAACCCATAATCTTTTGGAATTTTTTTAATACTGGGAAACACACGCTCAGTTTTTTCGTTTAGCTGAAATGAACTCATCAATGGCGTTATCTGGGAGTTTTTGACAGTTAATAAAATTTGCAGTATTAATATATTTGAATTAAATTTCACAGATGAACAAGTAGTTGTAAATTTGTTCAAAATCTGGTTCACTGCAAACACTACGCACCAACCACGCATGTAAAATATTAACAGTTATAAGCACCGGCTTTTAAGAAAGCTGTTCGTATGCATTTCAAAGAAATTGATAAATTAATTCCTCTTTCTATATCAAATCAAAACACTAATATTTTCCCCTTTCAACTTTTTTCGACGAGAAATAAAAACACCATCCGCGTTTGGAAGGCTTTACGCAATCGTGACATGGCTAATTAAAGTAACAAAACATTATTATAAATCTGATGTTAACAAAACTACCAACACTGTTCAGGAATATGGAAAAAATAACTGTTGAAAACTACTGAAACTATGTTCTTTAACGTAGAATAAAAATTTCATTACTTCTGAAACCGAATAACCAAAAAAGTTATTTTCTGAAGTGTTACGCAAAAGTCTACGATTAAATCTTAAATATTAGCACATTCATAGTGTATGAAACACTGAATACCATTATTTATCCCCCCTCCCCAAAAGGCATTAAATCCTAATCAAACTCTGCCTATTTTTACTTTACAATTTAAAAAATTGCCATATTTCAAGCTTCTCTTTTTGTAAAAATTAAATTTAAACTTCTAAGTTTATGGAAGTGCCGTTTATCTTAGTATGTCTTCATTAACTCACTTAGATATTCATTCTGCCGTTTTCCTGCTGTATTTCAGAATTTAAGGGAAAAAAAAAAAAAAAAGATGAATGATATTTATGCGTAATTTCAATAGCATTCAAATCTAAATAAATCGGGTACTTGAAATAATTTTTAAGTTTCGATTACTACAGAATGTAAACATAGTTTCATAAATTATCACGTTTTGTAGGCGTTTTTTCATAACAAGCTCTTTCAATTTTTTGACATATACAAGGTTTCTCATCTTTCGACGTTTTCCGAATCAAACTCGAAAATTACGAAGTTATTAAAATTTCCCATTCCTCTTCACAATAATAAGGAGGAAGGAGACTTAATTTGAAATTTGTGTTTAACGAAAAACAAATATAAGTACAGATTTTTTTAAATATTCCTATATTTCTTAAGATAGGAATTATTCTGAACACACAATTAAAGCTCTTTGATCTTGAGGTTCATTTTCTTAACATAATCTGATAAAAAAAAAAAAAGCTTGAGCATCAACTCAAATGTTTACATTTTTTCGCAATCTCTTTCAGTCAAAACAATTATAAAGGGACAGACTTGGCTGGCTTATTTGATTATGGCAACATCTGCCTAAGGAAAGGAATGTTTTCGTGAAGGACTTACTAAGGGAATTGTCTCTTATATGGAAAAAGCCACGAAAACACCTTGCTGTCGGCCCATTCGGCTGGAATTGAGCCCAAATCGACTATGAGTGTTTAGCGACATTACCGCTCGGCTGCTGGTGGATCATTATAAAGGGCTTGGTTTGGTAGATTATAGCAAAGCTCACAGGGATATCTGCCTCAGGGGAGTGATGCCTTCGGGGAGGATTTTCTAATGAAAACTGACTCATATATGTTACACAAGAGGAAAACCACGAAAACGCTCATGCAGCAAACCCGTTCACTTGGAATCGAACCTGGGTCGGAACTACCAG
>KK120001.1:305196-347689 GCA_000611955.2 Stegodyphus mimosarum
CTCTTCTGCTGCTCGGCCTGTCATTATAAAGGAATAAGAATTATTATAAGAGTCGCTACAGATAAACAATACGAAACGCTCCAGAAAATTACACGTGAGATACTCATGATCACCATGACGTAATAATGTTGATCCAGTTGCATAGAAATTGTATTACTTTTTTTTTAAATAAAATTAACTTAATAAATGTAATAGTTCTAGAATTTTTAGCTAAAACGTTTGAGATTAGCGCTCAGAAATCAGAACGAGAAACGTGAAAAGATTCGCAAATGTAATACCTTTTTCAAGATTCGCGAGATTTCAGGATTCGAACTTCAAATCTCTATTAATAATAGAACAAGCATTTTCTTCCAAGTCTTCGGATGTTTAGTAATATACTGAAAATTTTCTCTAATTCTCGGAACGCGATTCATGTTAATTTCACGGACTAAATCTTTTGAAGCATTTCTCAATCAATGGACACGATGTTATTCTTATAACTTTCAGTTGTGTTTTACAGATGATCCATTTTGCTGTCGCAACAGTCATTTTTAAACAAAAAAAGCATGCGGTGGAATGAAGAACTTTTACGAGTTCCATTTATGCCTCTGGAAAATGAGGTGCATTGTAATTTAAGATGACGTTCAATAAATTTTACGATCATGAGCCTTCGTAAGTTTTATAGATTCAGAGGAAACTGATAACTAGCAATTTATGATTTATTCGAAAATCCGGACGGACTTCTAAGAGCATTAAATAAGAAAAGGCGATTTAAGTAGTGTTGTTGTTACTGAAGGGGGATGAGAGCTTAATCGAATAATCTCAAGACTAGTCGAAGCAACTTCGTAACGGAGTCGGTAACCACCTGACACAATGACCTGAAACTTCGAATCCTATTAAGATTAAATAACTTCACATTATACAAATAAGTCCCCCCCTTAAAGCTACCACTGTCTTTTACACTTTAATTTGCTTTTTACCGAATACCTTTCGCTACTATTCGTTAACTTTTTACTGGCAGAAAGGTTTAAGTTTTATTCTGCTCAAATATGGAGGTGGAAAAACGCACTTTTGCTTTTGGTCGGTTGTTTATATGAATAAGGTCGACCTGTGAGGGCTATTTTGATTAAGGGGGGTCTGCTTTCGTGGAAAACTTCTTAGGGGAAAATGTCGCTTCGGCAGATTAGCTGCACATTTATTTTACTTCGAGCGCAACATAAACACAGAACCACAAGACATTACGTTTTAAAATTGTAGTACATAATACGTATGCTGCGTCACGAAATTTAACGTAGCATAATACATTATGTATGTTCATTTCAAACCTCCATTCCGCAAAACTCGAGTCAACTCTTCAATGTTACTCACTTAATGCATTTTTTTTTTAAACTTTTCACTTTATACAATACAGACTGGCGTTCAAAATACCCTTTTTAGTTTTTTACACCTTTTCCTAAACCTTTCTTAACTAAACAAGATTGCATTAGGCTAGAGATCGATTTACCCGTAATTCAGCATATAAACACTCCGTAGACGACTTAAAACACTTCATTTCTACAAAGCGTCCCTCTTCCTTTAAACCTTATACATTAATTAGTAGGTAAATATTGACAAGACCCGAGTGCTTAAAAGGCAAACTTCGACTAGAACACTTGGCGGCGGTAGTTCCTGATGATGTTTCTCAATCAATGCGAATGTGGAAAAAAACTCCCTACCAAGCAAGAGCGAAAAGAGTTCTGATGTTGAGAAAATTTATGTTCCAGTTATCCCCTGTACACTTGACATTCATATTATATACAAATATGTAGACAGTATATACGTGTTTACACGGAAATGCAGCAGAAAAAGGCTGCAGGACTACAAATCATTTTTAATATGGCTCAGATTCTTTTAACCGGCAACTTGAAATATTCTCTTAATCCTCTGGCCATAGGTATAAAATCCATTAAAGCGTAAAAAAAATTCATACATTTTCTTCCGGCGAAATTATGGCAGTAGAAATCCGAGTTCCTGTCAACGCGATAAGAGTGCTTACATTCATGGTAAATGCTGATCGCGATCTCGGGGCTAGAAACGAATAAATCTGTCACTTGTAATCCATCTGCATTTCGATTGCATCTAAACTATCTTAGCTCATGGGCCCGCCCTACTTTACGAGAACCCCCCCCCCCTTAAATCAAGCAGTCAGATTTACTTGCTGAACTGGCACACGGAAAAAAGATTTTTACTGCACTGCTGCACTGTCATTCGAGGCTAATACAGTAAAACTTACGAACTTTCACAAATGGATACGAAAACATTCGGGTGAAAAACGACTTTCAAAAATGAAAACGTTCGAACTTTGAGGCTGTAACGTACACTGCTGGCCAGCCAAACTGCAACACCAAGAGACAAGAGATATCACAACAAAATTTATTTAGTAGATAACATCATGTTGACCAAGTATCAAGCCATTGTTGGAGATCACCACTGCCACACGCCTCGGCATTGATTCAAACAGACTTTGGATGTGTTCTTGGGGTACAGCAGACCAAGTAGCTTCCACACATTGCCAACGTTGATCTGGTGTGGCAGCTTGGGATGTAATCTGGGTCAATCGCTCAGCAACTATGGACTACATGTTTTCTATCGGCGAAAGATCCGGAGAGCGAGCCTGTCAGGGAAATAATTCAATCTAGCGATGGACGAAGAACCCTTGGACAATGCGTGCCACGTGTGGTCGCGCATTATCCTGTTGAAATATGGCTGTGGGCAAGCCCTGAAGGTAAGGAAGGACAACTGGCTCCAACACCTCGGAGATGTAGCGCTGGCTCTTTAAAGTACTGCCAATGCGTACTAGAGGAGTGCGCAAGTGATATTCAACACCGCCCCATACCATAATACCCGGAGCAGGACTAGTGTGGCGGTGAATAACGCAGCTGTTCAGCATCCTCTTTCCACGGTGTCTCCAGACTCGAATCCGACCATCGTGGTGTTGCAGACAGAAGCGTGACTCGTCAGTAAAGGCAATTTCATTCCATTCTGCCGTCCACATCCTTCTTTCATCGCTACATTGGCGGCGGAGACGTCTGCGGTTCTACGTCAAGGGTAGACGAAGCAATGGACGTCTTGCGAACAGATCACTCTGCTGTAAACGGCGTCGAATGGTACGTGCAGACACTGGATGATGCGTTAGACTGAATGTGCTGTGCTATGGTTCGTGATGGGACTGAGCGACCCGTCACTGGCATGCGCACAATGTTCTTGTCATCACGTGATGTGGTGCACTGAGGTGGATGTGATCGAAAACGTTGGTCGGTCGTACCCTCCTGCATCCAACGGTCACGTATCCGCATCACAGTTGTTTGGTTTCGTCCAACACGACTACCGATTTCCCTGAAAGATAATTCGGTAGGCCATTATCCTTCCTCTGTCAAACTCGGATACTTGATCAAACGATGATCGCTGTTTACTACGAGGCATAATTAAGCATTTTTTTTTTTACAAGAAAAACACAATTGCCGAACTTGAAATCGTTGAAAACTCCAAGCCTTAAATAGCGCTTTGAAGTAGCGCCACAGTCGCGCGTGATGTGCGTCTGCGCTGAAATTCTAATCATTTGCATATCTCACCTCCGCTAACGCATGTTGTAAATTTCATGTTATTTGCATGCTTCCTTCAGGGTGTTGCATTTACGGTGGCCAGCAGTGTAGAAAGCACTACGCTAGGAACGTAGACAGTTGGAGACAACCTATACTGCATGTTATTCTTAGCTTAATTAGCTTAATTTTTCCTTCCAAGAAGGTTTTATTATTACATATTTCTTAGAGAGAAAAGGCACTGCAACATGAATTGCCATAAAAATTTCAGAATAGCAAAGTGAAAACTGAACTGAAAAAGTCTGAACAATTTCGTCCATGTCGCCATATTCTTTAACGATCGACGGCGTTGATGTCACTATATTCATTCAATACCTGCCAAGTCATTAAAATTACAAAATTAGATATGAAAGGATTCAGATTTTAAATCGGCACTCCCAGTTCACCAATCTACTGAACTCATTCCTCCTCAAAAAACTTTTGTCTTTTTAACTACTATTAAACACTATTTTCTCCGCATTTATGTCACATAAAATTCAAACGCAAAATCACAAAACTTTTAAGAGCAAAACTATAATTTCCGATACAGTATCAAGTATTGCCTTACATTTTTTATTATTCATTCTTTTTTTCCGTTCATCATATCAATGTTCAGTTTTCGTAACACGATGACCTATTCAGATTTGTCTTTTTAACTTTATTAAATAGCCCATTTTCACACTTAACGTCATAAAATTCAACAAAATGACACCCCTTTCTCAATCTTTTCTTAATTCATTATATCAATGTTCTCTTTCCGATACCTGCGTATTAATGTAGACACTTAGGGGCAATCTGTTTTTTTACACTCACAGGATACAAAGTAGCGATTTTTGCAAATTATTTTTTAAAAATATTCCCAGACTATCGATAACTCGTAAGATGCGAACGTTATTAACGTATCAAAAGAAAAAAACACCTGAAAATTCTTTTAATACAAATTTTAATTATTAAAAAAAAAATCTGAAATGTTTCAGATTTTAAATTACGTCCAAAGGAACGTTTATTTAACATTTTGTGTGTTACCTTTATTTGTTAAATACCATGTTCTTCGCACTTAAACCATAAAATTCAGTTCAACAGCAATATCGCAAAATAATTTTAAATTGAGCATATCTTTAGAAATTTCGGTACACGCTCTCACGCGCTGGAGATAAAAATGTTTTTCTGTACAACGTTGGTATTGCTGGCTTTGAAATCTTTGAGTTTGTTAATGAAAAATTCGTTAAAGTTTTAGAGAATATTGTTACGAATTTCACATTTATTTGGCAGTACAAAGTCGATTGTTGAAGGGTTTGCTACGACAAAAAAAAAAATGCATACATTTATGCAGATTTTTCATTTTTTAAAATTTAATGCAGAGCGATAACATTTAGTGGCAACAATTTGAAAAGTGATTCAACGTTTTTGTGTTTCCGACGCAAAATTGCAAAACGAAAGTAATAGTCCTTCGGGATTAAATCCCTTTGGACTAATAAGGATTATACGATAGACTAAAATTACACATTTTTCGTGAAATACTGCATTAATCTCTTCTCATTTTTCTCCCCATGTGCATAACGATCTGTTTTTACCATAAACTTCCTCGGAAAGAAATCATCACGCACTAATCCTTCTTGGAAACGGAAACCAAAACCAGGCCAAATTACTGGTGTTTTGTGGGTACAGATTGACATCTTATCTAGTATACTGATGGGAAGTTCATTTCATGAAAACAGGTTACAAAATTTTAATACAAACAAAATCAAAATCCGGGAAAAAAATTTCGGGACAGAGTTGATGTCTTTATTCTACGAAGGGCCCCCGTAGCGGCCGATGTATGCAGTACATATCAAGGCTTAATTCAATTTTGTAAAACTGATCTTCAAATTACATACATTAACGTAAATTATGTTTGAAGAGTAATTATTTCGTCAAATACAGCTTTATAATATGACTGACTGATAAAACTCCTCACATAAAACAGAATGGTATTCCTTTGAAACACCTTTGCTTAGTGTTCTTACTTAAGTTAAAGAAAAAGCCGGTTAAAGCTTACTTTATGATCCAGTTGAAGATCTGTGCATCTGTTTCGAGCCATTACCTTATTTATTCCAAACAGTTTAATATACTACGTGTTATACAAAGAACAGATTTTAAAAACTAACAAAAATCAAAGGTCTGCTTTTGACAATTTTATATTATTTTCGTTGAAGAAAGCCGAGTTCAAAAAATTCGAAAAGAAAGATAAGAGGCGATGACCATCTGTAGAAATGGAACGAAATCAAAGGTATTATTAAAGAAACCAAGCAATCTCCGGGCTTCGTTGCGATGCACCACCATACTCTCAAACACACATAAGTAAATGGCCTTTTAAACACTACACCAAAAACGATCTCACTTGTTATTCTAGTCACACTTCTTCAACCCGATAAAAACGACTGGGGAACGCAGAAAAATGATTACAGATCCTTAAGGCCAGAGATGCCTTGATTATAATCTGAGGACAATGGAATTTTACCCATCACAATGGCTCTCAGCATGTTAGATGCAGACTACATACAGAATTAGATGGGATGCAGGAAGATCTTCAGAAAGTTCAATGGGGGGTAGTTCTTAGTCATAAATTAAAAAAGATAATTTTATCATGTAATTTTATCATTTTGTAAGAGCAACGTTCTGAGAGTTTCCGGCATTTGGTAATCTAGTATATGAGAAAGTTTGAGTAACAGCGCAGTTTATGTCCTTTAAATCAATAAACCATCCAGCCTATCCATACTAGAGAAGCGCTCCGGAACTGATTCAAAAGAAACGATACACTTTACTGCACGCATTTACTAAGATTCAAGGAAAGAGAGTACCAATTCTTTTGAAGTTTACTGAGAGCTTTTGTTGGAAGCTTATCAGGAAAGCTAGATTTGTATTTTAAGAAAGAAAAGATTGTTTATTTTCTCAGGTTAGAATAAGTTCAATTTTTATTATTTATCAGCTTTTTAAAACATTTTTTTCTGGATTTTTATTAATTCTGTGTAGAAAGAAGGTTTTAGAGAATCTCAAAACTACATTTGAAAAAATTCAGTTCAGGGAGTTAACAGTTTGTCGGTCAATTCTTCATATCCTACTCATGATTAGATTCTTTTCGTTCCACGAGCCAACCTCGCTAACCGGCCCCGATCCCACTACTGGTCTGATTGCTTTCGCTCTTCGCTCCATCCTCGTTAACCGCTCCTGATTCACCCATCGTTCCGGATCTTTTTCATTCAAGTTATTGCTAGTGAGCGGTGAGTCATAAAAAAAATTGAATCATTTCACTGAGCGAACCGTTCTGATCCGTCCCAGAGTGAAATTTTGAGCGAGTGAGGCTGCGCGAATTGCAGCTCTCAAGTCATTTGCGAAAAGATGTCTTCATAACTGCAATACTGCCTTGATCAGTTGAAGATGACTTGTTGCATTTGGGGGAGTAGGAAGTGAACCTTTACGTTAGTTTTTTTTATCCTGTATATTATAGGCTGTACAGCTGTCCAGTGTCATGAGAACATGTCTATTATGAACCACCATTCGATTATTAACGAAAAAACCAAAAAAATCTTGAATGTCTTTTTTTGGCAAGGGAAGACATTGTTTCCTTTTGACTGAATTATACATTCATTCAAAGGTACAACAGTTGAAGCATTCTAGAAGTAAAGTTACATCTTCGTACTTAGCTCTGCGAAACCGTTTAGATTTGTTCCCTTAACTGGATGCAGCAGCATTAAGAATTTTTTCATGATCTTTAAGCATTGTAAATACGGTAAATTTGGCAATTCCATAAATTTTCGGCACCTGTACCTTTCTTCACTACACTACAGACTACTTTTAGTTCTGTTGTCAAATCTATGTCCGTCTTCTTCCTCTTGGCCAAGAATCACTCTTTCTTACTGCATGCAATCGTCCTGAAAGCTACCAGACTACCATCTTCAGGTCTGTCGAACAATGCCGCTAGAACATTCGGAGAAGAAAGACATGATGATGCGCGATGAAAATTTATATTTAACTATATTACAGTTTAGTAAATCTATACAATTAAATTTTAATTAGAATTATTCATTTAGTATGCTATGTCCTACTGAGCTTTAGAAGAAACATACTAACTGGCCCGGTGGCCATCTGAAGAACAGGTTAAGTAATTTTACCTGATTAATTTGGAATAATTTTTAAGATTTAACATATGTCGTACTAGCTAACTTTTAAAGAATAAAAAAGCACAGAATTGCATTTGTTAATTGAAGCTCACTGTTGACGCGATGATCGCGATTGTCGAGCAATGTTATTATTCATGCTGCCTATGTTTTAAAGCAGTGTACTCTGTGAGGTTTTCAATTAACCGGGACGGAACATGTCTGAATGCAGCCTAGCAGAGAAACAACAGGAAAAAATATGAAAAACTGAAAGTTCGTAAATGGATAAAATCTAATGATGCAAATTCCTAGATCATATATCGCTGCTAGGGACAAAAAATTTTTCATATTAACCAAGTGTTCGCCCTAAGAAAGTTCGTATTAATGGGGGCTTTCTGATAACACATATGAAAATTAGCCAAAAATATCTGACATACGAAACAATTTATTAAAATCCCACCCTTCCCGCTGAATTTACGAAACCCAGACTTAATAAATAGATTAAATATTCACAACCGATATGACGATTACTCTATTCGAAACGGTAAAGCACAATCGCAAGCTTATTAGAGCAATCGGTTTAACATTATTAAAACCAGACCTAATTTTTTTATTCACTGATGTAGAACAAGAACTATCAATATGAATCAAGTATTATATAACATAATCGCTAAACAGATAAGAACGCACTATTTTTCATCATTTAGAATAACCCTGTCCTTCAATTTTTTAACGCGCATTCTACGAAAAATTATATATATAATTTTTTTACCTTTCGATACCCACATAACCACAGAGACTAAGATCAGAGAAAAGAAAACTTTATATCACATGAAGTACAGAACTTATTAAAATATTCAGACGATAAATCATTCCACAAGCCTGAAACAATATATTAGTATTCTTAAGTATAATCTGAATTTTCTTTATTTTAAGCAAACTCATTCCCTTCTCTATACACGATTTAAAATGTAAAAAGGATCATTAGTCTATCGTTGCAGTGAAAACTTGACGAGCCAGATTTTCTTTCTTATTACTCCACAGGCACGACGACAAAGTGAGACGACAGAACGTTAATTATTTAAGCATCAAATAGACGGTAAATATATGAGACAGGTTCCAACCAAGGTTGCTCTATGGTATCTATGGTATTTATAAATTTTCAAGTCATTTAGTATTATTCAAGAAGTTCATTCACTGCCCAGTTCTTGATGTACTAAATAAGTGTACCCGATTATCGGTTCTCAAATGTAGCCTTGATTAAATAATTTTACATATTATAAATTATTATACAATTCATATTCATTCTTGGGAAGTACAAAAATAAAGAATTCTCTGACAAGCAGCTTATTTCATATCAAAATTTCCACTAATAGCCCACGTACGATGTACAGAAACGAAGCGCAGTAAGTACATGAAGCAATTACTGTCGGAAAACAATGGAAAGTTCTTATTGTAGTCACGATCACAGTGAAACGAATGAGGTGAACATACATAACCAGTATACTGAGAAAACTTCTGAAATCACAATCAGCAATTTGAATCATCAACGTACGAAAAACTCATCACAAAACGTGAGCAAATATTTACACTGCTAATGACAAGTGTCACGCCAGCATTTTCTACGATATCGATACTCGTTTTCTTTTTCAACATTTACCTGAGATTAAACAACCAAATCGATTAAGCTTTCAAGATCATAAGTCTAAAATACCAATCAATAAAATTTTGATAAACACCATGAAACTTAATTTATTCGGCGATACTCGACGCATTAACTTGGGTAATTAGTATCATACGTATGTGCATACTACAGTTAACTTGTATTATGAAGGAAATACTTGGCATAAACCAACACACAAAACACGAAAATGAAATAACTGATTTCTCATTGAACATAGGCAATTGCCCACTTGTATTATTAATTAATTAATAAGTATGAATAAGTCCTCTGAATACTGACAGTTCGATCCGGATTAACATTCTGGCAAACGGATTGATTGCAAAAACTTGTCTCTTAGTACTTCCCGAAAGCATTCTTCAGAGACAGCCAGCCTTCATGTGTTTTGCCAGAATCTATTGAAATAAACACTATCCCTCCTAAATTAAAGCATGTATGTGCAAGGATATTACGGAAATCTCTGTAAAATTATAATTAGTGCACAATATCATTAAAAACGAACTCTTTAGAGGTTCAAATAATTTATTAAATTGTACCGTTTAAAGTAGTTTAAAATAATAAAACTGAGATTTTTCATTTTCTACTCTAAAATTGTTTCTGATACTCATCTAAAGGAAAACTGTATCGCTTTCTGGAAACTCATGTCCATAATTCAACAGAAAGATGAATGGATTACTAGAACTGTGGAAGGATACTCTTGCCATGAGATTAGTAGGAAGGATATTAGTCAATAGATAGAAAATAGGAAATGCAAATGAATTAGCCTTGCAACAAACCATTTTAATGACGTCTTGGAAAATAATACGGAAATATAAAATCCTAAAATAAACGAAAAAATACACGTTGAAAACGCAGTATCTTCAACCAACATGAGTTGGAAATTTTAAAGCTTGAGCAAAAGAATGATAAAAAAAAAAGTTTTAAATTGCAATGCTGATGACAGAGCCGATCACTTTCAGAAAAAGATAAAAGATTCATATCTAATGCGAAGCTTTTTACACAGATGATAAACCTACTGAGGTCACTCTTAGAGCTAGGTACCTGTTCATGTTATTGAGTTATAAGTACAACAGTTATTGATAATTTCCATAAACACCAAGACTGTGGACAGTTAATAAAGGTTTGATACACAACTGCATACAATCATATTGCTTTCAATACGAAAGCATTACATAATAAAATTAATTTTTTAGTAATAATAAAATAAAAAATTGGAACTTCCACGTTAAAGCTTCCCTCACACTTAGTCGCCAAAACAAACTTCTGTAATGCGCAAATTTTAAATGCCGCAAAACGGTCTTACACATACACTGGTGTGCAAAAATTAAGGACGAAGTCAAAAAATTAGCATATCAGCTGAACGAAGAGGCAGAGCGGACAGAAAGACCAATCAGGAGATTAACTAATGTGATGTACGGTAGCACATGCGCAGATATGCAGGTAGACGTAATGGGGGAGTGTCTGAGTAGTATAAAGCATGTTGTCGGTGTAAGATCAGTATTTCTGGCAAAGAGATTACACGCCGTATAGCAGTTAAAATCACCGCAAAACGGTCTTACACATACACTGGTGTGCAAAAATTAAGGACGAAGTCAAAAAATTAGCATATCAGCTGAACGAAGAGGCAGAGCGGACAGAAAGACCAATCAGGAGATTAACTAATGTGATGTACGGTAGCACATGCGCAGATATGCAGGTAGACGTAATGGGGGAGTGTCTGAGTAGTATAAAGCATGTTGTCGGTGTAAGATCAGTATTTCTGGCAAAGAGATTACACGCCGTATAGCAGTTAAAATCACACCGAGTTGCTGCCTCAGCGAGAAATGGGGAATAATCAATCTGTTAGACGACATCTGGATGCTTTTACCCGAGGTCGAATCATTGGGAAGTTGGAGGAAGGCCGCAGTGTGACAAGTGTGGCTGCAGAGTTCGGAATTGCTCACAGCATCGTTTCACGACTTTGGAGACAATTTCAAACTACAGGAACAGCTATCCGGGGGTTTAGTAGTGGTCGTCCACGAGGAACCACACCCGCAGATGACCGGTATATTGCCTTACAGGCCAGAAGAAACAGGCGGCAGACAGCGGGAGAAATCGCTAGACACACGACACAGGCGACTGGACGACCGATATCGCGTTTTACCGTGGCCAGAAGACTGCACGGTGGTGGTCTGTTTGCACGACGCCCTGTACGGTGTGTACCTCTAACGCCTGCCCATCGGAGAAGGCGTTCTCTGTGGTGCCGGGAACACCGGAATTGGAGAGACAATGAATGGGGACGAGTACTCTTTACAGATGAGAGCAGATTTAGTCTGAGTTGCGATTCTAGACACATACACATCTGGACAGAGCGGGGAACACGCAATAACCCCTTCAACATCATCAAAAGGGACTGTTTTGGAGGTCGCGGAGTTCTCGTTCGAGCAGACATAATGCTTGGTAGCCGGACCGACCTTCATATCTCCCAAGGAGGTTCGTCACCTGGGACTGCTATTGTAACGAGGTTCTTCTTCCTTACATGCGTCTTTTCACAAGGGCTATGGGTCCTCAGTTCCTCTTCATGGACGACAACGCTCCACCTCATCGCACAGTTACTGTCGAAGAGCTGTTGGAGAGTGAAGATATTGAACACATGGATTGGTCGGCAAGGTCTCTGGATCTAAATCCCGTCAAGCATGTACGGAACTTACTAGGGAGACCCGTGGCAGCACGTAACTTATCGCCAGTAACGATTCCGAAACTGCGATTGGTGCTACAAGAGGAACGAGCAGCAGTGTCTCAACAGCTCATTAACAACCACATATCCAGCATGCACAAATGATGTGAAACCTGCCTAGCAGTCAGGGGAGATCATATCCCCTATTAAAGACCGGATGTTTCTTGCTGGACACCCATCACAGGGATGTTTCGGCCTTCAGTCGCATTGCGCTCCATGCTACTTTTTCAATAAAGCTTCTTTTTATCCCTCTGATTTCTCTTTCAGTAAGTGTTGCTTACATTACTCATGTCCTTACGTATTGGGGATCTTAAGGTATTAAATGTGTTGATTTGGAAAGCTTTTGTACAAAGTTATATTGAAAAAACCGTCTCGCCCTTAATTTTTGCACCCCAGTGTAGGCCGTTTTAACAGAAAAGTACCAAAAAAAAATTTTCCTCTGGTTCTAAGGTTGGGGAAAAAAAAAACGACGTGAATTCTGAAACCAATCAAAACTAACGCGAAAAACTACTGAAAACAACAGAAGCTTACTGCAACTTCCAGAACTAACACCAGAAATAATGCTAATGACGGACGCTGAGCATTAAAGCCATCTGCGGAAGGTTACCATTCTACTGTATTACCAGATTTTATCCAGTTTAATACATTACATATGTGGCCCACGGTAAACTCTTCTAGATCATTGCATCATCGGCATCGAGATGAATTTAAAAAGCCCCTCCTCCCCATATCAGCGAAATAAGGCTCCCTGTGAAAAAGAAGCTTAATATCCGTCCTTGTTTCAGTTCTTGGCGAACAGACACACTACAAGGAATTTTCGTGACTTCTGGGAACACGAATGCAGGTCAATTTTCTTCAAAAGGTCCTGATCCTAAAAATTTCTGGTATAGTGGTACACAATCACATTAGGATTTTAACAAGTTCATTTTGCATATGCCTTCTTCACAAAATTATTCCCTTGTGACCCTATTTGTGTACAAACATTCGTGCGAGTGCGTTGATCAAGGTCAGTTCTGCTGACTAATCACAAAGCTGAATGTGCTTCGCTTCAAAAGCTGAAAATATTATTTGATGCGCAAGCTACATAAGTGGCGAGCAGGGCAGACCTACGAAGTATACATATTTAATGCTTGTAATTTAAGTATCTAGTGCATGTAAACGTAGCCTAAGGCAGACAGCACTCGTGTGCTTTGCAGTAATCAGTTATAGACACTTCTAGGTAACGACACTGTCCCCATATACGATCGTTGTAGAGGGAATTAGAGGATTACCAGCAAGCCACCGCTAATAAAAAAAAAAAGTATAGAATAAATCCAACTTTAAAGTTGTACATACATTTTTAAGACTTGGCAATAAGATTACAGATAATAATTTTAAATGAAGGTGGATCAATTATTTTATTGTTTCCTTTTACAACTTGACTCGAACTTTGCGCAACAATCAGCAGTGAAGTTTAGAAAATAAATCAACTTATGATATTAGCCAAAAATTTCACTGTATACAATGTTTCGGGTAAAAGCACTGTTAAACATCAATACACTGTGTCCACGCTCACACATTTTTTTTTCTTTTCGCCTTCTCTAATGCAAGATCTTGGGTAGCACTCGTTACCATCGTTACAAGAAATACCAGATGAGTAAAATGGCCTTGAAGTAATAAATAATTCTAAATTTACATATTATAGCCAAGGGTTTTAACGCTTCAAAACAGAATTTTCTATTCTAAAACTCTCTTGTTCGCCTGGATCACAAAATAATAGAATGTTAAGTTTCAATTTTTTAGATACTGTGGCTTCGAGATTTTTCAACAGTATCCTACATTAGAACACATGATTACAAAAATGGTACTAAAAAAAAATTTTAATAAAGTGCTAGATTTACGTGTGTACCGAAAGATTAGATTTTCTAGCACGCAAACTAACGATGGAATCCGCACACCCTGGCATTCCGCCAGTCAGTGTAATCCTTCTGGAAATCTGATTCGTGGATTTCTGAACTACACTAATCCATTTCCGAACTGTCACGTGCATGCGGAAATAGTTAAATATAGCCCTCGAGGGCTAGCTGCTTAGGAAGAGGCTTTTGTAGAATCTGTAACCGAAAACTGGCTCGTATTTTGTTACACATGGTAGAGCGGAAAGACCATGCAACAAGCTCCATTATTCCACTGGGAATCAAAACCGCGATGACACAAATAGTGTTTACCAGATACAGTCGTCCAATCTGTAAATACAAGGAAGTAAATGACTTCATTTTCCTTAACATTAATTTTAAAATTAAGCGAGAGAGAAACTTTTGGCACATCTCTTTCTTCAGCACATTTTGATGAGAAAAGGTTCTAAATTACAGCTTTCAGACTTTTTTAAAGGGGATCCAAACATAAAATTGTACATCAGAACCTTTTCTGCACATGAATACATATGAATAAATAAATACATGTACTCCATGTTAGCTTAAGTTAACAGATTAAGCAAAGCAACTCGGGCTATCTGACTATGGGAAGGGATACCCTCGTGGAGGACTTTTTAAGGAAAATTGGCTCGTATCAACGTTACACACGGGAGAAACCCAGGTGGAATTTCCAGTATTCAGAGACTTTACCGATCGGCCGATCCATTTACCCCGGTAAACATACAGCAGAATAGTATTAAAATATATTATGCCTTTTATTCAAAATATTTAGAAATCGTACAAATCTTAAATTTTTCAGAATTTGAATACTAAAAGAATCTCGAATCTCTTCAATCGCTCATATATGAATAGTAAGAAAAGGAATTTGTGGGAGAGATAAAAAACGTAATTAAAGCAAATTGCAAAAGCATTCTACATTTATTTAAAAGATACAAATGAAATTAAAAGTACATCAAAATTATTGAACTGTTCATTTTCTCGACATAGCTTGGCAAAAATATTTGAGTTAACAGTTTAAATTTTTAACATTTTCCAGAAAATTTTTTAAATTAAAGCAAATGTAGAGAACTGCAGATTATTCCAACAGTTCACAGAGATAAACGCAGAAAGCTTTATACAGTGACGGAAATTAAGAGCGCCACTTAGGGCATCTATGAAATAGCTGGCGATCAAAGAACTATTGGGTATCTATGAAATGGCTGTGATCAAAGGACTACTCGGTATCTACATTAGCAGCGCAGCTACCTCAGTAAAAGTCAGCTGACTTTTATGAATTGGTAGGCTTGCCAGACTTCTGAAATGTTCAACCGGGACACCTGAATGCCCCCCCAGCGTCGCGGGTATTCAAGGGTACACACACTTTGCGGATTTGTAGAGTGCTTTAGAGAGTAGTTTATTCTCTAATGCTATGAATAAATTGATCAGGAACCTAAACTAGGGATAATAATAAATGACATATAAATTAAAACATTATATTTCTTACATGCTAATATTTATAAAAAGAAGAAACACTTTGGGTGAGGAACAAAAATTTGAACAATATTTACATCTTTTCATTGTCTAAGACTTTTTACAAAAGTCTTTTTTATTTTTAATCTTCTTGTAAGAATCGTCACAAGCTGAACCAAAATTAATTTTACACGTCATCAAGCCTTTAATCGTTGATTCCTTCATCAAACCCCTGTCGTCAGTCCATGCATTGTTCATCAAAGAATACTGTCTCAACTGGTGATGATGTCCCATATAAACAGAAGGCATACTCAACAATCTTGATCAGACTGGGCGCTGCTATGCGATTCTCGTTAAAGTGACCAAACAGCCTGGGCCATTTTTCTTCTTGAAATAATCACATCTCCGGTAGTCTCGTCTTCCTTCCACTGTTCCCAGTTTGACTGCAAATACTCCTTAGCAAACACAACTCCGTCAAACAGCCGATCATTGTTTATTTTCATATCGCAGTAGACAGCAATTAATAATTTCAGCAGAAGTTTCGGCGTTTTCCCAATAAACAGCATTTATTTTTGTCTGATTGACCCATGAAAACTCTTCAACGTTTAAAAACATTTTCGCCAAGAGGTCCAATGCATCTTTCATAAAAGCCATGACATTCTTCTTTCCCACTGGTACGGTCTTGTTCATCTAGATTTCTAAACATGTTCTTTGTGTCCTAGGCTATACTTAGTCGATGGAAAACCTTGTTTTTTCCTGCTCTTTTCCCCCCACCGAAGTTAGTGTTGCAGCTATCTAGTTATTGGCGGATTCTGAATTTCTAATAATTACAATAATTACAGGTACTTACGTATTATGCCGTCTGACCGGCCAAGTTACGCGATTTAGCGCCAATTATGGATGACCGCATCCTTTAGAACTCGGCAGTAACGATTCGTGACCGTTGTCGAAATTTCCGCCAACGGTGAACGGGATGCTATGTATACCTAATCATATTTTGCCACAGAAAGGACAAGTTTCACACATAATGTTAATTTCACTGTCATTCGTAAATTTCTTATCTTTAATTCATATTATAAAATTTTGAACGCTCATAATTCAGACTCAGAAAGGCATCCAATTATTTTGGAAACTGAAGTAACAATAGAAACCCTGGCCTTCGCCTAATCTTTTGTAGAAATATACAAGAGAGTGGGGTACTTTTTTTCCCGCTCTCCCCCCCCCCCAAATTAAAATTTTTATGGAAACTGCTTTAACGACGCCTTTCAGTAACATAGCACCTCGAGGCACATGCACCATTCTGCCATTGCCTTATAATCCTCCGCTCAGTTACTTGAATGGAAATACACAGTGATACTTATATCTGCATTTCTTTACAATAAACATAAAATTTATAACATAATTAATTATAAGACAATGGCCAATCGAAAAGTAGTTACTTTAATGCAGACATTACATTAACATATCAAATTTATTTAAAAAAAACATCTAGATCAACGTACTATCTTAACTACAGCAAAATTCAAGGACGCGTAATTCACGAATGTCTCGAGCACGAAAACGGGCTAAGACATACTAAAACCAATCAGGGTTCAGGAGGGAAGAAACACGAAAGCACGTGGGTCATGATAAAGTAAAATTGGATAGGCAGTACAGCACATTATCTCAAGTTTTTATCAAACCGCTTTCCCGACATCTAAAAGATATCTTCCAATGAAACTTGACAGTTCAATAACAGTTCAATAATGTCGCTTATTAGTAATTATATATAAACGAACTACAAGTATGCTTGGTGAAAAGTTTTAAAACTTAATTGATTTTCCTTAATTATCCAGAATGAAATCTGAATTTCTAACATATTTCCTATTAGTATCAAAATATTCTAGTAATTTTTTTCAAATGAATATCAGTGTCAGTTGAAATACTTTTCATGTTTCAATCAATACACGGCGACAAAACTTACCACAATAGAAGCTCCTTTATAAATAAAAACAGCGGCGATAGAATTTCATTTATCATCGGCTATATTCAAAAGCGAAAAGACAAAATGTTACGCACTGCCGCAGGGAAAAATCATTATGTCAATATTAGTCTAAGATGAGCTTCTGCTGAATGGAATAATGATAGGAACTGATACCACAGCTAAGGAGGCAAAAAAGTCTCATTGAAAAAATCAATAGCATTGTTGAAAAGTTTTGCGC
This sequence comes from Stegodyphus mimosarum, assembly GCA_000611955.2. Classification (NCBI taxonomy): domain Eukaryota; kingdom Metazoa; phylum Arthropoda; class Arachnida; order Araneae; family Eresidae; genus Stegodyphus; species Stegodyphus mimosarum. Next base: position 322,886 of record KK120001.1, read on the forward strand.
CCCCTTCTAAGATAAGCAATACTCGATATGCTTGAATCTTCTACATAAAATGCATTAAAAGCTGCCTTCATGTTTGATGCATGGATAGTTTTATGAAGGAAAGAATCCCGATTTTAGCAATGACGAAACAAGAGAGAAAACTGCCAAGTACACGTGTACTTGTTGAGATTTAAAAATCCTTTTTCCGAACAAAGTCGCGAAACTACGGCACCTAAAAAAGAGGAAGAAGAGGTATTCAAAAATGCTGCAATAAAAAATTCAAGTACCATCAAAATGAATCTTAGTCAAACTTGAAAATATTTTAGGTCAAAGATTCAAATGTCACAACATAACGTACCCATCTTCAACGTTCAGAGATCACCTCCGATTTCATTTCAGGATAATAAATCTTTCATAAATGACGCGTATCCGCAAGTATCACTGCATCTGATCCATTTTGAATGCATTTTCATCAGGCAATAAAAAAAAGGGGGCAGATTCATTGCACAGCCTGAAATAACTTCCAGTGCAATATTCGGAGCAATAAATCACATGTTTGCTACGGCAGGGGGGACGGAAAACTGGCTCAAAAAAAATTGCAAGATCACTAAAGCATTACAAAATAAATCTACCACATATTTCCCTAGCCTTTTTTGATATAGTCTTTTCAACACGCTCAAAAAATTACTCAGGAAACTTGATTTAGTATTTTGATGGAGCTGAGGATACATGGGGTACATCCGCTTATTAGAAATTCCAAGTATTTACTTTTTTTTTTAATATATGTAGTACTTGGGCAAAGGTTACAAATATAGTTTAGTATGGTTGTCACAAAACCATATTTTTAAAGAGTTTTTGTGTGTAATTTTTGGGGGTTTGGTTTTTGAGGCATTATCAAAAAAGAGGAAAGGGTGTAGATTGCTCCAAAATAAAAATTCTGCACAAGAAATCTTAAAAGACAAACTGTTTTAATGAAATATTTTTACACTGAAAACTTTTAACATTTATATGGAATATACACGCAGTTAAAATCCAAATCATGGAATTAATGTTGTTTAAATGAACAAAACACTCAAAAAGCACAAATCTCCCCTGGAAGTGATGCATTCAAGGAGAATTTTCTAGGAGATATTGGCTCACATTTATGTTACACATACAGAAAAATCGCAAAATCTGCATGCAACCACTTTCTTAACCACCAAGAATCAAACTATCACTGTTCCACAGCTTCAGCTACAAAGCTGCTCTACAGCTTCAGCTATCAAGTAAATGATAAGTGATTCAAATGTTCTAAAATTATCTTGTTAACATTAACACATAGTTTCAAGCAAACTCTTTAAAATTAGGAGCACATAGCTTAGCAAAACAAACAAATTACAATACACAAGAAAAATTTAAACTTAATAATGTTACCTCTTATTCAAATAATTTTAAAATGCATTAGAAATATGTGTGAGTTTGTAAAATGTATGTTAAAGCAAGCAAATATTAATTATATACACAAATAGCATTTTTAGAACTTTTACAATATCTTACTGTTGTTTAAATTACGTTCATCATTACGTATAAAAACGAAACACTGTCTACATGATTGTTATTCGTATTATTGAAAATGCCCAAATAATGGATTAATTAAAAATTTAGTAGAGGTCAGAGATAAATTTACACAGCCTATTAAATAAACCAAATTTCAGCCCCTTTTCCCTGCCACAGTCTGAAAAAGTGTGTAAATAATGTTACTTCACGAAGTTTTAATTAAAAAAGCAAATGTTATATATCACCCTGCTTTGCATTACTATGGCTTGAGGCTATCAAAGATGAGTAATTTATGAATAGTATAGCTGCCAAACTTGAAATATGATAAATTCGAAGGTTCTTGCCTTGCTTAGGGATGCCATTCCAAAAGAATTCCAAATTAACTTAATTTTGTAAGGAGGTTCAGGTTATTGAACTATTTGTAATATAATTCTGATGAAAAATACATTTATATTTAATTCAATACTTCAAATTTTACTTTCTTTGGTTAATTTCATTTTGAAATTATCTTACACTAACCTACCAAGAAATTCCCGTGTAGAGAAGGAAAGCTTTTACTTAACAAAACAAATCTGAATTCAATGAAATGAAAATTAATAATATTACTATGTAGATAAACTTGATAATGTGTTATACATGGATGTAAAACAAAATTAAAGTAATTAAAGAGCTCTAATCTTCACAAAAATTTCTACTAATATCTAAAGTTGATTAAGACACTTCAGATCATAAAATTACACTGAAAAATCATTCAATATCCTCACCTCTAGTGATTTTCAATATAAATTTTCCTGGATAATAAAATAAAATCTTGGATAATTCAAGTTAGCAAATAACAAGTTTACACAATTTAAATTCCATTAATTCAATATATTTCATTTACTGCTAACAAATATATTCCTTGGGAATAGTTAAAAATTAAAAACTATAAGATTTCGTAATTTACCACGAGACCAGGAGATATGTGATGAAAAACCAGGAATTGGCAGTTATTAACGGCTCATTATAATTAGAAAAGAATTCTGAAGAAACGTTGTTTACAGTTCTATATGCTGTGAATTTTTGTGTTTAGAATTTAGAACTGTTCAAGCTTTTTTCATAGGTTATTATAATTAAACAATTATTTTTAAGGCATGCAAAAATATGATATTATTCAAGAGGAAATTATAAAAAAATATCATTGTTTTCAAGGGCTTTCCAATAGCATTGTTCGGCTGTTAGATGGCAATGGATTTATTTCCTTATACTTCAACAACAAAAATTCTTAAAACATGACGCAGAATTTAATGAAAATAGTTAATAGCCCTACGAAGCACTTCATAATTTTTAAATAAAAAAGGTATAAGTATGAAATACATTAAAGTCAAGCAAAATGTTCCAGAATATCTCTTCTTATCATTGATTTTAGTCGGTGGCATGGTGTTTGTGATCTGGATTCTAAAGACTGATTACAGATATTGGTTCTAATTTAGCACTGCAAATTTCTTGAAGGTAGTTTCGTACTACCTAACTTTTCCTTCGGTAATATATAATCCTATTATATGAGAACTGAAACTTTGACTGTCTACAAATCTCTGAACAAAAATGAAAACATCAAAGTTAACAAAGCAAAGCTGAGCTGAGCACAGTTAAAAAATCACAGTAAACATATAGACTACAGTCAGAGCATCGACATAGTTATCTGTTGACAAGTTAATATTGTACTTTAATGCTAACTAAAGGTTGAGAGGTGACTATGCAAACACCAACAATATTATATTTCTGAGATAAACTGCACTTTTTCATGTCTTAATCATTTTAATCAATTTTTAAAAATTCACTTTATGAGAAATAAAAAGCAGCAAAGAAATTATTACATTAAAAACTATATGAAAGGAAACTGAATTACTAATAAATACAAGGGAATGCTATTATTAAGAAAAAAAATGAATCAAAGAGAAAGTATTCCCAATAAAAAATCAAATTGGGTGATGGTAGTCATATGATACCCTAAACTGAATACTTTTGATGTAACAGCATGTAACTTCAAATCAATAATGTTTAACTAAACACTTGACCCCTATATAACGTATTGTTGAATATTATTGAAAACAACTATTCTAAACATAGGAAATTTATAGTTCTTATATCTAAAAGTTTATAATTCTGATAATTTAAACCTTTTTATTAAAATCCAAGACTTTAAAAGCATGCTCATATTTTTACCTTTGATTTTATTTTTGAAATTCACTGTTTAAAACATGAATTGGATAATTACTCTCAATTATTTTAATTTGGTTAAAAAAACTCATAAAATTATCTCATTAAGTTTCTTTATTATATGAAAATACCAAACTAATTGTAATGAAAATAGTTTTAAACAGAATATTACTGAGAGAACATATTTACAATATTTAATATAAAATGTATTTCTATGCTAGCAAAATATTTAACCTCATATTTATTGCATGCTGCAGTAATATATATATAAAAAAATAAAAAAACTGTGACCTAATTTAACAACAGGGGAAACATAAAATATTATAAAATTTGTATATCTGTCCTAATTTTTATTTTTCCACCAAAAATGATTATTTTCTAAATAACATTATTCGAATGTTCAAAACAGAGAGACTGGGCTTTTATTTCCTTAAATATTTATAGCAGACATACTTCGCCAAAACTATTTGAAACATAACACAGAATTCAATGAAAATAGTTCAACTGATGGAAACAATGCTAAATCACTTACAAGTGATATGGAGTGCTACAGGCTACAGAGGAAAGGTCAGAGATAAATTTACACACAGCCCTATTAAGAAGTGCTACAGAGAAAAAATTCTACTTAATAAAAAATATTTAAGTTTTATTTAACCCAGAACTAAAACAGATATTCAAGAATGAATCCATAATGTGTTACTTTTTATGTCATCACTGATATAAATATAGCCTTTTTTAGAATAACTTTGAGAAGCTAATTAATTACGTATTTTAAAAACTTGTCTGGGGGGGGAAGACCTTTTCGATATACCTCCATTAATTTTTCAAGTAAGCTGTGAACCTGTTTTTAAATAATTTATATGAAAATACATGTACCCATTGGTCTCATTTTATATTCATTCTGAGCATTCATTTAAACCTTACATGTAAAAACTACCACAAAAAATAATGCAATGTACCATTACTGGTACCTGTACCACACTCTGAGAAACCTGAAGAACACTTATTAGATTATAAGTCAATAATGATTTAAACCAGTCACAATAACAAATATTAATTATACAAATGGTAGTAACAATACTGTTCTAAACTAAGAGATTTTTTTTGGACATTTGACTTGGAACTCATCTAGGTTTCTTTGTCACATCAAGGAAACACTGTTTCTCACTTTAAATAGTTATATTCCTTCTCAGACACTAGTACATCTTACTGAACAAATTCCAAGTAGCATATTTCATCATTTAGCAACAAAGACAGGAATGCAAATGGGGAATTTTTCATCTCAGACAACTACCAGAAGTCTGCATCTTGCCACGTGATATTAGAATTGCCATTAGCAGGTTAATTTTATACTTTGCCAATTCGTCTTTTGCAAAGAATGCCCAAGAAAAGCATTGACATCCAATTTTCTGCATTTTATAAAATGACCACTTTTCATAAATCAACAGCAATATATGCAAAAAACACAGTAATTTAAAAAACTGCAAATTGTTAATTCAAATTGTATTTTTATCTGAAAAATCAATACCAAATACCACAATTAACAGATTTATAGTAGATGCTACTAAAAGTGATCACGGTTAATGTTCGACTTAATACTCTTCCAGGCTTTGTCACATTGCTAACTTCTAATAAAAGTAGTTTTGGTTAGGAAAACGTTTTCCTCGCCACTGGCTCACATTTTAAAAAGTTTATATTTCTTCTCAGACACTACATATTGCTGAACAAATTCCAGGTAGCATATTTTGTCATTTTCCAACAAAGACTGAAATGTAAATGGAGAATTTTCCATCTCAGAAATGTAAATGGAGAATTTTCCATCTCAGACAAGTACAAGAAGTCTGCATCTTGCCATGTGAATTAAGAAATGTCATCAGCAAGAGTATTTTATACTTTGTCAATTTGTCCTTCATACAGACTGTCCAAGAAAAGTGTGAAGACTTATATCTTTTCATACTTTGATATCAAATTTTCTGCATTTTTTTAAATGACTGCTTTTCATACGTCAACAGCAACATATACAAAAAAGAGTAATTTAAAAAACTAAACTGTTAATTAAAATTACAATTTTAATCTAAAAAATCATCTATTCCAAATGCCACAATTAATAGATATACAGTAGCAGACAGTTATGGTAATCATTATTAATGCTATCATTTGGATATTGCTATCAAATTGCTGAAGTCAGCCCTATCTATATAAAAACATAGAAAATCATACATCACTTACTGTTTTTTTAATTAATATTATCAAAGTACTATCATAAAAAAATTTTACTGAACTTAAAGTCGCCATGTAAGAACAAAACAGATTATAAAAATAGCCAAATGTTAGGAAAATTTCACTATGTAAGGGATTACGTTGCCGAACAGCTTGTTTTCGATTTTAATCAAACATTAAAAATAAGCCAAAAAGAAACCAGAGTTTGGCTTAGATATTGACCACTGAGTGATTCTCAATCACTGTGCTGCCAAATTTTAGAAATGCATATAGTAAAAATTCTAATGGGTTTAATCCTAGTATATGGTATACACAAGAATTGGTGAAATTCGGTTTTTAAGACATTATTAAACACACCAATTGTGGTGCTCTGGAGGAGAGTGTAATTCGGAGCATTTTCACACATGTTTAGTATAATTTAAATTGAGAAGTTCTGATTGGTGCAGATGGGAGATTAGCTTACTTATCAGACATTTTTATATATCAGACACATCAGTTCTTTTTTATAACATACACTCAAGTAAAGAAGGGCCGAAAGAAAATATATTAAACTCAACAGATAAACTGATGGAATTCCATAAACAAATAACTTTATGGAAGAATAAAGCTCAAGGAGGCAATTTTGAAAAGCTTGAGTCAGTCCCAAAAGATTTTAATAAAACTTCATAAAATTGTTATTGACCATTTGACATTACAGAAGCAAATTACTCATTACTTTCCAAATTTAGATATAAAAAATTTGATGTAGTTCATAATCCATTTGTGATAAGGAATACTTCTGTATTTTAATTAACTTTGAATGATGAGGAAGAACTAATTTCGCTTTCTAAAAATCAAGATTTAATTTTAAAACATTCTGAAGAATTAATTCCTTCTGGATTAAGATTAGATGTGATTATCCCATGATACCCAAAAAAGCTTTAAAAGTATTAAAATTTTCTAATCTTATTTGAGTGAATTCATATTTTCAGTATTAACCAAAATAAAAGCGAATAAACGATCGAGACTTAAATGTAGAAGACGATATGAGAGTAACATTGTCATTTTTACGACCAATATAAATGAAATTATCAAAAAGATCAAGCTCAAATTTCTCATTAAAAGTATTCTTATTATTAACTTGTTATTAATCCCTTAATAAACATACTGCTGTTACTGTACATGCTATTTTATTTTACATTCAAAATTATTATCATAAACTATTTTACATAGTGTTATTATAGGTAAGTAAACAACTTTTAAACTTTTCTTTGTGTGCCGCCAAATTCTGAAATCGTTAAAAGTGTTGTAAGGATCTTAAGTTTGACTAAGGTTTATTTTAAAACTTTACTATCATTTCTTATTTTCCAGTTAAGTCCAGAATTAATGCATGAATATGTTTATGCAAATTGTACTTCTAATACTTAAGAATTTAAGTTGTGGCTTTTTGCCAAGAGCGTAGTAGAAGGAGAGAAAGTGAGCCATTATGCCACAAGTCTTCACGCAGGATTTTAAACTTATTTTTTTCTTTGTGTGCCACCAAATGTTGAAATTATTAAAGTGTGCAGTGACAGAAAAAGGTTGAGAATCACTGTTCTAGCAATTTTGAGGATTATCAAATGTAGTTCTTTAAGATGGGGTAAGTGACGAACTAAGTTTTTTTTTTTTTTTTTTTTGGTTTTACATTTGTATGCTCATAATACAGTGACAGAGTGATGCTCTCCAAATATGAAGATCAGGTGTAAAGCATCCGTAAAATAATTTGCAGAAATGCTATGAACAGGTCATAATGAATGTATGCCTTCGAGATACTGTCATTCATAAACAAGTTTTTAAATTTTCTACGGGTAATTTTATGAAAGTACCTATTTATACGTTTCTTGTTGTATTTATACTAAATTGGTTAAACTCTGTTTTGAAGGATTTTTTTTTTCCCTCATCATTCAATGTTATTTGGTTAATGTTATCAAAATAGCCTTGTACAAACATGATCACATTTAGCAGGGATAACTGTATATGCTTATTATAAAAGAAAATATTCATTTATTTACTATTTAAATGCATTTACTCAGTGCCTGGCATATTAATAAGAATATAAAAATTTATTAAATGTTTCTATAAAATATTTTACAAGGACAATAACCTTTATTTCAACCCCATACAGTGCACTTTTTAAGGTCTTCAGTATCAGAATATTGGAATACTATGAAAATAATTCAACTTAAATTAGTAAAATAACATCATTTTGCAGTTTGCTTTAACAAACATCTTAAAATCTTAATTCTATACAATAACATATTAGTTTTGCATTGGAACCTAACACAGCAACTTTTCATAACATATATACTTCATTTTTTAAACAATCCACTTGATTTCCTTTCTTGGAAGGTATATTTTTTAAAAGGATTTCTTAAAGAAAAACAACTCTTTATTTCTGTACGAAACGCCATGAAAACTTTAATGCTTTTGGAAATTATAACCTGTCCAAAATTAATAACGGTTCATGCTTTTCAAAATTTAGCCAGTGGAGAACTACTTCATAAAACAACACATAAGAAATTCTTCTGCAACCAAAATTGAAAGTAATTGAATAACCATCATGATAAAATTTAATTGCCACACAGTCAAAAATATCACTTTAGTAAATGTAGCTATATATCAATACAACTATAACATCTACTTAAAATATACTTTAAATGTAGTTTTGAAATTCCATTTAGCTGAAGAAATTCTTCATGTATGGTATATAGTTGTATGGTACGTGACGAAATATTTCGAAGAATTTGGTGATCTAGGCATCACAAGATCTTAAATGCAATGCAGAATTTATTCTACATTTTGAAAAAGAAAAAATCCAACAATATAATTTCCTTGAAACTATACACAAATAATATTTAGCATAAAAAATAACAACCGGTTACACTCCCAAATCCTTGCAATAAGCGCAACATCTTACAGAAACACATGCCATCAAAACTGCTGCAGAATGTAATTCAGAAGAAATACTTGAAGCTGTATGACTCAATTTAACAGCAATCTAAGGCAATTGAATTTAGATCCTATAAGTGGCAGTTACGAAATATTAAAAAAACAAAATCTGAAAAACAATAAAATGTGACAAAGAAAAACATTAACCCGAGAATTCTAAGCTATCAAAATTTATCTTTCATAGTTCACTACCAAAATACTAAAACATTTTAATTTACACATATTTAACAACTAATTTGTTTTAAGAATATATTCATAACACAAGCAGCTTAAAACATGTTTGTATAAATTAACAGGGAAAACATAAAAATATTCTTAAAAATAAATTTGAATACTAGACCTTGTGATAAATGTTTTAGGTGGCAAAGATAAAAAAATTAGGTTTTACTTTGGTGATAAAAGCAGTTGGACACAGAAGTTTCGGAAGAAGCGTACAAAAACATTGCTATTAAATTAAATTGAGAGAAATTTTAATCGAAAAATTTCTCATTGGATTTCGGCACCAGTGATGATTTCTGGGTTCGATTTCTTATTATCAAAAATTAACAATAGCAGACAAACTTTTCTTTTGAAGGTGGCTGGTTGTCTTAGAGATATGAAATTCTATTTAACTACGTTTTCAGAGATACTAATCATTCTGAAAGGGCCCTCCAGTTGCTGAGCAGTCACTGACCACTAGTAGTTCAGTCTAAGGTTCAAATCCTACAAACGGGCTAGCTGCATGGGCATTTTCGGGGTTTTCGCCATGTCTAACATGCATACGAGCCAGTTTTCCTTAGAAAGTCCTCCACTTAGGCAGAGAGCCCTCAAGGCTTTGCTACTAATCATATAAACCAAATGATTATGAAAGGTGGTCACCATAAAAGATTTCACTAAATATTCTTTCTTGTATGTTTTTAGATTGTATTAGATATTCTGCTTTCACTTCAAATTGTTTGTTTTTTACATCATTTTTTGTATAAGGGTTAAAGAATCTAAAGCATATCTACTTTACAGCATATACTGAACCACTATATACATAATTCCTATTGGCAGTAGCTCAATTTAGCAAAAAGTAAATATCACAGAATAATCATATTCAACAGAAGCGGGGGGGGGGGGGACTAGATTTCTGAATTTGCATCCACAGAGAATCTATAACAGCTGAGGATGCACAGTCATATTTTTTGAAGTTTTTCTTATGTGCCTTTAAATAAACTTCCTTCGGAAAACTCTCCACAGTGGCATTTCTAACTAAACATGTATTCTTTAAATGTTTAATGATATTAGAGTAACCAAATATTTGAAGATGTATTTGCGTGCATCTTCAGGCCGACTTACTTTTATGACACTATTTACTTACATTTTCAGACAGAGATCAAACTTTGAAGCTGTATTTACTAATACACTATAACTAAAAGTAATTTCTAAAATGTTTCCAGACAGATATGTTTTAATAATTAGTTTCTTGCAAAAACTGCTGCAACCAATATTTTAAAATAACATTTCTAGAAGACGTGTTTCTTAAATTCTGTATTAATTTTTTTTTTAAATTTTATTATGAGAACAAACAACATTTTTGAAAATATAAAGATACAGTTGTGACTTTTATGGAATTAACCTTTAAACCGCATAAAATGTGACTATTACTCCCCTTAAACCGCATAAAATGTGACTATTACAAACTCCTTCAAGGCGCTTTTTCTTAATTGTGTGCCAACACCTTCACGGCAATTTATCTTTTCTTTACTCAGAAAGACAATTCAAATTATTTTCGAATCGATGAAAACCTATAGCAGCACAACCTACCCAATCGAAAAAAAAGAAAAAAGTAATTCCACGGAGATATATGAAATATGAAATATATGAAATGCGAATATGAAATATATCGGAATGACGTTAGACTATATTCAATATTTCGGCTGAATAACTTACGAAAACAATACAATTTCATTCGGGTTCGACTTGTCAAATACAAAAAGTGTCTTTCATACGAATGGCATCAGCAATATTTACACCTACTATAAAAAGATGGTTCATTTCAGTATGCTAAATTAACCTCCGAAAACGCCAGTAAGACACTGCGGTGGATCCGGATACCAAATTCCAGCACAGTAGTTCAAGACATTACAATGTTTATGAATGTCGCATAAGGAAACTGATGAGCAAAGGTAACATAATAACTGATGTCAGGACATCCCCAAACATAAAAATGGCGTCAACCATTTCAAGCACGTGATGGTATGCAAGTCTGAAGTTATTTCATAGGACAAATAAACATAATACATGCTCTTATGTGTATGCAGTTAAAGGCCTAACTTTCTTTAAGAATTACTAAGAGAATTCATCGTTCCACCCACATATTAAAAAATTACACATTTAATAAATGAAATTCAACAAAACAAAACTTGAATGAAAATAATTTCATGACGTACTCACCGTCATCCAGTAATCGTTCAAGATGCAAAAATACATTAGGAAAAGCTGCGAGCTGTTTTTTATCCTTAAGTAGCTGCGCTAAGTAGTCTGCTGTATTCTGAGTATTGTTATTAGCAGTTTCTCCCATTTTTTTAAACAAAAATGGTTATCCTAAACAAAAAATTGTTCGTAAATATATCCACAAAAACTTTTAAACTCAACAATCAAAGCGAACAAAAGTATATAACTAGCAATAATAGCTGCGCCGCGATTCACGTAGCTAAACTTTAAATGCGGCTGACTTAGTCGAGCTAACTTTTCGTCCCGTTTCTAACTTAACAGAAGTAACGCTAATGCGCAGGCGCAGAATGTGGGCAATTCCAAAACGGCGTGGGGTGTATTTTTCGTAGGCATCAAGTTTAGCCTCGAGCGCAGAATGAGCGTTGGTGTGGACGCTAACGTGCGCGTGGGTTTATTCTGTTATGTAACTGGATTTTATTAACTTTTAGAAGTGAGGAAAATGAATAAATAACAAATGCAGAATAATTCTTCTGGAAATATAGAACAAATGTATAAGTAACATTTCCTAATTGTGCGAAATGAAGTTTTTCACAACAAGCATGCTTAAGAAAGTAGAAATGTGAATAGAAAAAAAAAACCTTGGCAAAGTTTATTCTCATTTCACGAGTAATTTAAATTTGTTGTTTAAAATTGGCATTTTTTTGTCTTTCTGGTTTCTTAAGCATTTATTTAATGTTTAAGTATTAGCACACTACTTAAACATTAAAACAAGCTCATTTGTTTGTCCGAGTTAGAAAACTTATTTATTCCCCAAGTCTGGGAGAGACAATTGACAATATTTTTAATTAAAAGCTTTTGTAAAATCTAATTTAACTGTTTCTAAATTTAAGCTGAATTTTTTATAGTTAATAAGTAGCCAAATAGTATCCAAATTATGTTGATTTAAAGCTTTCTTTGAAGTGGAACTTGTCTTACGTAATAAATTTTACAGAGTATAAAATTGTAATGTAATAAAGTAAATATTTGTATGAAAGCGATAAGTATGTCTACAGGGTAAATATTTACTTCAGATCTTTGAACCTACTGCTCTACTGGATTTGTTTTCTCTCTACTTTACTGTGCATTATCATTTTACATGCAAGAGAATATTTCAGATATTCACAAACAGAAACTATGAAAAGAATGAAAAACTTTATTTATTTGAAGCACACTCTCTGATTGTGTGTAATTTTTGTTTTAAAATACAAATAATCAAAATAAGTGAATTTTTATCAATTCTTTAGCTTTTTAAGTAGTTTAAGAAGCACACTTTGAAAATATATAATTAAATAATAGCATATTTTTGTTAATTACTTTATTAGCTTGCAAAATATTTTAAGAAGCAAATTTTTTTAACAAGAGAACAATTGCTTATAAATAGGCTCATTAAGTTTATGAAATGTAATTGTGCAATTTTATTAAGATTAAAATACCATTTGAAATAAACCATTCCTTTTTTTTTTTCTTTCTTTTTTTTTTTAGTCCAAAGGGATTTAGTCCCGAAGGACTATTACTTTCGTTTTGCGATTTTGCGTTGATTCACTCTGAATGCCGGATTCACTTTTCAAATTGTTGCCACTAAATGTTATCGCTCTGCATTAAAGTTTAAAAAATGAAAAATCTGCATAAATGTATGCATGTTATTATTATTATTTTTTTTGACGTAGCTTTCTCTTCAAAAATCGTCTGCGTGCGTTGCACGGGAAAATAAAAAGGAATTTTAATTACAGTTCTAAATAAATAGCCAAATAAATGTGAAATTCGTAACAATATTCTCTAAAACTTTAACGAATTTTTCATTAACAAACTCAAAGATTTCAAAGCCAGCAATACCAACGTTGTACAGAAAAACATTTTTATCTCCAGCGCGTGAGAGCGTGTACCGAAATTTCTACAGATATGCTCAATTTAAAATTATTTTGTGATATTGCTGTTGAACTGAATTTTATGGTTTAAGTGCGAAAAACATGGTATTTAACAAATAAAGGTAACACACAGAATAACGTCCCTTTGGACGTAATTTAAAATCTGAAACATTTCAGATTTTTTTTTAATTTAAGATTTAAATTCAGATTTTTATAAAATTGAATAGATAATTTAAAACTGAAATAGAGTTTTTTTTTTTTTTTTTAAGACTTAATGTTAGTATTTCTTTTTGCTGAAAAATAAGTATTTTTGTTCCTATTTCATGATAATTTAGGAATACTTGAGTACATTTTCCTTTCTGATTAAAGACTTTATACCCAAAATGAGAAAATTCATTTTACTTTAACTTTCATTTTACATTTTAATTTAACTCTATCTTTTAAATTTTAGAATTACTAAGAAAGGTAACACAGAAAGGTAACACAATTCTTGCTGTCTATATGTTAAATACATAGCTGTAGAAGTCCCTTTTGTTAAATAAACTAATAGTTGACTTTTTAGGACTTTATTTACAATGAACAGCTGAAAGAAATTAATAGTAGAATGCCTCGGTAAAAGACGAGCATAATCAAACTCGGTTAAAGGAGGTCACATGGTTAGAAAAAAAAAATCAATGAAAGGAGCGGACAATAGAAAGAGCATGATAAAAAAAAATAAATAAATAAATTCTGTATTATCTCTAAGCAAGTTTTAACAACACAGCTCTTTCGACAGAAAATTATTGTATATGTCTAAGAAAAAAATCAAATGAATTCGGAAAGTTGAATTTCTTCAGTTTTTTAATTAGCTTGTTTCAGGATAAATTGAGAATTTTTACTTTTAATTTTGATTGTGTACAAACATTTGATGACTAAAATGTACTAATAATCACAATTTTTTTTGTGCCATTTTCAACAATTCTTTCTATCTATAGGAGCCCTCAGTGTAATTATCCTCAAAACAACCAATACATAGCTTTAGTTTTCTGCAAATTTGAAAAAGAATGTATATCGAAATATCACTGAATTATAATTCCTACACTGAGGTGGGTTTCTATCCAGAAATATCAATTAAATTTTAAAGAAAAAAGTCCTGACTTAAATAATGAATAAAATTCCATTTAAACAAAAATTCAGAATTCTTCAGACGAAATATTTTTAAATGCGCTAAAAATAAAAAATTGGAAAAAGTTACTAAAATTTAAAGGTTTTTAATTTAAGGGATTATACTTACTAAAAATCATAATATATGCAAATAAATATCAAAATTAAGTGTGCTGCAATTTAGACAAAGCTATATAACTCAGCTCTGTTTAGGGTTCAAGGATTCCTAATAATTTAAATTTACACTTTGTTATGATTAAGGTGAGGAATTTTTATGATATGGTGTCGACATTTGATAAAATGGCCTCTTCCATTCTGTAAAAAAAAGTGACTTTATTATATTTTCATCACTTGGGGCCTTTTTCTTTTTCTTTTTAGCCCAAAGTAGCAATTTGCCAGAAGAGCTGTTTACTTTGGCATTTTGCATCGTCCACTATGAAACGGCGTTTCATTTTTCGAATTGTTGAAACCAAATATTAGAGCCCTGGATTATATTTAAAGAAATTAAATAATGAAGAGTCTGCATGAATGCATGCATGTTTCTCGCATTGCGAAAAAACAACAGACCCTAGACACATCAAATTTTGAATAACGTAGTCCTCCACTCAATATGGGCACCTGGAAGTCCAAATTTGGAATTTGAAATTTTTTTTTGTATCTATTTCATGCTTTGTAAAACACTTTTGATTAACAAACTCAACGATTTCAAAGCGAGCAATGGCAACATTGTACGAAAAAAAAATTATCTCCAGGGAGGGGAAATTCGGCAGTTCTATCGGAAGTTCTAGGTATGCTCTATTTAAATATTTTGTGACCTTGCTGTTTAATTGAATTTTATGGCTTAAGTGCGAAGAACATGATATTTAATAAATAAAGTAACACACGAAACGTTAAAAAAACGCCCCTTTGAGCGTAATATAAAATCTGAAAGCTTTCAGGGTTCTTTTTTTTTTTCCCCGCCACTTTTTAAATTGATACTTGCTTGAAATGGCGTAGATTTAGCCTGCAAACATTTAAGAAATCAACTTTTTTAAAAATAAAATTGTACATATTCATTTTTAAGAAAAAGCAGATAATATTAATTGTTGTTTCCTGTGAGAAGATTAGGGTTATTTCTTCGCTGCTGCCACTAGACGTATAATATCTGATTCAAATATACTACAACGCAGAATTGTTATTGCTTATGATAACTTTTTTTCTATTTGCTATCCATATATTTCACACACAACTGAAAATAAGACAGATTATTTTGTATAAAAACAAATTTCCATCGACCTGCAATTTTGAGATTTAATGCTGTCCCAAAGAAGTAAAGATTTTAATTTCATAAATAACAATGAAATCAGGGAGAAAAATTAATCAGATTTCAGTTTAAAATAACACCCATGGAACCTTGAGTGTCAGCTCTCGGACACCAAAGTTCGGGATTTAATAACCAAGAAACACTGACATAGTTTATTAATTAAATTAAGGAATGAAATTTATACGTCATCTTCTATCAAATCAAAAGTAATTTCTTTTTCCCTTTCACATCAGAACAGGACATTGTCAAAATTTTATTACGAATATTTGAAAGTTGTAGTTTTTATAACATTTGTTAGCGTGATTTGCGTTTAAATCCTATTAAAAGTTTCTGTTCTAATGGAATTTTGTGTTTCTGATTTGCTTAAATGAGCATAAAGATAACTTCAACACACTCAGTTGGTTTATTGAATGGTTTGGTCAGGATAAACTCTAGGTTATAAAACTGCTAAACCAGGGCTGAATTAAGACTTTTAGAGGCTCTAAGCACTTAAAAGATCATTGTGCCCCTGCATAGATTTGGTGCCCCTGGATAAATGGCTTTCACGCCAGTTCCCCCCCCTTTTTTTTATTTTTTGTTCCTCCCTTGTCTTGGTCTTGTTTTCGCTTCGTCAGACATTCCATAGTAAAATTGGCAATGGCACTTTTTGATATGCCTCTTTTCTCTCGTTCTTAAGTACCTCTTTGTGGTGACCCTTTTCTTTGATGTCCTCTAAGTACGTGCTTTTTTGCTTAATATTTTACACAGCTCTATGCTGAGCATTGCGAAAGCAAAGCAAGCAACATAAAAATATCAACAGGAAAAGAGATAGAAAAAAAAAGTAGTTATTTTAAAGATCAAAATTTGCTTACTTACATCATGTGTTATGAAAGCGAAACTGTTGATTAGCATGTACTGCTAACTGAAGAAATTTAAAGTATTTGCAAGTATTGCCAACAAATTTAAGATACGAAAATGTAAAAGAATGTGCATTTGTTCTGTACTATTAGACATATAATACCTGAAACACTTTCTGGAAAATCCCCTTTTGCGAATTTAAAATTTTTAAAGCTCACACATGTCTTATGACGAAAATTTTGCAGCTAAATGTAAATCCAGCTGTGACGGCAAAATTGCTGAACTCGCCTGTCCATCCTGATAATTTTTGGCATAAACTGGGCCAATACCCTTGATGTAAACATATATACCACGAAGTGCACTGAGAATAAAAGGTTAGCACGCACGTTCAAGCAAAAACAATGGATAATTCTTAACATATGATTGACATTTTCCTGGAAAATATAATTTCATACTCGATTTTATACTCAACTTTTTAATAAAGTACTCAGGGTAAAGTAATGTTTGTAAATTTCTGATTAAATTAACTGTACTTTATGACGACGATGCGTAGGAACTGCTTCTTGTGGTCTACGAAATCTTCGAAGCTTAAAAATCAGTGGGATGAGTGTTATCATTGTTTATTCTCATGTCCGGGTGTATAAGAATTGGGACAGCCTCATGAATAATGGGTGGGGTCAATGTTGTGAGCCTACAGTTGTTTAAAGGCATTTAGTACTTGTGGTGGTAGAATGATTCTAGGTGTATCTCAATATTGATAAAGAACAACTCGAAGGATAGAATTCAAGAATATCGTGCCGCTTCCTTTCTCAGCATTTTCTGGAAAGGATAGTCTTATAGATTAGTTTCACGCGCCAACAATTAACAAAGATAATACATAGTCACAAACGTTCATATTTTTTCCGCGACTCGAATCTGAGTCCAATAACGAAACAACACCAGTCGCTGATGGCTATACAGTCCAAAATGGCACAGGAGACTGACGTAAATATACTTTTGAATAGAACTGGAAATCTCTGCTAGAATTTTATGTCTAAATTAAAGTTTAGCAAATTCATTTCGAGGTAGCAGGTGAACACTTATTCTGCAGCCTAATACATAATACATGGCGTCAGGAATATTTTTCATTAATTAGAATAATGCTGTAAATTTTTATAAAAATTATCAGCTGTATTATAAAGTACAGATAATGCGTCTTCAAAGCACCTTTAAAAAGACAGACATATCTGAAAAACAAAAGTTCTTTAATAGACATTTTAGTTTAAGATGTGGAACGTATGTTTTAACAACATAATTTTAATACTACTTCTACATTACTGCTGTTATGTAAAATTATCACCAGAGATTTCTTATATCAACTTTTCAAGTATCTTTAAGCTGCATTTGTTGCAACCACTCTTCAACAAATTCAGCTGGAACAGCACTGGATTCTCTGTTTGTGGCAAGCTATAAGCTTCGGTAATGCAATTTAATTTACGCAGCCATTCAGTCAAAAACAATCACCCTTTATGTTCATTTGCCATGTTCTTTCTTTTGCTTCATCGAAATATTTGACACGCGACATTAAGGAAGATTTCAGAAATATATCCCAATGCTCGGGAAATTTTTTGCCTTGGATATACAGTTTCTTTGAACAGCATTTTCAGCAAGCTGCTGCTGTTTCTTTTGTCGCAGACAATTGTTGTGTTGATACAGAATACTCAAGTTCCCTCCACAGTGTTGCATTTTTCAATTCTATATTCTTGGCAATCAAATTTCAGTTTTTGTTTCCCCCTAACCTTGCGTATCTCATTTTCTAGACATTTTAATAACGAGTTATATTAAAAAAAAAGAGTTCAAAGGGCAAATAGCCCTTTAGTTAAGAACCTGCTTACCAAACGACACAAGTGTGAAATAACTATCTGTCGTCAGAAAACTTGATAAATTAGCTATCCCATTCCAACAAGCAAATTTCCTTTCAAACTCTAAGCGGATTCTACCCTCAGTATCAGCTTGAGATATCCCACATCTTCGTTTTCCTCTTTCGTATCTTAAATGTCCAACTTCGAAGTGTTAACAAACGAAATGACTTTCGAAAATTAAAAAAATGTGAGCCATGAAAAGAAGCATCGTGAATAAATGCGCTGGGATGTATCGCTATACACTGGTGTGCAAAAATTAAAGACGAGACGGTTTTTCCAATATAACTTTGTACAAAAGCTTTCCAAATCAACACATTTAATACCGTAAGATCCCCAATGCGTAAGGACATGAGTAATGTAAGCAACACTTATTAAAAGAGAAATCAGAGGGATAAAAAGAAAAAGTAGCATGAATTGAAAAAGTAGCATTTATTGAAAAAGTAGCATGGAGCGCAATGCCAATGAAGGCCGAAACATCCCTGTGATGGGTGTCCAGCAAGAAACATCCGGTCTTTAATAGGGGATATGATCTCTCCTGACTGCTAGGCAGGTTTCACATCATTTGTGCATGCTGGATATGTGGTTGTTAATGAGCTGTTGAGACATTGCTGCTCGTTCCTCTTGTAGCACCAATCGCAGTTTCGGAATCGTTACTGGCGATAAGTTACGTGCTGCCACGGGTCTCCCTAGTAAGTTCCGTACGTGCTTGACGGGATTTAGATCCAAAGACCTTGCCAACCAATCCATGTGTTCAATATCTTCACTCTCCAACAGCTCTTCGACAGTAACTGTGCGATGAGGTGGAGCGTTGTCGTCTATGAAGAGGAACTGAGGACCCATAGCCCTTGTGAAAAGACGCATGTAGCAAGAAGAACCTCGTTACAATAGCAGTCCCAGGTGACGAACCTCCTTGGGAGATATGAAGGTCGGTCCGGCTACCAAGCATTACGTCTGCTCGAACGAGAACTCCGCGACCTCCAAAACAGTCCCTTTTGATGATGTTGAAGGGGTTATTGCGTGTTCCCCGCTCTGTCCAGATGTGTATGTGTCTAGAATCGCAACTCGGACTAAATCTGCTCTCATCTGTAAAGAGTACTCGTCCCCATTCATTGTCTCTCCAATTCCGGTGTTCCCGGCACCACAGAGAACGCCTTCTCCGATGGGCAGGCGTTAGAGGTACACACCGTACAGGGCGTCGTGCAAACAGACCACCACCGTGCAGTCTTCTGGCCACGGTAAAACGCGATATCGGTCGTCCAGTCGCCTGTGTCGTGTGTCTAGCGATTTCTCCCGCTGTCTGCCGCCTGTTTCTTCTGGCCTGTAAGGCAATATACCGGTCATCTGCGGGTGTGGTTCCTCGTGGACGACCACTACTATACCCCCGGATAGCTGTTCCTTTAGTTTGAAATTGTCTCCAAAGTCGTGAAACGATGCCGTGAGCAATTCCGAACTCTGCAGCCACACTTGTCACACTGCGGCCTTCCTCCAACTTCCCAATGATTCGACCTCGGGTAAAAGCATCCAGACGTCGTCTAACAGATTGATTATTCCCCATTTCTCGCTGAGGCAGCAACTCGGTGTGATTTTAACTGCTATACGGCGTGCAATCTCTTTGCCAGAAATACTGATCTTACACCGACAACATGCTTTATACTACTCAGACACTCCCCCATTACGTCTACCTGCATACCTGCGCATATGCTACCGTATATCACCTTACTTAATCTCCTGATTGGTCTTTCTGTCCTCTCTGCCTCTTCGTTCAGCTGATATGCTAATTTTTCGACTTCGTCCTTAATTTTTGCACACCAGTGTATGACGTGTAACTGAAATTTTATATCATGTAAAGAAAATATTAACTATCAGCATGAATATGAATGCACCGGGACGGAGGTGAAACGAAGTGAAAAAAAAATGTAAAAATAAATATATGAATGAAATATTAGCCGTATGAATGAGAAACGTATAAACGGTACTTTGCTGCATATGTCAAAACAATGTTTCATTAAAAATTACCACAGAGCACGTATATTGTTTTTAAATCTTCTATTTAAAAGTGATGTAAGTATTTTTTTTTTATTATTATTATACAAGCGGCTAGGAAATTTTTGTTTTAGTGGAATGAGATTTCTTTCTTGTTCAACAAGTACATTTTGAAGCAAAGCAGGTACCTGTGTATCCTTATAGGTATGTATTAGGTATCTCTGGGCCTTGTTAACGTTAAGCATCCACCTTAATAATGAGAGGGAATACGTCAATAGAGGAAAAGGCGGTCAATAAGTAGCACACCCATCTTCCCCTACCACCAATCGGTGGAAAGCACTTGCGACTCGCCGTGTATTTTGAGTGTCTTCTTGCCGCAGAGGCGCTGTATACACTTACAAACAAGCCTTCTCCGTGATCTGAACCCGGCTCATCGACACGGCAGTCAACCCCAATAACCACTATATCGCCTAGGTGCCTCAGCTGTTCAACACTGCAGTACTATATTACCGCATTGTGAAAGATAAATATCCTCTGTTGAAAGCTTGACAGCAGCAGTTTGTTGTAGAGGAAGCGTTACATAATATGACACAAGAAATAGATGATCTGTATGAATATGGACATTTATATCACCAATAGGCACAATCAGCTATGAATAAAAAATAAATGAATAAATGCATTATATATAATTTGAATCTTAATATTATGTGAAGCACTTAAAGTGTTTGCCAAATTTAAGATTAGTTCTGGGCTTATTTTACCTCATGCTATTATTTTTTGTATAATAGCCTATGACAGATGGCTTTCAAAGGCACTATTATAAATATTCCCATTTCTTTGACTTGCAAATATGGACCTATATCCACATAACCTGTAGCCATGTAAAGCTTTGGACTATTTCATAGTTCCAGTTATGCTTCTGGGAAAGATTTTCACATATTTCCGTTGGCCAGGTCCAATCAAAGCTTAAAAATGTTCTACGAGGATCGTTTCTAATTCTTCCGGGTCATTCTTGACTTGATTCAAATAATGAAATCTCTGTTGGCAGTTTTGTTACCATTTAAGAAATATGGAAGTACTACTTGAATGCATTTATTTATTTTTCAAATAACTCGTTTTGTTACTCTAGTAAGCATCACGTTAAAATTTTGAAAATTAATGAACAACGTTTTGTCGGTGGACTAGTAACAACCTTAGTTTAAAAGCGTAGGATTTTATTCTTGTCATGACAATGATACTTCTTCCAGGTGCTGAAACATTTAATGATACTCCAGATTAGTTTGCATTTCACAATTTAAAAAACGGAGCTACATAACTTACTTGATTATTCCCTAAATGCTGAAAATACAGTTACCTTTTATCATACATTGTGAGAGAATAAGAAGAGGAATGGCTAGATATGATGCACACCGAACTCGAGTAATATGACAAGTGCGGATGAATAAAAACATTTCGGAATGTAACATTCACATCGGGGTTAGTCAAATTGATTTTGTTTCCTAATCAATGTCAAATGTAAACTTTCCGAATATTTTTACTTTTATCAAGATTTATTATAACACTAGCTGTAAGCCCGCCAGATAAGCGAGCTACGGCCAAAGCAAAATTTAGAAGTTCTATGTACACCTGTAAAGAAAATGCATAAAATTATTTCAGTATTAATGAAATCAGTTTATTCTTTCTAAGCAACAGCCAGTTTGTAAATAATGTTTTCGTTGCCAAACCAGGAAACAAAAATTTTTAACAATTCAGGATAATACGTATATGTATGATGTCATGATTTAAATTCAATGCAATAAAACAACTTTTTCTCAGTATTAATAGAAGAATTGACATGGCAATAACGCATAGTGTCAACTATCGTAACCTCAGCTATTTATTTAAAATGCTGACATTAACGAAAACGTTTTCAACATACAATGACGTCAGTTGTAATAGCATGCTTTCTTCAACGTCAGAATTTGACGTTATAAAATAATAACATATTTAATGTTCGGCAATGCTATTTTTATTTCATATTTTGTAAAACTTACAAACTTTTTACAAACTTTTTATTAACAAAATCTACGATTTGAAAGCGAGCAGTGGCAACACTTTTCGAAATGAAGCACGTTTTTATCTCCAGCGAGAGAGACTTCTGCCACTCGAAAAAATGAGCGCGAAAATTAGCGTTTTTAGAGTTTTTAATTAATATCTCGCCTGATTAGAGTAGTACGAAGAGGAGAATGGCCAAAATAGCTTCCCACGAATTTTTGGAATCCAAGGGTACCTCTCTCGAAACTCAACTCCCCACCGTTCCGGAGATGATGCCACAAACAAACAAACAGACAGACAGACACGCACGGATGTTAATAGTATAGATCAAGGGTTCTCAAGCTTTTGACTAACGCGTACCATCTAAACAAAAATTGAAAACCTTTAGCACCACCACTACAAAGCACTACTACCACTCTTGAAAAAAGCTCAGATCGCATAAATTTACAAATGTTAGAGAAAAATTCAATCAGGATGTTGGGGGTTTTAATTTTTAAATTTAATAGTTAAAAATACTTTGCTTTTTTGCGTACCACCATGTGTAAATTTTGCTATTTTTTGTCATTTCTGATAATTTTTGCGCGTGGCCCTGAGTATGCGATTACGTCCCCCTCCTTCAGGAGTACGCGTACCGCAGGTTGAGAACCGTTGACGTAAGGCTGTCGTTTACGGTTTAGAAGTATAATACATAAAAACTCTTGCCATAACTTTTGTCTCTTATAATTTTAATTCTAACCCACATTATGGCTTTAATAAAATTAACTGTTTTTTTAATTAGTATGTTTATGGAGAATTTCAATTTACAATTTAATTAATTATCTAATAGGATAACAAGCTAAAAGATATTTGGATAGTGAAAAGTAGCTAGAGATAGTCAAAAAAACTTCGTAAACTCCACTGGCTAACAACAACATGTGGCCGAAACAGATGACTTAGCTGTTTACCGAGCAGACTTCGAGTACTATTCACCGTTTTTCTGCTTGTAAGGTGTATCCTTGCATCCTGAGGAAACGGGATGCAAGCAATTTCCTTTTTTGATTGAAGGCGGCATAAATTGCAGAGGATTGTCATTTTCCGTGTCAGATTGCGGTTAGCCGATGAGAATGATTCCATACCTTACGTGACGTGGTAACAAGTTGAGTAACGCAATTTCTAAAAACTACAAGCGGAAGTGACGAATCCTATTTTCCTTTTCTGCGTCATAATTTTAATGTTACGCGAGTAAGAAATACAAAGCAACTGCACAAATTACTGTTGATTAACAGGGTCACAAGAACAGAAAGAGATTATTTTTTATTAATTTGGCTGAAATTCAAATAGTGAGAGTATGCCGTCCGTTCAAGTAGGAAACAAATGGCTGATGTTTAAAGTAACGCTAAGTAATCTCGTTGAAATTTTAAAAAGGAATTTCGCAGATCGGTAGAAGTACAGACTATATAATGAAACATATTATTTTAGATTTAACTATTCCATTTTTTAATGCCCATGCAAATGTAAATATACAGTACAGGTTACGAGTTAGAAATCGACCATACTGTTGCGTGCGTGTGGGTTCGTAATGGATTAAATGCACACAGAACCGATAATAGCTTCATAAAATTTATTCGCAAAAGAAACAATTTACAGTTCTGGAACTTTCCCCAAAAGTGCTCGTATAGCTCTTCTTAGTATGACAGAGCACAATTAGTAGTTATCACTTTAAACTACTAAGAATGTTAAACAGAAATCAATGCAAAGCGCATGCAAAAAGCGAAGTTCACACGGAGGGCTAATTCTGAACTAAAAACTGAAAACTGATGCTCTTTCCGGTCTTATAAAGTTTTCCCCCCGGACCGCGGAAATATTTCCAGTACCTTCCACATCTTGAAATTATTAGAAGTCATATACGATTAAAGTTACATATACGGACCGGATACGGTTACAGTTAGTTACAGTTACGCAGGGACAGAATTAGTCGCCAAAACCATCGTGAGCATGGCGATAGCAAGCCAATTTAGCGTTATAGCATTTACCTCAACGTTAAATAGACTTGCCCCTGTTATCTTATTTTTCCGAAGAGCTTCATCTCTTTAGGCACTTTATGTCACATTATAGAAAACATACTACAATTTGACATATAATTTGAATAAAATTATTTACACATGAAACAAAATTCGAAATAATACAACGGGGAACTTGATTTGCGAATTGACAGAGCTTGGTGCGTAAAAGATGACAGACGTAGAGGCTGATTAAACGCATATTTCTTTAGTCTTGAAAAGCGCAGACTTGACATAGATTACACGCATCACTATAGGAGCAATGTGAAAGTCCATTTTTGACTACCTTTGTATTTTTTTTTCTTTTTTTAAATTTTTTCGACTGACACAGGGCAGCAAGA
>KK120002.1:7994-57284 GCA_000611955.2 Stegodyphus mimosarum
ATATATTTATTCTTATATAAGCTTTCATATTTCTGTACTGCTTTGTTAAAATCTAATTACTGAAATTTTAAAACAGGCAAATTGACAACCTTGTATTCGGCGTAAATTTTGTAAAATTCCAATAGATTTCGAGGGTAAAACAGGTTTCCCTTCATCAGGAGCAAAAAATTCTGCAAATCGAGAAAGCGAATGTCGATCATATTTATACCCTACAGGTACCCAATGTAAGGAGCAGATAGCGCCATCTGTTGGCAGAAATAGTAACAAAAAATGAAGGGTTAAGTTAGTAGAATTTTAAAGGCATTAGGCAGGACTGGATTAGAATTAAAGTCACTGACTAAACAGGATAAAAAAAAATTATCCTGTTTAGTCAATGACTTTAATTTACGCCAAATACAGGGTTGTCAATTTGCCTGTTCTATTTTCCATATCGGCGTCATTCTCTTGATTACTGAAATTTTGTTTGTGTTTAGAAAAGATTAATGATATGATCTTCATATATACTTTCCACTCAAGGGAAGTTAATTGAAATAATGCAATTAAATCAAAAGTGAGGTTAAATAATAAAATTACTGAATGTTGAATCTATCTCATAACACTTCTTTTAAGCACATTAACCTACCTTCTTCTATTGTGGAGTCTAGCTGTGTAACTTTAACAGCCAAACGGTCAATTCTGCCTTGAAGAGAATTGGCCCTAGCTACAATGGTGGATGATTCACGAAACAAACTGCTAAACATATCTTCAGCATGCTTTGACAATGATGATAACTGACGTATGATATTTGCTAATGTCCCATTTGTAACACATTCTAATTCATTTGGCACTTCTACAGCTAAAACACCTTGATCATCAAGAGGCAAAGTATTCCTGCACACATGTACAGGTTCTATAACTCTTTGCAAGAATGGCATACTTCATACCAAGTGTAATCTACTAAAGATAAAAGAAATAATAAAAAAATACATATATAAAATAAAATTTGCAGTGCATAAACTTACAAAAATATTTCATATAACATACAGAATATTAAACAAATCTTAAAAGCAAATGCTTAACGTACACACAGTAAAGTGCACTAAATAAAGAGCGAGAGAACAAATTTGCCAGTGCAGAACAATTACTATGGAAAAGAAAGGACACTTATATTTTTTATTATTATTATTTTTTATATATATTATAAAAAATTACTATAGCCTACAGCTCAATTTTAAATTAAAATATCTTACAACTTCTCTCTTCTGAAAATTAGAGGTAAAACTTTTTTTTTTTTTTTTAAATCAAAATTACTAGCAAGTAACTGTGAATATTCATCTTGGCATGCTGCTCTCACATTTAAGTTTCTTTTGTAATGGCTTATTTACCGAAATTAAAGCCAGATTATTTACTTTTTATTAAATTCATGTATACTTAAAACTAAAATGGTTAGAGATATTTGAATTTTCTCAACATTTAGCATTACTTGGGGGGGATAAAAATACTTTATACTTACTGAAGTTACTGTCGGTACTTTTATCAGTTATATTGATTTAAGATTCCATGTCCACAGAAGGCAAAGTTTCCTTCTGAAAAATATGGTAGAAAATCCTTTTCTCAGTACCCAAACCAGGAAAATGAGGTGGCAGTAGCAAGCAGTTCTTTTCTTTAAGCCTCGAACCACATCATTCTGATTTTACTTTGGTCAGACGCAGGTGAAATCACTTAGTTCAGATTGCAGGAAAACCTCTGATACACAAGTTTACCAGAAACGTACTCCTTGACTTTATCTTCATTTGAAATACTTGCAAAACTGTCTATTTCAGGTGACTTTTCTGGAAGAATTAGAACTAGTACATCTGGGCCATGTGTAAAGTGGATGGCACATTCAGATAGAGGATTCTTATTTTTATACTTGAACAGTGAAATAGTGAATATCAATTGAACAGATGTAGTAATCACTGCTGTGATTTTGTAGCTCTTGCCACACCACCCGAACTCAAAATATGTAGTTCATCCTTTAACCACCGTCGTCTAGGTCCTTCAACATATGTGTAACAAACACAGTAGGGTGCCCAAGTTTCATCTTGATCTCCTATTTTCACTCCAAAATATATGACGTACACTTCTCAAACGAAACTTGTTATATTTCGTTTTTGCCTTTCCATCATTAATTCACCATAAATGCAAAAAGAAGAAACTGCAGAGATTTTACAGCCTCTTGAAGCAATTTAGAAAATAGAAAATTTGCTTTGTGGCACGAAAATAAACTTTACATCAATAAAAATGCATTAAGAGAAGGGAAGAAAACTGGATTTTTGCATGAAAATAGCCAATTATCTAATAGTTGAGCAACGCTAAGAATTCTATGGTGCGTGAGGAGCACAGACACTGCCAATAAACATGTTAAGATATCACAACCAATTAAATTTCAGTTAGTCCTACTTTTGGCCAAGTTAAGTAGTCAACTCTATGCATGCACTCAGCAATGGAGAGCCAACTCTCCTGCCAACTTTTAATCTCTGATTTGAAATTTAGAAAACAATAAAATGGAATAAAATAGAAAATTAGGTTCATTTATAGCAGTTTTCATTAGAAAACAGAAGGGATCAATGGACCTCCTTCGCCCATCAGAACTCTCAACTGTTTTGTTAGAAGAATGATTTGTATAAGAAAAAGATTTGTGCTTTTTTAAAATCATATTTTTCTAATTTTTTGACTTTTTAATAATTTTGAAGTTTGCAATTTGTGAAAAATTCTGATGGGATGGTAAAGAATGAAGGTCATTTCCAGATTCACCATTAAAAAATACATAAGAATCAATCATTCAAACATGGGGGGGGGTACAGCTATCACAGACTTCTGTAATTTAAGCAATCTGGTTTTAACTTTATTATGCAGAGTATTTTTAAGAATACATGAAAAGAGACTTATCTTCTGAAATTTTTAAATTAACTAGTACAGAAAACCTAGTGGCTAGAAATTCAGAATGCCAAAGAACTTTAAATTTTCGAAACTCATAAATGTTTCATGTTGAATAGTATTCTAAATGAGCTATTTTTTTTAATAACTACTGCATCATAAACATTAGATAAAGCATTTAAAAAAAAGCAACAGAAACCACAAATAATGCAGAAGTTGAGAGTATTCTATTCAGAAGAAATTCTGCAGATTTTTTTTCTGTATCTGTTTGCCTTTTGCAATCAAATCTTGGTTAAAATCTTAGCCAAACATAAAGTTGTTCCTTTGCCTGCGTGTTTTATTTTGACACGTTTCTCTTTACTCTCGAAAATTGTTTCCGTAATACCGATGTACTTTTGCACATAGCTACCGAATAATATTTTGCAAATGTGAATGTTCTGCAAATACTTTGAGAATAGCACAGAAGTTCTCTTGCATGAATGCAAATATCAGTTGATAAAGATATAAACACATTTGCCAGTTTACAGCCATGTAAAATGAAATTTGGGAATATTTTTTAATTGCTGAACCAAAATGAAACAGAAAAATGTTTGCCTTTTTTTCCCTTTTATGATTAACGTATATGGTGCATATGTAATTTATATGTTTAATCAATATTTCTACTTCCATAACAAAAATATGGATTTTATTGCTGCATTATGAAATCAGATAAATTCCAAAATTATTTTAATATTCCTTTATATGTATGTGAGTGCATTAGAAATAAAAGCAAAATGCCAATACTGTTACTAAGATTACTTTGTTATTTACTGTCTCCTTTATTATGCCTTTTAAAATTGTTTTAATAAAGGTTAAAATAGTTAAGGAGAAAAACAGAAATACTAACATACACATTTAATATGTTTGTAAGGTAATGATTATAAATATATTAACTAAACGCAATATATCCAAGTTTCCTATTAAAGTATGTTTTTCCTCTATTTAATTTGCTCCCTTTTGAGTGTTAATAAATATTAATATAAAACATGCAAAATTAAACTTTTTCTTTAACATATACCATACATTTTTTACAGATTGTGCATTACATTAATTTATAACTGAAATATTAAAATTGTAATGCGTAATTGTAGCTCTCCATTTTTTTTAATAATTATTATTATTCTAAACTAGCTCAGGTTAAAGTCTGGGCCCTAATGGCCTAACAGAAAAAAACATAAACATTCAGTACACAGACCAGTAGCTATGCAAGACATTTCACACAATTCATTCACAGAAGTAATGAGGATAAATATTGGTTTTGGTAGTTACATCCAAAATTTATCCTACATTCTATTTTTCCCTAACAGTAACAGATACACATAAAAACAAGAACAAAGATTCTATACCATATATTTATGTAATTTTGTTCATTCATTTTAACATTTTATTACAATAAATACATAAATTAATGTATTCATATCAAACAGGACGTTCACCACTTGTCATCCTGAAAAGTGACCAGCAATTCATCTCACTCCATGGTAATTTCTGGCCACTTAAAAATTATAATTATTCAAAGTGCACACACACTTCTTATGAAGTTAACGTTTTTATTACATGGCTATACATATTTAAAAAAAAACTTTTATTATACTAGACTAAGATAATTCTGTCTTAAAATTTCAATAAGCGCATTATTAAAACATTAACAAAGTAACGTTTTTCTATAAAATACTTCATGTCACTTCACAAAAAGTATTTTTAAGCTGTATGTTTAATATATAAGTCTAACGTATGACAATATTGAACATTCAGGTCTTCAAACTAACTTTTGAACATCTATAGAAAGATCAATTAATACTAATATGTTGTGTTTTAAGTAACGAAAACTCGACAATTCATTTTATTACATATACAATTAACATTACCTGAACAAGATTAATATAATTTAAAAAGCATTAAAACCATTATGAGAAGCAAATGTATATTTTTAGGTACAGAAAATGGAAAAGAAATAATACATCAGCCTTAATTTTCGATAACCACCATTGCGTTTACGGAACAAAAAATAAAACAGTATGAGATCTATGAAATAACAGAATATTTTGAATGCAGCTCACCTCTAAACGTGAAAAGTACTGCAACAGAAAAAGTAAACCCTTGATGTGCATACGATAATATGATTTTTTTCAAATCAGCATAATAAAATTCGCATCGCCTCCTAGGCTCAAATTTGTCATTTGTTTACAAATTTTAAATCATAGGCCATGTTATGCTTACGAGGTTGCCGCATTACTCTTTTATAGTTTATAAGTTGAGTTGAGTTTAAGGTTGTCAACAATAACATTACACATATATGTATAAACACTTTCACCATAAATCGACTTTCGTAAACCAAATTCTTTGATTAAAAAGATAAGAATTTAACTCGTACCAAATTTCATATATAAAGATTTGCTAATAGTATCCAAAACTTTCGCTTTTGGAAACATCCAGCTTTCCTCGATGAATTATTAAAGTTACAAAAATTTCCAAATAGGAAAAATAAGAGAAATAATTGAAATTATTATATTTTTATATTAATAGATGACCTGATGATTTTTAATATTACATTTTAATAAAGCGTATTATAATATATTTTAATATTTTGACAATTAATATTTGCCGGTCATTAAAAAAATATATTTATTTTTCAAGTGTTTTTACAGAATGGCCTCACCTTTTAAAAAGTTTTAAAAAGTTGTTGTCATAGTTTGTTGTGTTGCGCAAAAATGTGTATTTTTAATGGCATATTACAGCTCTTATAATATAAACTTAATACATATATGTGTATATATATTTATTTATTAATGTAAAAGTCTATTTCATATTTTTAACGCGTGAAAAAAATGTTTTACGTTTGTAACAAATTAGAAATTTTATTTTTGTGCCCATGTTTTATTGCAGCGTTATGAAGGTATTTGAACAGTTTTTATTCCTATTTTAGGTTTTGATTTTTTGAAGTATATGGATGATTAACATAAGTAGTTAATACATTTTTTTTTTTAATTTAACCAGCTTTCGGTCAACAAACTTTCGACTGTTATTGATTTTTCAAGAAAACTGAATTATTTTTTTAAATTTTCGCTTCTTCCTTTAGTGTAATTTTGATACTCTAAGAAGTTCCACAGAGAACCGTTGATGATAAATCTGTGTTTAGCAGCTAAGAGTTTAATTTGGTATTCCGAATCACTGTAGCAGTGATTTCGGGAATCTACATAGGAAATAATAGTTTGGCAAGATAATATTAAAAAACTTAAAATTCAAACATTTATTTGTAAACAAAATATTTTTTGGGGGGGAGGAGAAAGGTTTTTCGAGCGCATCAAGAATGCCAATTAATAGAGTGAAAAAATAAGTGTCCTCTCCCGTCTTCCGATGATTTTGGTTTTTTATAGAAATAGTTACTTTGAAATGCATAATTATTGTATGTTGAATGCCTTAACTTTAGTTTTGAAACTAATATTCTCCTTTAGAGGTAGCTGCTGCAAGTAGTTTCACTCTATTCTGGTAATAGAAAAATTTGTTGTTAAAAGTAGTGCATCTGAGGAATCCCTGTATTCCTACCATAAACTGTTATTATTAAATGTAATGCGATGATCTCGTGAAACTATTCTTCAAAATTGTTCGCATGTGCTAATTGGTCGCTGGTATCCCAATTTATGTCTTTCCAAGACATTTGTTAATAGTCTTTTCATCTTTTTAAATGTGCTAATTAATTCTTCTGATATCAGTAAAAATGCCGAGTAGCAATTTTACACCAGTTGTTGTGTACATAATCGCAGAGCTCAAAAGATTTCTTACAGTTCTTCATTTAATTTTCATCAGAAATTTGGCTGAAATATTTATAGTTAAAAAATTTGAAAAATGATCTAAATATGCATAGATTTCAAAATGGTTTGTAATAATTGAGAAGATGCGTTTTTTCTACTTGTGAAGCCATTACAGAAGTAAATGTTATGTATAGCATTATTTAGTTCTTTTCAAAATATTTTATCTGTTATTATTTATTACATGTAGTTTAATTACAAGACTAAAATTAATTGCTCATTTTTATACAAAAATGAGAAGCAGTTAGTTGATAAGTTTTTAGAAAGTTAATTTGTCTCATTTTATAAGTATGTTTTCAATTCTTCCAACTACATTTTGGATTTGGTGAATTGAAAGAAAAAATCATAAAAATTTAGGCTTTACATCAACAGTGGAAGATGCAATGCATTAATGATGTCAGACCTAATTCAGACTGTGTGAAAATTTCATAAAGTTTCTAGCTAATCATTGATGTTTATGAAAATCTGGAATTACAAATCAAGATTTTTCTGTTTTGAGCTTTCACATGCATGTATTAAGTATGCATTCTAAAGCTACTTTCATTTTCAATGTATATTGCACCAAATTGATACATTTTTTCAAAATTTGCTGCTGTAAACTGCTACGTTTTTTAAAAATGTAGTGAAACCTCTCTAATTACAGTAATGCATAGTTTCGGTTAATTTTGATCTATTTTGGAAGTAGTTATCGTAATAAGATGATATGAAGTTTAGCAACAGTGTGTATTTACATTCTGGGAAATGTTTGAGTTTCGAAGGCACTTGCCATGAAATGATTCATTGTATCCTGCCGTGCAAGTTAAATTAAATATAGATTTTAGCAATTATATTGCTTTATTTCATTGTATGTGGTTCTTTCTGATTATCTGTACTGCGGTAAAAGAGTTGTCAATTCGTGGGCAGAAAATATTTGATTGATTTACTTTTTTTTTGGTTTATATGTGCTATTCTGTTTATAAAGTAAAAATAAAAATTGTATAAACAACAAGAAATTTTTCAAGAAAAAAACCTTTAAGGCTGATATATACATTCTAATAGCCAGTGTTTAATGCTCAGTATAAGGACAGTTAAATATAAAACATGCAAATCCACATGTATTCACATTCTAGCTGTTTTTGCTGCTATACTTGAAAATATACTAAAAACATGACATTTCTGCATTTTGAACCAGGGACGTGGATAATCAGAAAGTATCTTTTATTTTAAAGTTCTAAAAATGTTTTTTTTCATGGAACAAAATACATAGTTCAGTTAACTTTCATCTTGAATTATCATTTCATAATTCATAAATTACATTAAAACAGTGAAATAAATAAAGTACACGAAACACATTTGTTAAAGTTTTCTTGGTAATTTTTGGTTAGAGACACCAGTAAACATATGTGTTTGTTACACATACTGATATCTCTTTGATGGAAAAGTACATTTTTTAAAATTTTTATGTGCATTGCTAAGCCACCTTGTTTAGATTTTTTATGCTTAGAGTTATTCTTTGTATTCTTATCTTTATAGAAAATGAAGATTTTATATTCATGTACTATACATTTGATGTGCAGTTATGAAAAATGAAAAGAAAAGAGGTTGGTATTTTTATCTTTTTATAGTTTATTTTAAAGATTATTAAAATATCTCAGTTTTTAACAAAGTATAATGATGAATCGATAATTATATATAAAGAAAAAGAAAATGTATCTAATGCTATGAGATTTAGATTTATCCTTACTTTTGCACTTTGAATAAAAATAGAAAGCAGTTTGGGTATTTTCTGTTTATCTGCAGTCCCCATTTTCAACTTTTTGTAGAAGTGTCCATTAATGGCATATATTTTAGTAGACATGTGACAATGAAAAACCCAAGCGTACCATATTGATGTTTAAGAACTCATTAATTTGCATACTTTATATTTATTTAACAGTCAGTTCCTAAACTTTGGCCGTCAAATTGTAAATACTTTGACTATATAGAGTTTTTTCCTCATAAAATAATTTTTTTATGAGGAAAAAAAAATCTACAAGTTATTCTATTATTTGTTTATCCTTATTATATATTCAATATTTGTTTTTACTTTGCAGATCCAGGTCCAGAATTAGAAATTCTTTTCAATATGATTCGGAATTCAAACTTTAATTTTGATAAACTATCTGTAATCATAATAATGTGCTAAATATAATAAGTGGGATCAAATTAGAAAATTAATAGAGTGCAATTTTCTATGTTAACTCAATTTTAAGTTCTTTGGAATTTAATTCTTTTTCCCTTTTTTGCTGCTATTCCAACTAAAGAAAATCAGAATGAACATCCTACTTCGGATAAATTATGTCTTGGGGCTTCATTTATTATTTAGATCAGACAAAAAGAATGCTAACCCTCCCTAGTTACTGAAGGGCTGAAAGTATGATCATGACCAGGAAGTGTTTGACATGCCAGAATTTCAGTTAGTCGGGGGGGGGGGGAACAAGGAAAAAAATTCTCGAAAGGGGAAGGAAAACCAATTACTGATGAAACCAATTACTGAGTGGTCACCAAACATATGATGCTTCTGAGCTACCGTACCATTTTTAAATTCTACTGTGAGCTACCAACCAAAAGACTACTAAATTTTTTTTTAAAAACTTACATTTGTTTATTGCCTATAAAGTTAAATTTCTAGTAAATATGAAATCAACTTAATTAAACTCTATATAACAAAAATAAACTGAAACTAAATTGTACATAAAGAAATTGAAGTTAGTAATAAATAAAAAATGTAATAGTTTTTTTTTAATCAGACCTATTAACTTTAATGAGAAGGATGGAACTCGTTTTTGTCATCAAGTTTTTTAATGTTGAGAGAGTAGGTAGTGGCTACCATTTGAATACAGTTGTCCAAGTGTTCATCAGTGCATCTTCAATTTCTGTACTTATTTTTAATAAATTTCACAATGAAAAAAGAAATCTCATACAGATGTGTAGAGCTGAACATTGCCTTCACTTTGAGACAAACCTGGACCAAAATTGGGTATTTTTCTTTAGAAGTAAGAGGACAAACATCTTCAGAGAATTTTGAAGAAAGCAATTTCATAGATAAGTCATTTTGAATATCAATCAGTTCCAACTCCACTGCAGTACTGTCTTCTTGAAAATCAAAATGTTGAACAACAGAAGTAGAGAACTCTTCATCAAGAATCTCTATAAAAGGCGATTTGACATTTAAAAAAAAAATTTTAATAGCGGGGAGCTTTATTTAATAGCACTACAAAGGCCAGAAGTGGTAGCCATTTCATTATGGAAACACTTAATAGGTGGCCACCATTGCTTCCTATGAAAGGACGGAGGGATTCAAACTCGGGTCCATCGCAACAGCAGTCAGAGTCACTAACCTTTATACCAGCTGGGCGGCAAGGTGATTTGACATACTGTTCAACAATTGAAATCCTTTTGAAATCTTATAAGCATTTGTTGAATTCACTTTTCGAATTTGAAATAATTTCAACGTATTGTTTTTGTTGTTAGGAGGCTTTGAACACTCTTGTTTGTCGAGAGTTTGTTTCAAGCATTCAAAGTGTTTGTATTCACCTTGGATGATATTTTTTCTCACAGTTCCAGCTTTTTCAGAATAAAGCAACATCTGAAATTATTCCTCTGATATCTTTATCCTTATCATGAAGCTCCAAGTTAAAGCTATGTAACTTATCGGTAATGTTCATCAGAAAAGCAAAATCCTGCATTCAAACCAGATCTTCTAGTTCACGGAAGGATTCGTCTTGTTCTTTCAAAAATTTTGCTAATGCAGGAAAGAACTCATGAAAATGTTGTAAAACTCTCTGTCTCTACTCGGTAAAAATATATTTAAGGCTGCCCCTTGGTGAAAATTGGTGATTTTTGGCGATTGGTCAGCAAGGCACAATTTCAGTATGGCTGCTACACAAAACCAAAATAACAAATCAAAGAATTGCCCAAACTCGGTGTCCATGTGCACATCGATCTATTTTTACTTAAAAAAAAATCAGAGAATCGTACAAACTCAGAATTGCGCACTGACTTGACTTTGTCCATGTACACATCAATCTATTTTCACTTAAAAATTGAAGGAGCATCCAATTCTACATTAAAGCCAAACAAAAAATATATAATCCCAATAAACTAACTGCATTTTATATCAAACAATGAAATAACATAAAAAAGGAAATACATCTTATCATATCTACACACTACACAAAGGAAATATCCACTTACCTTATTTAAAAATTTCCTGTGGCTTCAGTCTGTGGCACACAAAATTCCTTAACAGCATCCAAAAACCTTCCTCAAACCATGTTCCCTTTCTAATGGAACGCTTTATTTGGTGATCATTTGAACCTTTTTTGCAACAAACCCATCTGAACAATCATTGTGTTTGACCATATGCATTTCCTTCATACAAACAGGACACTCATAATTCCGTTGAATTACATCTAACAAAGTTTCTTTTATTCTGTCACAACCACTTAAAAAAAAAAAAATCTTCCTCTCGCTCATTCTGTAGCACAAAACACCTGCTTTATCACCAGCAGCCATTTTACGATGCAAAGCACACAATATGCGATGTATTTCGTAACTGACATCCAACAAATATTTTCCCATCGGTCAAATTCACCGCAATCATGTCATAATAGGCTTTTCATAACATTCAACTACTCAGGTTACCATAAATGGAATAACAACTTGACGATGATCCAAGGGGCACCTTAAAATATAGGGTAATCCTCTACTCAACAAACAAATTTCCATATGAAGCAGTAGATCACCGTACTGGTAATTTAGTTCATCAGTTAGTGCTCTGAAAAACATCTGAAGTTCATGGTCTCTAACATTGTTCACTATTTTTATATCTGTTTTCTTTACTTTGTTCATATTTAAAAACTTTCCACACAGTGACTCCTGGTGAATTATACAGTGGTAAGACAGACATTTCAGAAAGCTGTGGTCTTTATGACACAACTTTATAAATCCTTTCTCTTTGCCTACAGTCATGGGAGCTCCATCAGTTGCTAAGTATACCAACTTATTTATAGGAATATTTTCAGAGTTGATAAGATCTTTAGTTGCTAAAAGTATGTACTGTCCTGTAGTACATCCTGTTAATGATTTAAGCTTTACCAGCTCCTCTCCTATTTCAAAATTATCAAAAAACATGCTTGCAAAAACAGCCAACTGAGCTGTATCAAATATATAAATCGATTCTTCAAGTTGCAGGGAGAAATAGCTGCAGTGATCAAAGTCAGTTTTAAGTTGTGAGGTAACATCAGAACTCATAACCGCAAGCCTTTTCATTACTGTATTTGCAGAAAGCTATACAGTATTAATAGCAGACGTTATCTCAGTTTTATTTTTGAAATTATCAAATAATGCATCTACAACTTCTAAAAGTGCAGTTTTGATTATTTCACTGTCTTTGTATGGTTTCCTTTGTATGGTAATAATATTTAAAACTCGGTAGGATACCACAGTTATTGCTTTGTTCTTGTTAAATGGTTTTAAAAAAGTTGATTGATGAGCATTAAGTTTAGGTTTTAGCTGCCTTACCTTTTTTTTTCATTAGAGCAGAATTCAGTGGGAAGCACACACATTTGTCCTTTACCTGGGTAAAGAAGTAAATGGTTTCCCCATTGTGAATGAAAGTGATAAGTTTTCTGCATTTTACCATCATTAGAATGGACCTAGATTAGAACCAGTGCATAAATCAGACTATTTAAGTTAGCAAATGTCTAACATACAGATGATAAACATAACATGCACGACCTCAGCAGTTGTTGTCGTCAGCGTCAGTTAGGTGGAGGAATCGAAGTTATCCCACCGGAGTGTAAACGCGATCTACCAAAAATGTCCCCATGAGCTACTAGTAGCTCATGATTGACAGTTTGGCAATCGCTGGTACCAGTTATTGACTGTTGGATCATTCGAGATATTGGATGTCCGTATTTTGGACTTTGTTCTGCATTATGTATATGTAATTGTGTGTGTGCTTTCTAGATGGTACATTTTATAAATGAAACATTATGCAATGGTATTTACGTGGATATAAAAGTATGAAAATACATGTACATGAAAGAATATAAAAACAAACTGAATTAATACTTTTCAAATGGAAAAAAGTTTGGTACTATTCTGGTATTGGGACTGGATTAAAAAATGTATACACGTATGTATGTGTATACATATATGAGTATACGTATGTGAGTATTAGGAATGCGACAACACAACATGACTAACAAAGAGCGAGATAGAAGGGTGATGGGATAGAAGATGTATGTGGTTGATTGAGAAAGGATGGCATGACGAATGATGATGACCATTTTTTTCATTTGCCAGTTTTTTATCTGTAGATATCATCCAAATGTAACAGTATTTTTCAACAGTAGTTCAATTAAACTACATAGTTATCTAGAGATGTTTTGTCTGTATGCTAACCCCTTAGACAATGTTAAGTTTACATGGGCACTCGGCTGGTTCTTATTAAAGTCCTCAGTGAAGATTTTGCTATAACTCCATTATCGCCAGGAGGGCCTGTCACAGCAGGATGCATAAGTGTGAGTATCAGGAGTGCGACAACACAACACAACATGTCTGATAAAGAGTGAGATAGAAGGATTGTGGACAGAAGATGTATGTGGAAGATTGAGTTAAGATGCCGTGAACGAATGATGACCACTTTTTTATTTGTCATTTTTTTCATCTCTAGATATCATCCAAATGTAACAGTATGCTTCACCAATAGTTTAATTAAACAATTTAGTTATCTAGAGATGTTTTGTCTGTCTGCTAACCCCCTAGACAATGCCGGGTTTACGTGTATACACACATATATATGTACTGACATATATACATGCACACATACATGCATTTTTGAATCCGGTCTTCATAACAGAATAGTACCAAAAGTTTTATGGTAATTTAGCCTTGCAATGGGAAAATAGTGCTGGCAACATCTGAAAGTGAAGTGCTGTTCTCTGTCAACTTCTGCCCTCCTTAGTATTGAAGGCTAATGGCAGTTGGGATTCTCTGAATTATTATCTTGATTATGTGAATGGCATTTCACAAGCACATATAGAATAAATTGTGTGGTTGCACACTTTCTGTCTTATGGTATTGTAGTTAGACATACTGGAATGGATTTGGCTGCTGATATACTTGAACTTCTCAGTATTTGGATCTGTAGATTCTAATTTGTCATGTATATCTGGTAAAAATCTCGGCCATCCCTTTTTTGTAATCTTAACATCTGGAGTTGACAGCTCAATTAGCATAGTATTTTCTTCAGAATATCAGAGTGAATCCAACTGAATAAGGTAATCATTAGTAAGCTTTTCATCATGGCTGAAAAGAAGCTCTTTAAAGTCATCAATGTAATTAACTTTCGGCTACAATTGCTCTGCTGGAAAGCATGCTTGCTGTAATTCTTGTGCCAATTCAATGATCATATCAGCATTCTCTTCTCACCTTCGTTTAAAAGATTTGTACCATTTCTAGGCAGAATATTGTTGCCTGTGTATGAGTTTGTAATAGATTGAATGAACAAATCCAATAAAAGGTTTAATAAAATTTATTCTTATTGCAAGAAATATAACAAAACGTTGGAATTTTCCTCAGAGATATTTGTACAATATTGCAATATAATGGTAGCTATACCTTAAACTACTCAAAATGTTAAAATATGATGCATTGCAAAGAGAAAGTTAATCCAATCTCACCACGAATTTGCTACAATCAACAACAACAACTCACTAAACAACTGAACTGAAATCTCTCTCCGGCTTTTTAAAGCTTTTAATCAGTCGCTAGAGAGTTCCAGTAATTTCAGTTTTCTCGAGATTTCTGGAAAACAAAAGAGTATAATTACGGTCACAGCTAACATAGTAGTCAATTACGTTTAGTCAAATTAAATATAAATTTCCGAGATAAACTTTTGTTCAATGTTAAATGCACATGCTTCTGTATTTTACTTTGCTGGTCTAGCTTTCTCTTAAAAATATGTCTCGTGCTGCATTACACGGGGATATAAAACAATTTTAATTGTAATTCTATTAAAAATAGCTAGCTAAATACAAAATCCGTAACAATATCTTCCACACAGAAGGTGAAGGTGAGGGAATGAAGCAGAGTCAAGCACACATTGTTGTCTTAAATTTACCCCTTCACATTGCTTGAGTTCGCCCCTTGAATTCATTTCCTGTCTACCCATTGTTTTTCGTAATGCTAAGGATATTATAATTTTTCTGGAAATTGCATTAAGTAATGTTTTAATGAGTGGCCTTGATTGCTTCAGAAAACATACACCACAGATAATTGATTTTGAAATCATAGTAGAACCTTGATTCCAAGGCTATTATTAATATAATTATTTTTTCATTTTCTTGCATATGAATTGTTTTGAACTTTATATAATTAATATTTTTTCTAATATAATTAATCATAGTTATTTAGGTTTATTATTAGCAATTCGGTTTTGTGTTTTGAATTCATTTTAAGGTTAAACAAAAAAGAAACACTAATTGTGATATACAGGTTATGAAACTAATTTCACAATTTCACAATTACACAAATATTATTTGAGTGCAGAAGTATGAATCAGAACATAGGAATTATATTATTTGAATACAGAAGTATGTATCAGAATAAAGGAATTGCTTCTAATTTGGTAGGCCTCATGTTTTATGCTTTTATAGCTTCTAATTGTTAGGTTTTAGTTTCAGAAAGGCTTTTGTCCCCTTATAGATATGAAAATTTGCACATTATGAAAGTTAGATTATCTCTACTTTTAAATAATGAAAAATCTGTATTTTCTAGCATTGTGGGAAAATGGCAACACCTAGAGCCACTAGATTCTGAATACATCTCCTCCTCCACCCAAATATATGCACCTCAAAGTCCTAATTGTGAATTTTTGATTTAATTCATATTTTATACAAATTTATTGAATTTTTTATTAACAAACTCAGCAGTCTGAAGGCAAGCAGTGACAATATTATATGAAGTTAAACCTTTTTATCACTGGTAAGCCAGACTGCTGCCATTGGCAAAATAAAAAATATTTATATTTCAATTTTAATCATATCAGCCATTGGCATGGGGGTCAACTGTTTAACAGAGATGTGTTGTCACTACCGAAAATAAAATACTTTTATCTTCAGTGCACCAGCGTGTGAAGTTTAAGTTTTTTAATGCTCATATTTAATCTGTCTGTTATTGAGCAATAAACCAAAGCTAACTTTAAAAGCATTAAATGCAGTTCTTAATAATTTTTCTACTTTTTAATCTGATCGATTTAACTGAAAATACATTTAAATCAGGAAATGTGTATTTAGAAATATTAAATACTTTTTATAAAATTACATTGACTGGATTTATCAAAATCATTATATATTTTTCCCATTTTATGACAACTATTTTAGGTGTCAGGTAAGCACAAGTGATAGTTGTATTAAAAAAGTACATGCACAAGTGGTAGTTGTATTAAAAAATTTTCACAAGTGAAAGATGCAACCATATTTTTTGTAGTGGATTTTCCCCCTCTTCTCATCCCTCCAACCTACTTAATTAGGTTTGCCAATTGCTTTTCTGTCAATGGTTTGCGTGCATAAGTTTATCATCGTAAAGATTTTTGAAATGCTTGTATTTTTCCTGTAATTACATTTTCCCCAACTTAAATTTACACTAATCCCAAGACTATTTTTCTGGTCTATCAGGAAACAGCCACTTAGTTGGAATTTCAATCTTCAAACCAAGATGATTGTAAAGCTTGTAGTTTTCAACTTTAGAATTAATCTGTAAAACATTCTCAATTTGCATATAGACCATATAACCCTTGCTATAGCAGCAGCACAAATTTTTCACAGATTGCAATGGACAACCAGGTTTTGAATGTCTGTCATCTTTTAACAAATCATTCCCCTGCATAAAATGTGTAAGCTACTAAATCATTAGAATCATTAGAATTACTTATCATTAGAAGTTTTTTTAGTCAGTTATTTGGTTATCTCAGAGGTATGTTTCTGTGGTATCTGTGCTGGTATCTAACAAAAAATATTTTCTCAAAACAAAGTCTGGTACAGTTTACTTTAATAGTAGAACTTTTGATCTGTCAAAAGGATAGATTATCCATCTTGAAATGCATGTTTATTATCATTGATAATTCTAGTATTAAATGTAGACTAACTTTTCATAATCATCAAAAGGTATAATTATTTTCCTTCTGATTTCTATTCATCTCTTCAGTTGTTTCATTGGTTAATACTCTTGAGTGTATTATTTTAGTTATACATTTAATTTTGTTCAAGTAAAATTTTTTTAATGATATAATAATATGTTATTAACATTGTTTGTAGTTTCTTTTATGATTTTATGCTTTTGTTAACAAGACCCAGTATCCTTTGGCATATAATAACCTTTTAGGTTATGCACCAGAAAATCTGCAATCCAATCCATTTCATAACATTTTAAGCTCTTTTTATAATGTTGTATTTTTTAAAAATGAACATTACATTTGTATTACATATCAAGTATTTTCTATGCAAAATCTAATTATTGTCTTTTGTGGTGCAATTATTGAGTCATTAATTAAATTATTGCCTTAAGTCATTTAAGAAGTAAGAAAAATGTTAATTTCTTCATAAAATTTTTAAATGATTTTATGTGGATAGAGTTTTATATACTTTGAAATTGAGCCTTGTAGCTGCATATAAATCGCTTATTTCACGAATTAAAATTCAGAAAGTGGTTTTGCCAATTTTTTATTCTTTATTTTAACTCAAAACTGATATTCTGTTATGTTCATATCTGGAACAAAAGTTTTGAACGTGTGTTTATTTGGGTGCATGAAAATAATTTAGTTCTGTGCACTAAAGTTTACTCAGTTGAATTTAGTAGAGGTTAGGTATTACTGTATAATGTGTATACATGTATTGAATAACTAGTAATGTCACTTATTTTCCACTTTCACATTTTCCTTAGGTCAATTAATGTTAGATTCTGATGATATAAATGAAGCTGAACAGGAGAAAGAAAATACATTTTCTAAATATAAATTTGAAGATACAGACCTCAAACGTACTATGACTGCTTTATCAGATGTAATACTGGACCAGCCTATGAATGAAAAGAGAATCAATATTCAAGATAATTTTAACATTAAAAAAGAAAATGAATTCTTGTGAGAACCCGGGAATTGTTGCCCTGCCATTGCAGGAACTGAATGATGAAAATAGTAATAAACTTGAAACTGATGCCTCATGTCCAAAATCTGTTTTTGGTTCATCTAGTAAACGTTGCTATGAAACTTCTGATGATGAAGATATTGATTTTCAGAAATGTAAAAAATGGATCAAATTAAATCATTTGAAAGATGCTGATAAAAAGGAAGGAATCCCTTTTCTTTGTGAAATTTGTAAAAGCAATTTGGAAGATTTAAATTTTGAAGAACGTTCAATTCACATGAATCGGTAAGTGATAATTCTATTTATTGAAATAAAATTCTGTATTATTATCATT
Source organism: Stegodyphus mimosarum (assembly GCA_000611955.2). Taxonomy (NCBI): domain Eukaryota; kingdom Metazoa; phylum Arthropoda; class Arachnida; order Araneae; family Eresidae; genus Stegodyphus; species Stegodyphus mimosarum. The sequence continues at coordinate 26,246 of KK120002.1, forward strand.
CAAAATATGGCAAATTTTCAGTTGGCAGGAAAGATTGGCTTTAGGGATGTTTGGGACATTAAGACACCATTGGTAAGAAGTTTCTCTTCGGTATTGAAGCAATCTATCATATTTTATTGATTATTACCTTTTTAATCAGTACCATTTGAGAAAGTGAGTGATGAAATTAGAAAATCGTAGATTTATTTATTTATATTTCACTAAAAGTTGCCAGCTTTGTGCTCTCAACTGAGGATAGATTCTGAGTGTGTATGCACTTCACATTTATTTGTCTTAATAATGCAGTATTTATGTGAGAGAATTCAAATACGACCGGGATTGCTGTTACAAACTACACCCCATGCACAGTGCTGTGTATCCTTAGGTGAGTACAGGCTGTATCCCCATCTTATCCTCATCGTACCCCCTCACAAGGGTGGTGTTCAAACAGCAGCTGTCTCAGAGTATGTAACAACATACGGTCTTCAAATTTCTCATTCAAATAAGCATATAGTCATCTGGTATTGCCAGAGACATTAAGCACAGTATGGGAAAGAATATCTCTTTAGGACCCATGCTTTTGAGTGGTGCTTCATTGAGTGCTTTATTGTGCTGTAAGGTTTATTATGCATTTTCTAACAGTTATTTTAAATTTTGTATCTTTCCTATCTTATTCTAATTTCAGCTTACAATTTGCTGCCAGAATGTGAATTCAGAAACGCAGAGAATGCAAATGAGAATGAGTACTACTTAACCGACTTTAACAGAGAGAGTCTGATTTCCTGACTAGCGCGCGTTTGCCTTCTGGCCACATCTCTCTTAGCTGTTACTATGCTCGGCCATATCTAAGCCCTTGCTAGGCTTCGCCGATTCAATTAATACTTAGGGGCCAACTAGTTAGATTCTGATAGCTTCGGCTATATTATTTAAGAGCTTTAGTTAAGCTAGTTTTAGTTCAAATTATTAGTATTTAAGTTCAAGCCCGAGTGGTGGCTTTATTGTAAAGTTCCAAGCCGGAACTGATTGTAAATATACTGGATAATAAAGGGTTTTAAACTCTTCTCAAGTCTCACCTGTTCTGTTCACACTTAAGCAATTATTCACTTGTAAAGTGTTTGTGGGGTTCTAAGTAAGAACTTAAGATTTAAAGAGTTGAACCCTACAGTACTTTTTCATAAGTGCTTCATTAAGAGATAAGAGTGCATAGAGGGCACCCATTACCCCAACAAGTACTGATCATGTGAATGCAGGTGTTCATGAGAATAGATGCATCACTATCAAAAAACTTACAACAAAGCTTTCAGTTGGTGTGTTTCATTGTGTAAAAACGTTTGCAGTGTGGCAAGGTGTATATCTGGGGTGTTCCATGCACTTTGAAGGACAAGAACAATGTGCATGCAGTTATGGTAATTTAAAGATGAGGTGGATGCTATTTGAAAATCCATAAAAACCATCAGTGAAGCATGAGTCCACAATTTAAATCCTGAGTTAAAGCTTAATTCTCACTTAGAAGGATATCCGGTTTATGGATAACAATGCTGTCATCATCGGTGTTTAAGAATAGATTCACAGTCAACTGGAAAACTCCAATGAACAGGGCATGAAAATGCTTCCTGAACATTGACAAAAATGCATGGATGCTGGAGGTAAGTATGGTGTCCAAAAGTTAAGCATAATTGATAATTATGTGAATAAAGAAGGAACTGTAAATCAGAATGGCGGGAAACGTGATATGCGAGTATAAAATGGTTATAAAATAAGGAAGCAAATCAAAAGAACGATAATAATTAATTTTATTATCCAAAGTAGTAGTTTGAAAGAAAACTGATGAGAATAGCAAGGGTTCACACTTTAAAGAAAAAATGAAAGAAAACATTAAATAAATTACTGATGCTGCAGTTTAATAAGGCGTGTGGTTACCTTTGACAGCCAGGCACGCTGCACAGCGATTTATCATACTTGCTGTGAGATGATGAATGAGTTGTGGGCTCAAACGGTTCCAAGCTTCTTGGAGAGTTCTCTTCAGTTCTGTAACGGAGCTTGGTGGGTGAGAAAAGGCTGCAATTTGTGTCCCGAGCATATCCCATACATGCTCGATAGGATTTAAATTCAGGGGAGTTCGCAGGCCATGACATACGCTGTATGTTTTCCATTTCAAGGAAGTCATCAACCAGCACCGCTTGGTGACATAGCGCATTATCATCCATGAATAGGAAGTCAGTACCGACAGCACCTCGAAACAAGCGAACATAAGGCTCAAGAACTTCATCTCTGTATCTTTGACCAGTCACAGACCCCGTGTCAAAGAAATGGAGGTCTGTGCAGTCGTCCATCATGATGCCTGCCCATACCATTACTCCCCTTGATGGAAAATGATGTCTTTCCGATATGTTTCTTGGTTCAAAACGTGTTCCACGTTCTCTCCATATCGTTACCTGACAAGAATCAGTACTCGGACTAAACCGGGACTCGTCACTGAACATCACATTGGCCCACTCTCCCACACTCCAATGTTGATGTTTCAAACTTCAGTTCAAACGAGCACGTTTCTGCGCAGACGTGAGGGGAATGCAAACTGCTGGTCTTCTGGCATACAGGCCAGCATGATTGAGTCTCCTGTAAACAGTTTGTTTCGAAATTTGTATTCCTGTGGTGACTGTGAGCGCCGAACCCAGTGCTCTGGCAGTATTGCCCCTCTGACATCGCGCACTTATTACAGATATTGGTCTTGGCGAGGGGCTGTGACTCTTGGTCGACCTGATACTGGTTGTCGGGTAACATCTCTCATTCTTTGAAACCTCTGCCACAATCTTGAGATCACAGACTGGTTCATATTCAGAATTCGAGACACTTCGGTTTGTGATCGTCCGGATTCCAGCATTCCAACGATTCTTCCTTTCGCAAACATCTCCAATTGGCGTCTTTGTTCCATCATTCACCTTTTTTGATGGTTAACAAAGTTTTTTCGCACAGCAGTTGGTCGAAACGTGTCTGAACTGCCTATGCTGCGTGAATCGGTTTCTCTGCGTTCCGACAACTGCGCAGGTGTTTCGCGCAGGATGTAGTCGACTGAAAAGTTTTGCATAAACCCAATGTTTCTTCTTCACCCAATTAATATCTGCAAGAAATTTGGAGTAATTTTACGAATATTTACTCCATGTTTTTCACATTTTACAATTTATGCTTAACTTTTGGACATCAGTGTACGTTCAAGAGTGACATGTTCAGTTCTTTTATTTGCAATGTTGTAGTATGAAAAAAAGTCAGTCCTGCTCATATTTGAACTACCTTTTATTATATTTATGGATATAAAACTAAGGACTATATATGATAATCTTATACTCACAAACTTTATCTGTATATATATTATAATGGATTTGTGGTGTTATAGACCGAATTAAGGTATGTCTGAAAGAACAGTGTAGTACCATTTTTTGTCCATGTCTAGCATTCATATACCATTGTAGCCATGTATACCTGTTGTGTAGATTCAATAGAAATCATAGTAATGGATGCCTTTCAAAGATTCGTCTTCACTGAAGATAATATCAAAAGGCACAGATTGGGCAACAAACCCTAATTCTTATTATAGGATTCTTGATGTTATGCAATTTGTCACTGCTATGCACTCAACATGATTGCCCTCACATTTGATGGTTTGATAAAGCCATTGCAATCATTCCTGTTAATTGTTTCTACCTCCTGCAACAACTGATTTTATATTCACATCTAGTGGCTTGATTTCATCCAAAATTAGCCCCAATTTATCAAAAGATCTTGCAATACGTGATCTTTTTAAGCCATAGTTACTCTAGCAAATTCGGAAATGGCCTCAAGTGAATGCCATTTAAAAATTCTGCCACAACACGTGCTAGAATTACGTAATCTGAACAGAGAAGACTTCATTTAAACATCTACTGCAATCAAGGCCACTTTTTATCAACAGTAACAAAGTAATAGAAGAAAATGGGCTTCAGTTTGAAAATGGAATATGTTTAGAAGTTTCAGAAATTTTAATTCATGTTATTTCATTATTTGCATATACTTATTATTTCATTTTTATGCAATTCAGATTTTTAAAAATTAAATTTCATTAGGTAATTCAGTTCCATTAACTGCAGATATCTTACATAAAATTATGAAATTTAAAAGTTGAGTTAGATTAAGAATTACATTATGAAGACCTTTGCAATTATTACAATCTTTAACAAAATATGAATACTGTATTCGTCTTTTAAATCAAAACTTAAGAATTTTGAATATTTTATTTGCATTTTGTTTATTTTTTGTTACTTGAATATATTCCTTAATAAAAGGAATGCTGGTCTCTGTGGAAAAAAAAAAAAAGCAAGGTAAAATATTTTATTGGTATTTTTATTTTAATTTTGAGAAAAGTAATTTCTTTACATTAAGTTTGTTTTGAAATCTCCAGATAATGTATTGGTGTAAATAAGCATATGTCTAAACTGTATTAAAGTTATTTAAAATTGAAAACTTCCTCCCCTTTTTTTATTTTAGATGTATTGATCAGCAATCAGAATCTGGATTGCCAGCTGTTACAGAATCACCATCATCAAATGCAGTTTTTATATTAGAGTGTCCTTTATGCTTCAAAACTTTTTCAACTCCTGAAGTAAGTTTATCATAGAAAATGTTTTAAATTTGTCGTATTACAACTGAGCTGTCAGAATATTATAAAATACAATAGTGTGGGGAATTAAAGGAAAAACTTCAAGAGAAAGGTGCTTCATTTGATTCTGGAAGTACACTGAAAGATTATTGGTTGCTCAAGGTCAACATTATCACATAGTCCAATGGGATTAACCTTTGCTATAAAGAAATATGCAAAATTTTATGCCCATTCCTTTAGCATGTATAGAAAGGAGTGCAAAAGGGTGCTATAAGTTCTAATTTCAAGTATGAGTAATTGGATAAAATTTTCGTGTGTAGAAAGTAGAGCGTACGTTTTTGTAGAAGAGAAAAGTTGTTGGCATTTGACTAATTGTGAAATATGGAATGTAATTGGGAGAATAAGAGCAGGACAGGCACTGATACAGAGTCTGTAATGATCCTAAAATGGCCAACAGCTTCATGTCAGGAATCTGAAAACAGTTTAAATACACTGATGATGTATGCAAATATCCAGGTCAAGATCACAAACATTCCACAACACACACTTAGGACTGCTATTTGGCAACAATTGCTAAAAGAAATAGCTAATGTCAATCCAAATTGCAAAATAGCTTTTTCATAAAAGAGGGCTAGATACAAGAAAACCATAATTTGTGTTTTCCACTAACCTGAGCTGCAAAATGCATTCAGTTGCAGTGGAGCACCAATTATCATGATTGGAATGCCAGAAGCAAAAGTTAAATTATGTTTTACTAATAAGTCTTATTTTTGTTTAGAAAGTGGTTACATGGGACACACTAGTAGTCTTCAAGAGCTTCAAGCAGTATTCATCATAAATTAGAAGTGGGCAAAACTACTCTTTTATGGAATTAGAACCACTAAACTGAATCATTTCTTTTTTATGATTTATCACTTACTAACAGTAACCTTGATAAATAAGATTAGGAATGCAGAGTGAATGAAGGGCGGAAAGAATTGAACAAGTAGTGGGATAAGGAGAATCAAATCAATCAAACTGCTAACTCCTCTGGAAAATCTCCCTTCTGCGTAGAACTAACAATAAAATCCTAAAATAATGGGAAAATGTTTAAAAAGCTGGAAAATGGTAAAAATTAAATTTATTTTTAACATGGGAAGAGAAACATTCCTTTCTTCCCTAAAATGGAAATCATACTTTCCTGGTACACTTCCAACAAAAGCTCTCAGTGTGTGAACTTTAATGGCTGGTTCGCAGTTGATTCTCAATCTCAGCAGTGCTAAACAATGTATGGAACTTTAATCTAATTGAGCTAACTCATTCACTTTCTTTTAAACTTTCAACAATCATCAACTCCTGCTAGCCAATAAGCTAGATGAAGATTGTCCACTTGCTACATTAAAGAATACCTTTCTTGCATAGAATATGATATTTAATTATCATATAATGTAGCAAAGTTATGCGTTATTTGAAACAAAATTATAGTAGATTATGAATTTGTTTGATAGTATTTCTATTCTTTAACTTACAATATACTTTATTATTATTATTATTACTCTACTACTACTTCATGTCTAATTACGTTCAGCATGATTTAAGATTAAGTGCATTCCCCAAAAATTTAAAGAATAAAAATTATTAAATTTATTCATTAGCTTAAAATTTAATTACTTTATATTTTGCAGTATGTTTAATTATTTTCATGAGATTGATTCCCTTCTTCTTTCTTACCTACTGAATTTCAATTAAAACAGATGATATCAGTTATTCAGTTCATTTACCGTTTCATAATATTCTTGCATGCATAGAGATTTGTCATAGATTGAATGCAGAAGTCCGATAATATGTTAATAAAATTTATTCTTGTGAAGAGAAATATAACAAAATGCTAAAATTTCCCTCCAAGATATTCATACAAGTCTTCACAATATCAGACAGTAATAATCAGTAGTAAGCAAATAAATTAAATAGATTGCAATTCATACCGCATTTAAAGAGAAAACTAATCCAATTTATCTCAGTTCATGCAGAACTACAACGAATTATTGCAAATATGCAGGTAAAGAGTTCTTAGCAAGCTGTACAGTGGTTGCATACTGATCTTCTTCTACAAGTTCTCGCAGTCAAGCCTCACCAACATCAGTAGGCAGGCCAGAGCACTGTGCTTTTTGAATGTTATTGTCCCTGTGTTTGAACTATCGGTATCAAACCTCTACAGTGTCATGTGATACAACATTAGTACCTAAAGATGTACACTCGATTTGGTGACATTCTGTAGTTGACTTTTTGCAACAGAACTGGAAGTAAATGATGGTTCTAATCTGGTAATGTGAAAGTTTCATTTCAAACACCTTGTTCTTAATGATATTTTTTTACAAATTTCACAACACAGTGTTCTAAAGCAAGTCTCTTTCTTTCAAATGCCAAAAATTGTTATGCAGAATTTGATTTAACATGAACTGTTTGTGCAGACAATATTTGCGGTGGTGGAAAACTTTTGTTAAAACCCGATAATTAAGTAGTAGCTTTAGATACTTCATTTGAGCAAAAAAATGTGCATTATTATTTTCTATTCATCTTTAATCTTGTTAAGTCAAAAGAAATATGATTTCCAAAGCTGTTTGACCTCATACAAAATGTAATATAAAACATACATAATGTAATAATTAAGGTAAAATGTTTACTATGCAAATTATTCTGTGTATTTATAGATTGATATTCTCTCTTCATCTAAAAAATTTAATTTAGTTGAATTTTTACTGTTGTCATCTTTTAATGATATTTTCCTTTCATCTAAAATGTTTATAACCTCATCTGCTGTCTGTAAAGCTTGATTAGGGATTATATTCATCTCTTAAACAAGATAATTTTTTTTTTAGAAAATATGGTAAAGAGCATTGTGTTAAAGCAGCAAACTTTATCAATTTCAATGTGTGGAGTAAACAAATACAAAAAAAAAAAAAAAAAAAAAAAAAAAAAAATTATTATTACAAATTCCATTCAAATCATGGTTAAAAAATACTCTGAATTGAGAAATTACTGCCATCTTATTTGGCAGCAGCTGTAGTATAAAAGAAAGAGAAATTAAGTCTGCAATAAATATATAAATATAAATCTTATCTGTCTTGTCATCACTCTTTGTGAACTGAGTTTGAAACTGAGAACTGTTTAGCCAAGAAGTTAAATTCAGGAGCTTAAAGCTCCCCCTGCAGATTTGCTGTTCTTTTCTTGCATTTTGTGTGCACCACTAATGTATGTAAATTTCATATTTATTTATATTGTAACAAAATTGGCTCATTGACTTGAGATTCTTTAGCTTGATTTGTTCTGGTGAGTCCGAAGAACTTGGAAGGTTCACTGCTGAAGACTTCAGAACAGTTCAGTTTATCCACTGCACAGAGAATGCACTAACTGTCCAAGAAACTAGACTGTGAAAACACAAGTTCTTGAATTAGTTGCTGTAGACCACACAGGCAGGCAGATCACTATCTATAATCGATGAAAACCAATCATGAGAGGTTATTGCTAATCTGCTCTTTTAATAAGAAAACATACTGTCTTTGTGGCCTTTGATTCACCTTTTTATAGATGCTCTTTTAGAACCCGATTGCAGGATTCTTACAAAACACTCTCATGGTTCTGCCATCTTCCGTTTGGTTCTGCCATCTGACTTTGGCCTGATGCCTTTCATCTAAATCAATCTGTGTAGTTGCACCAGTCATTGATAAATTGCAGGTACAATTTTTTGTTTAATTAGAAATAAACTTCATTTCTAATTAGATAAATAGTTTTTCATCTTTAAACACATAAATATCATTAGCGAAGTTTAATTTTTCAGTTTTGTAACATAAAACTCTAATTTAAAAAAACTAATAGGTTTTTATTCTTTTCTCAAGGGGGCCTCTTTAAACTTGTGGTACTGCCTGAGTGGTAGTTAAAACCGTCATGTCAGATTTTGCTTTTTGCAGAAATTTTAATGACTGTAGTATCATTTTGGATCAAGACTTACTCGTAATTTAATTTTGGTCAGAAAATAATTGGTTTACTAATGCTCAAGAATTTCAAAATTATTATGAAATATAAAAATTAGCATAAAATTTATTTTGGGTGAAGTCTTGTATAAAAGTGAACAGATCAAACATATCTGGTATTGAAAACCTGAAAAATAAAAATTTATCCTTAAGTGTTTTATTTACCAAATATAAAAACATTTGACTGAAGAATATTACTGTGAATAGAAAATCATAGAAATAGGGTATTCATACTACTATCAAAAGTAGCTGCATTAAGTATTTGTCTATTATTGTGACAAATCAAAAACTTTATTAATTTTTCTCCCTTCACTCTGAGCTAACGGGAAGGACCTTACTCTCCCCACCGTAAGGTTTGAATTTGGATTGCGCTGCCATTGGTGAACAGCAAGAAAGACAGTTGCCTAGTTATCTTAAGAGCCATGATATAATGTTACGTAATTCAACTGAGTTGTAAATATGCTTGTAATCAGTTTTATGTTATGTTTAAAAGGATATACTTTATCATTTTGTTAAATGTTAATTTTTTTTTTTTTTTTAAAGTAAGGAAAGTTATTTTCCTGTTATATTTTGATTATTTTAATTTTATTGCAGTACTCTTCCATAATCACACAGCTGATTTTATGCTTAATTTTCAGCAGAAAGAAAATATTATACATATTAAAATTTCAGCATTTTATCCGAGATAAAAATAGTATGTAATATCTTGCATGTTTTAAAAGCTTATAAGTTTCAAAGAGCGTTCAGTAGCATAAAAGTGTTGTTTCTACCCATAAATATAAATACTATGATAACAGTTAAAAATTTACTATTAGTTGAATGTTTCAATCATAGTTGAAAGAGAATTCTTATCTGCTGTGTTAATAAATAGGGGGGAAAAATTTTTTTTAACTGATCTGTTGTTTTAATATTACATTGGTATTTTTGAAAGAGTAAAATGTATAATTTAGTTGCAGTATTGGTCAAAATTCTTTATATCTGTGAGGTGTCAACTGAATGAATGCAAAATTAAATAGTTATGCACAAAAAATAGCATGGAACTGTATTTTTTTCCATGCCGTTCAAACTTCCATAGCAGTGCATGGTTTGGCATATTTGACAACTGGAGTCTTGAAATTCAGCATAGTTTTAGGTAAAATTCCTTGCTTACAATTGCCAGATAAGTCATTCAATGATAAATATAAAAATTTTAACTGAAAAATATTTGCTGTTATATTTGTAGACTTGAGTTATCTTTAACAGAATTGTGTAATATCGGCTTTAATTATATACAGCTACGTTCAATTCATGTAAAGAAATGTGGAAAATCTCGTGGACTTACTGTTCAAAGTGTGGTGAAAGCTCTGCAACTACAAGAAAAGCATGCTTTGGAAAGAAAGATGCTAGGCCTTCCTTTGAAGCCCATGAAGTAATTACACTTAAATTATTCTGAACTTAATTTTAATTTATATGAAACTAGACAAAAATTTCAATTTGGTTTGCTTGATTTTCATATTGCAAAAGAAAATCCAGTATTATTCTGATTTGAATCTTTAATGAACTTTGTATCACATTTGTGCTTATATTTTTATGTTAATACATTTATTTATTTATTGTTTTGTTTTTTAAATCCATGTTTTGTTTTTGTTTAACTAGACTCATGTAGTGTCTACACCTTGATTTTCAGCAAGAAATATGCAGAGAAAAAAATTAATTTGTGTTAATCCACATTAGCATTTTTATAATTTTCTCCATATGGAGTTATTGTGTGAGTGCAGTGGGGGAAAAAACTGAATGAAATATGATTTTGTTGTGGCCTAGATATAATCTAAGGGAATTTTTAGCTTTTGTCAGGACATTATTTGAAAATAATTAAAATAATAGGCATATCAAACGTACGACATGGGTTTGAAAATGATCATTCTCAGTTGTGAGTGGGCAAGAAAGCATTGAAACAGATAGTTTGTCAGAAGATGAATGATTTTAAAACAAGAGCTCCTGTTCATTGTTAAACAGAGTCTGTTTTTGTGCTTTTGTAATAAAATAAACTTTAAATTCTTTTTTAGAGAGCATGTTTAAAAATAATTCTTAAAAAAAAAATGTTGCCGAGTGTTTGTGTTTCATATTTGTTTTGAAGAAAATGGTTCAAAGTGTTATATATGTGTTATGTATTTAAATTCCTGTGTAAGAAAAGTTCTCTCCCCCCCCCCTCTGGTCAGTAAAAGTTTTTTCTAATAATATTTTGATTTGAATTCCATCCTCCCAAATATGTTTTGTCTTTAGAGAGTTAACATGGACTTTCTGTAGGAAAATAAGTGCGACACTTCAAACCCTGGAATTGAATGAAATCTGTAACTTGGAAATTTGCATTGAAATTTTGGATAAAGGGTGCAGGCTTTTCCCAAGCATGTACAATATTGCTGTATAGTGGACTGACTATTACTTAAAAGTCATTAAAACACTTTGCCAAGTTACTGAGTTCATTTTAAAGATTGATTAATATTGCAGTCACTTTTATAATTTGTTGAAGTTATAAGTTATATGATAACGTTTTCTCAACATCTGAACTGTGATTTCTTTTATTTCCTTTACATTCACATAAATAACAGCTATATATTCTGTTAAATGAATACATTTGTAATTTTGCTTCAGATGTGGTAGCCTGTTTGTTGCATCAAAAGTAGTTATGCACTATTTTAACAGGGAAGATGTTTGAAATCCACAGACTCTGCCAAAAGAAAATAAAGCTAGTCATTTAATCAAATGTAATTTCTTGTTGTAATAAAATAATGCAAAAGCATTTCTTGATTGTATGGTGACTGGAGATGAAAAATGGATCCATTATGACAATTTCAAACATAAAAATAATGGCTGTTTTCAATCAATCCAAAATGAAATTGTGGAAAAAGTCAAAAATGGAATTTCTATTTTTTTTAAATCAAAAACTATCCTTGTTCTACAGATCCGGAATAAAAAATTTCCTTGCTAGTTAGCAAAAAATCTCCTTGCTAGTTAGCAAAAAATCATCAACAATGAAGATGATTGCATCATTGACTCAAAATAAAAATGTATTATAAAATTATTTGTTTTAATTTGATGAGAAATGGGCTATTGCTTTCTGGTCCTCTTTATACTTTTAATTATTAATTGATGTTCGATCATCAAAAATTCAAGTTATCTTTAGATATTCATCACTACTCTGAAATATTGCAACTACTGCACAGCAGGTGTTAGGATAAGTTTTATGTCAGCATTTTTTATAGGTAGAATATTTTGTCATCTAAGTTGATTTTCATTCTCTCATGATGATGACATTTGATGATGATGACATCTCTTGCATTTTTGTGAGTAATTTCTCTGTCAACATTAATTTCACACATTATTTCACAACATTAATTCTCTTTAATTGAATTTCAATTTCTTTTAATTCAAAATTTTCTGCGAGATTAATATCACTGAGAGAGACAAGGTGATGACAGATACTTTTACCCAGTTAATTAGTAGTCTCATTCCTTTCAGTTTCAATAAGTACAGAAATCCATTGCATCATACAGGACATTTTTGTCCAGTTATGTCAAGTAAGAGATGAATATTAGTGAAGTGTTTATGGCAGTCTTGTTGTGTTCCCTCAGTATAATCATTTTAAATTATTATGCCTTTGGTCTTTGTGGTTAGTAAAATGTATATGTTTAGAACTGCATGGATTACAGAAATTCCCACTTATAATTTAAGAGTGCTTCTCACTCCAATTTTTTGTTATATTTTTTCCTCATTGTACAGTTTGAGAAATATACCAAGAACTTTGCTGATTCATCTGTATGTATGTGTACAAAATATTTTATATACACATTATCTATTTGTTATATTATTTAAAAAATAGGAGGCACAGAAATTATCATTAAATACTTTAAACAGAGCAGTAGCTAGGGTTTTCAGTGCCTGGTGACAACTGAAGATTTTATGCCCCCTTCTGTGTACCAAGAATGGAAAACATTTCATTTTAAAATTTTGTAACATCAATGTGTCATCTCCTGGATGCTGCGCCCAGGGACAGATGTCCCCTGTTGCTCCCCCCCAGCTATGCCACTGATTTTAATTTATTTATGTTAAAGTATAATCCTTAATCTTCGTAAAATCCATAAACATACGAGAGTAAGTTGAAAAATAAGTTTCCCCTGTCGACTGTGGTCAGAGTTGTGTATGAAAGTCAAAAAATAGAATGAGACATTAAAGATATGACATACCTTTATTTTATTATTCTCACACGAGTACATTGAGACATTTGTCATATCGCTTGATAAACTTCAAAAAGTCCTCCAAGAAAAATTCAGGGCTTTTCATATGGAAGAAGCGTTGAACGGCTATGGGCGAAAGACGGCACAGTAGGAAAATTCGCAAGTCACCGATACACCATTGGGTAGAGGTCGCTGCAAATCAAGCAGATGCCGCTGTTGCAGTGCTTGCGCAAAGCATTTGCCTCTCGTTTGAGCCTCTCTCTACCAGCCTCTCGTTTGAGCCCCGGTAGGTATGGAGAGAAGGTGCGTTTTGAATTCGTGGTCAAAGGAGGAAGTGAGAGCGGTTATCCGCTATGAATGGGCACATGGAGTATCAGGAACAGAAATTTATAATCGCCTCGTGGAAGTCTATGGGCCAGGTGTGATGTCGAAGCAAATGGTGCGGAGATGGTGTCGCACATTCAGTGATGGACGTCAGCAAGCGGAGGACATATCGACAGCTGAACGGACGCGCACGGCCACTACAGATGCAAATGTCAGGAAGGTGGATGACACGATTAGAGGGAACCGGCGTATCACCATCGATGAAGTAGCGGAAGAACTTGGAATCTCACATGAGCGAGCTCAAAACATCATCCATGACATTCTTCGATACAGAAAAGTGTCAGCACGATGGGTGCCCCGACAATTGACCTCGACACACAAGGAACAACGCATGGAGGTCAGCCTGGAACATCTTGTGCGTTACTATGAAGATGGCAATGACTTTCCGTTTCGGATTGTGACGGGGGATGAAAAAACGTGGGTCCACCATTTCACGCCAGAATCGAACGCCGCATCTTTGGAGTGGAAACATCCGTCATCACCTGTCCGAAAGAAGTTAATGACAACTCCCTCTGCAGGTAAAGTGCTCCTCACAGTTTTCTGGGACGCCCAAGGAGTTTTGTTGCTGGACTTTTTGGAGGTTGGAACCATCAATGCTACGTGCTACTGTGACACCCTGTCGAAATTGAAAAAGGCGATTCGGAAAAAGCGGCCTGGCCTTCTCACATCTGGCGTTCTGCTGTTGGATGGCAATGCCAGACCATATTCGGCGACGGCAACGCAAAACCATATTGCAGCTCTTGGTTGGGAGCGCCTACACCATTCGCCATACAGTCCTGATCTCGCACCAAGCGATTTCCATTTGTTTCCGGCTTTGAAGAAAAATCTTGGGGAAAGGCGCTTTGGAAGCAATACTGAAGTGAAACAAGCCGTTCAACGCTTCTTCCATATGCAAAGCCCTGATTTTTTCCTGGAGGGCTTTTTGAAGCTTATCAAGCGATATGACAAATGTCTCAATGTACTTGGTACCTATGTGGAAAAATAAAGGTATGTCATATTTTTAATGTGTCATTCTATTTTTTGACTTTCATGCACAACTCTGACCACAGTCGACAGGGGAAACTTATTTTTCAACTTACCCTCGTATTAATAATAAATAAAGTTCTATAGAGACATAAGTTAGATATTAGATTGGGACTTCCATCAGGGTTGCTATGCTACCTGGAAAATAGGAAAAAGTCAGGGAATTCGAAAATTGACCAAAAAATTCAGGGAAAAGTCGGGTATTCTTAATAAATTTAAAAGTATTTAAATTTATTAAGAAATTTAATTAGTCAAAATCTGGAAAAGTCGGGGAATTTCATACAGCAATCTGCCCCAAAAATGTGTGTTTTGCGCCGACGCTGGAAGCGATTACTTTCTTGCCGCGTGTCAGCATCATTCGGGCAGCTGGCATAGAGCCAGTTTCCGCAGCTCTGTCTTTTAGAAAGGTAAAGCAAGTTTCCAGTAATTTTGGTTTCCAGTAACCTTGAGAATCAAGAGACTCGCATGTGCAGTGAAGTTGAACTAAAGAAAATACGTAGTGTTATATAAATCAAAATCGGTTTAAAATCATAGTATACGGTACCATGGAGGTTAGAATAGCCTTCATGTATTTTATTCTGACCTCCATATATGGCACACACAGGATTTGTCGACATTATGATGACCAGTAAATGGGTCATTTTGGTGTTGGCGGCAATTTTCAAAATTGTGCCAAGGCCGTAGCGTATAGTAGGATTTTACCGCAGAATCTTTTAAACATTTTATTTATTTATTTTTCCTTTTTAATAAATGTCTTTTTTGCCATTTTGCTGTGAAATAAAAAAATAGTAATCAGTCATCTAGGCTAACCATTTAATATAATTATATTCGCCAGAATATCATCGATTATTGTAATTCAGTTTTTAATTATTTTAATGTTATTCATATCATTTAATGTTGCTTCTTCCTTTTAAATTTATTTATTATTAGTAAATCATACTTTCAAATTTCAGGAAAGGAAATTTTCTCTGGCATAATCCTGAAATTAATTCTAGCAGTATGATGACATAACATGACAAAATTTAATGCACATATTTTTTTCTAATGTATACTGCTAAATAAATGTAAAATACCTGAATTTATTTTTAAATATCATTAAATAGATGTCTTTCTTTTTTTTGGCTGCAAAAAAAAAGACATTTTTTAATCCAGATTTTACAGATTCTAATTTTAATCTTGAGTGGAGAAAATAACTATTACAGTTAAAATATTAATATTTTGGGGATTATTATATAAATCATATGTAATTGTCAAATTTTGGGGGTCTTAAATGGTACCGTAATTAATTTACCTCTTAGCACAGCCAAATGCATTACTCAGATAGACTGGAATTTTCTTAAAATACACTTGGAAAACCTGGGAAAGTCGGGGAATTTCATTCTCCTGTTTGAGTGGCAACCCTGTTCCATGATCATTGGAAAAAATCTTAAAATACACCTGGAAAACCTGGAAAAGTCAGGGAATTTCATTCTCCTGTTTGAGTGGCAACCCTGTTCCATGATCATTGGAAAAAAGAACATAATGCCTCAATTCATTTTATGCAATTTAAGGGCACATCAGAATAGCTATCTCCATAAATTATTTAGCTAAATATTAAGAAAATAAAGTAATATTTTTCTACTTCCTCCCTCCTTCTTCTCAGCTTTATAGTTTGGTAACTGGAAAGCTGAGAATATATTTATCAGTTTTCTATATTACACTTTTAGAAATCATATTTATGTTTTTGCTATGTGATATATATTTTATTTTATTTTAGGCAAGCAAAACAGCAGAAGAAACCTGTTATGAAAAGGCTCATAGAACCTAAAAAGTAAGCAACTGATATGATTCAAAACCAATTTTAAGTTAATATTAATTGTAAATTTAAGTTATGGACATTTATAACCATTGAACTGAACTATATTATTTGCAAGAAATTTTATCGGAGATGAGAGAAATGATACCGATTTTGATTAGAGTGTTTCATAAGTCCCTGTATTGCTGATGGTTAAAAACTATATTGCATTGTGAAAAGTCATGTATCATGGTAATGATTTTAATTCTGAGAATTAAGAAAAATATTTTTTACTTTATGTTTTACACCATTCAGTGAAAGCTGTTTATTTCAAATATTCTGTCCTGTATGACATTGTACCTTCACACTGATCAAGGTGTGTATGTTAATTTATGGTTCTAAAACATACAAAAATTAGGTTGTATTATCCTTTAGCTGTGCACATCTCCAGATTTCTTCCCTCAAGAACTTGTTTTCTCTTCCCAAAACAAAACTTTCTTTGGATATCTTCATCTGACACTGAAGAAGACATCCGATGCTGAAGAACTGTGACAGCAGTTTTTCGAACTTTGCTGGAAACATGCTTGATCCAAAAAACTTAAAACATCTGCTTTTCAAGCAGTTGCAGAAACAGTTCTATAGAAGTTTTCTTTTATTATCTGATTATTTCCTTGCTTGCACTAATGTAGGAAGATTGCAATATACAACAGTGTAAGTTTTCAGGCTTTATAATGAAAGGAGGGAAAATCATTTAATTATTATTATTAATAATTAATGGTATTATTGTGCATTTATTTTTAGTTTGTTCTGTACATTTTTTATACTTTTTTAATTTATTAATAATTTTTATGTTTGTTTATTTAATTAGTTTATTATTTTCTAATATTTGTAAGCCTGTGTAAATACTTATTGTAATTATGGAGATAGCTGAAGTAGAAATCTAAATGTATAGTCTGTTCAAGGTAATTGGGATTCTGCCATTGAAATTGACAAATTGTGCCATAGAAATTGATGCTGTCCAAGAATTTTTTGCCAATTTAGGGACATTTTGAAAATTTCTAGAAAATTTGAAGAGCCTAGGGCTGATTTCACAGAGTGTTTTATCTGTGTTGATACCTGATGCCCACTTCTCCAGATTTTATTCTGTTTCTTCCTTTAGCAGTTTTTCTTCAGTTATCAAAATTCTGAGTATAAAATATAAAAGAGTTTTTATATTTATACAGGAGCTCTTTGACCATTTGACTGTAGACTGTGGGGATAATCAGGCATACAGATACCTATGGCTTTTACCTATAATTCTATAAAGCTGTAGATAAATTGTTTGAACTAAAAATAAGCACAAATAATACAAATGGAACAAGTGTTGTCATGTAGGGACACTGAAGAGGAATTTGTCGATCCCTTCCAATTCATATTAATTTCATAGATGGCCGAAAAGACACGAAGCTCTTTCAAGCTAGAGATTTTCTTCTTCATGCAGGAGTTGGAGATCTCTTCTAAAACTTTTACTATCTTGATTGCAAGATTTAGTTTCTCCTCTGTTGTTTTAGCTGTTCTGTAGTCATAGCATTCAGGATTTTCTTAACTGCTGCAAAGATTCTTTTTTTATTAATAATTGAAGTAAGTGATCATGATATTACTGTTGCTGCTTTCTTAGTGAGTGCATCACGATAATTTCTTTTCATGGGAATTTCATTTCCTGCTTGCTTTCCAGTGCTTACTAGAAAAGGAAAATCTGACTTTTCAAACTTGGTTAGAATTTGCTTCTGCAACACTAGTTGAGAATTTCACTGATTGAATCTTTGTTGTTGTCATAGCTTATATTTTTTGTATTCTTTATAACCTATGTAGGATGCAGAATCTTACTTGCTGAAAAAAAAAAAAATTGCTCTTTGGGGCCTAGCTTGCAGTTTGAACTTCTGTGTTCTTGGGAACACTTAACACACCTTTATTAAAGCAGAGGTGTTGTGAATGTCCATATCTAAGATGCCTAAGGCACCCAGTTGGCTTACTTGATGGTCAGTACTTCACTACATTAACACGGATGCTCATAATATATTGTAGGTGTTAATCACATAATCCTCATATATATTTTAAATTTTTATACTTAAATTTTTATTTTCATTCTTGGACATATTATTTACATATCTATGTTGCAAAACATAAACATAATATACTTGCTTTATATTATATCTTAGATTTCTGTCATATATTGTTATATCATAATTCTCTTCAACTTTGTAAAAGGAACATTGTTCAAGTTTAAAATAAAATAAAAAATAATTTGTATTTTAAAATAAAACAATTTAAATTGAGGGTAAATTATTTTAACAAAGTTCTTCTTTTCAGTGAACAACAATCTGACATACAGTTAGCAAAGGCATTATCTTTGTCATTGGATGAAGAAAACAAAAAGCAGCATAGACCTTGTGAAGATGATATTATTCCAATAACAGCAGTATTAAAAGCACCTGATGATTCTCAAAATCCTGGGAGAAAGGCAAAAAAATGCAATAGAATTGTGTAAGTTTATGTAAAATGTAAGAGGTTGATTTCTAAAATCATAAAGAACAAAAACAGAAAATATTATAATATCTTGAAATTAATTGTATAATTTGATTAAAAGTAATTTATGTAAATGTATATACCAGGGGTGGTAAATCTTCATGATGATAGGAGCCACATGGTCGAGTTCATAAAATTTTGAGAGCCCCAAATTCAGATTTACATTATTTGAAAAATAATGAGACAGGTTTCTGAATAGAAAGAAACTGCTTAAGGTAAATTAATGAGAATTTTCCTTTTTTATGTAATACTTATGGTTATATATAAATATAAATAAATAAACCTTATTTCTCTTGATCTGCATTTAAAAAAAGTATGCTCCAACAAAATATAAATGTAAAATTATTCTATGATTCGGCTGCTTATTTCAGGTATAAAATCAAGCATTTTCTTCTGGTTTATATTATTTCTTTCCATTTATAACAGTAAATAACATAGTGGAAATAAACTGATATCAGAAGAATATGTATTTGTCTTCTTTTGTAAAATAAGAAGTTTTTCATTAAGAGAATAATAAGAAGTGAAAAATAAATCACTAATTTTAAAAACGGGTTGAGTAATTTAAATTTATTTTAAACTTATACACTCTGCTTTATAAAGAATAAAATAATTAATACTGGACAGTGTACATTGTAGAGAAACTGCTATTTGATAAAGAAAAATCATTTTAAAATAATCTATGAACATTTTTACCTTTTCTCGCACAATTAACATGAGCACCAACATACTGAGATCAAATCTAATTATAAATAGGTGAATTAATTAATTAATTAGAGGCAAATAGGAGTTTAAGTTACATTTGTTTTTTGTAATATTCAAATTCTCAGATCACAAGAATCTTCAGAAGAATTATAAATTCCAAACCTCGAATCTGAGAACTTCATCATTCGAATATTTTAAATCCTAACCCTAAAAATCATCAACTTTTTAACTGAAAACTTTGGAATAGTAGCTTTGCGGATGCAAATTATAGAATATTTTGCTTAAAAAGAATGGGATTGCAATTTTAACAGTATCTGAATCATCAGTATGAGTCATGATCATATTAAGTGCTGTGTTGTTTTAATATGACGACCAGAAATCTGCCAGAATTTTTAAATAATCAGGAAGCTAAATGTGATTAACAATTCTTAAAACTATCCTCCTAAACTAAATTGTCTCGATAATTTTGGTCATAGGTTACTAATAAATCTAGCAATTCACATTGGAATATATAAATGCTGCATAGTGCACATGTTCCAATTGTCTATCAGTCGAACCTTTCAATTATGGCTGTTGAATTTTGAGCTCTTTTTCATATAAAGGTTAATTTAGAATATGGTATTTGGAAAACATATTTGTGACTACTGTAATGACTTTATTTCACAAATACAGATATAATATAAAAGTTTAAATTTCTATGCCCTTCATTGACGCCCAATATCATATCATCTACACAATTCTTTCTGAAGTTTTTGTGTGTGCTACCATTTTACTTTGACTTTTGGTCCAGTAAAGACAGCTTATTGTCTCTTCTTAAAATTGTAAATAAAATAATTTAGAAAATTTTAATTAAATCTTTTTAATTTAATCATCAGCCTGGCGGTTACATAACCTGTGGACAGAAAATAAACCTGTGCAGCTTACAGAAAATCAGAAACAATAGTTAAACTAAAATTTGAATATTAATTACAAGGTAAGGTGCTCCAACAAGCTTTGGATCAAGCCTTCAAACTTTCACAAGCAATTATGGCTAGCAAAGCTAGGACAAAATAAACAGCATAGTCACTGGATGCAGTAATAGCTAAGACAATTAGGAATCCAAAACCTTCATCTTGAACTCTGTGTTTAAACACATTAACTAATTTGCATCTTGATGGGATGCAAAAGTGAAAGTAAAGCCAAATTTTTAAAATTATTTGCAAGTGATAACATAGAGTGATCAGTTGTGCCTCTCATGAGCACTACATTATGCACTGTAAGCCTTGTGGAAGTGAGAGTAAATACACCTTGTCTCTCATATATCCCCAAGAAAAAACTGCAAGGCTAAAAATTATTTTAAACGCATTGCATTTGGTAAAGGCACATAAAGTGTTTACCTGCTGAAAACTTAGTACATATTTCAATGTGGCAAGTGCTTCATCTACGAAAATGAAACATGACTTCATGAATGAGCAATTTCATCAATGAACTTGATCAATCTGCCCATGAAATCATCTACTCGTAAGTATAAGCTGAACTGTCACCATTTGGCTTGTCCATAGTTTTTAGTTAATTAGATTCAGCGAGGTTATTTGAATATGGCAAAGCTGGGAGTCCTATGTGCCAAGAGGAGGTATGGCTTCATGAGAACTGAGTTGTATTTATTTTACACGTGAGAAAAACCATGAAAACCAACCATGTACCTATCCCATTTGCCTCGAATGGAACTAAACCAGGTCAAATTACCAATGTTCAGCAGTCTTAAACACTTGGCCACTGGCATGGCATTAAATTTGTAATATTTGAACTTCAGGAGCATCTATAGCACATGCCATAATTCTGCTTATGCCACATTTACATATCTCTTGACATGATGCACAGACTTGTTGGGGATTCAAGTCTAAATTTGCTAAATATTTTCTGTCATTTTATTATTGACTTGTGATTTCCATAAGCAAGCATCTTCTTAAACTGTTTTATCCATTTAGAATGCTATGATAGTGAGATGCTTCTTTAGCAAATACACAGTCCAGTCACATTAATGTGACCATCTGTCAAAAGCCAGAATAACCACCTTTCGCAGAGCGGACTGCTGCGAGACGTGCAGGAAGAGAGTCACATAGGTCCCTGAAGGTGTTCTCTGGGATGTTGAGCCATGCCGACTCTAATGCCGTGGCCAGCTGCGCTAGATTACGCGGTTGAGGATCCATGGTGCGAACAACTCGATCGAGATGGTCCCACAGATGCTCGATTGGGTTTAAGTCAGGTGAGTTTGCTGGCCAGGGGAGGACGGTAAACTCATCCTGGTGCTCTTCGAACCACGCACGTACACTGGCAGCTGTATGGCACCTCGCATTGTCCTGCTGGAAGATGCCATCATCCTGAGGAAAAACAATGCGCATGTAGGGGTGAACATGGTCCGCAAGGACAGATGCGTACTTGTATTGATCCATTGTGCCTTCCACAATGATCAGTGAACCTAGAGAATGCCAGGAAAACATTCCCCAGACCATAATGCTCCCGCCTCCAGCTTGGACCGTTCCGGCAATGGTTGCAGGGTGGTTCCTTTCAGAGGTTTCACGCCTTATACGCCAACGTCCATCTGTCCGATGGAGCATAAAACGCGATTCATCCGAAAACGCAACCTGTCGCCACTCAGTGGACGTCCAGCTGCTGTACTGGCGTGCAAATTCTAGCCTTCGCCGTCGATGAACAGCAGTCAGCATAGGTGCACGAACCAGGCGTCTGCTTCGGAGGCCCAGACGCAGCAATGTTCGCTGAATAGTACTTTGGGAGACACTTTTGGTAGCCCCTTGGTTCATTTTGGTGGTCAGTTGCTCAACGGTAGCCCGTCTATCTGCCCGAACGCATCTCCGCAACCGTCGTTCGCCTCTGTCATCTATGGCCCGTGGTGCACCACATTTGCCACGTCGCTGATTTTGGACAGTCCCATTTTGCCATGCACGGTACACTTTTACCACGGCGGCACGCGAACAGTTCACAAACTCAGCCGTTTCGGAAATGCTTCCACCCTTGGCCCGAAAGCCAATGATCATGCCCTTTTGGAAGTCGGATAAATCGCTTCGTTTCTGCATTACGCCAACGATTGAAATGTTTTCCGAAGCCCTCACACACCCTTTATATACGCTCAACTGCACTGTGCTGCCACCTGCCTTCTGTGATTGGTTATTTAACTCTGACATGGAAAGTACGTGGTGGTCACATTAATGTGACTGGACTGTGTATGATCCAGAAATATTTCTGAGTACCAGTTGCAAATGAAGTTTTTGTATGTATTAGCACACAAGAAATTTTTCTATAGCTGAATTTCTTTAGCCATTTAGAATATCATCGCCTCTAGTGAGTTTTTCGGTGTTTTCAAATGAAGGCTAGAAAGTTAACCTTTCATTTTGTACCTGTATCTGTAATACAAATTTATTATAAAACTTACAAGTATGTTTTCATTTTGTATCATTCATCTTGAATTTTTGTGTATATTTGTCAAATTATGTAGAGAAAATTCATCTCAATATTCAGAGTTTATGTATATACCTAACTAAATTTCTTTTGTACTTTTATTATAACTATAAATGTATTTTTTTAAAATAATATCCTTAAATTTATTTTCCCCTAAATCCAGATTTGCTTAATTACTTTAAATTACTAGTGATTACTTTTAATATTAAAACATCTATGCATAGCTCTCAATAACAACAGCTCTAAGCTAAGTGTTTAGTGCAACTGAAAGGCAGAATCGATGGGATAATAATTCGTGTATAGGAAAATTTGTTTTCACATTCCTACTGTAATTTCTCATAGAAAGTGCTTTTCAGATAGATATCTGATTCAGCACCTTACTAGTCATGTATGTTTTTCGATGTATTATGAAAGATTTATTATAAATTTGTTACAGGAAATCCTGTATTAATTCCCTAATGGTGAGATAGGGTGCATACATTTGTGTTATTTGAAGCTGAAGGTTTGAGGTAAAAGTAAGTGTCTCTGAGTACTCTAGAGAACAGCAGTTTGGAGTGGCAAGTGTTTGGAATGAAGTCTGTGACTTTAGAAATGAAAGATTATGCTTCAGAACTGAAAGTTTACAGCTGAAGAAAACTAAATTCCAAGAAAGTGCATTGTGTGACATTTGTTTTGATCACACAGTAAATCATACTGCAGTGTTCTGTTGGGTTCCTAAGCTTTCGTGAAAGATATGTTAGACATACAGGATGACTGAAGATTATTAACATTAAAAACACACTGATATCAGAACTGGTAATAAACATAAAATTAGGAATAGGGCAACCACTGCAGCTGCACTGCGTGACAGAAAAAAAAAATTTCAGAGGTACCAAGTGAGAAAAAGCTGAGCATTGGTCCTAATCTAATGCAATATTTGTTGCAGGCTAGAAAGAAAGAAGTTCATCAAATAAAATGTGGAAAATATTATAAACTAAAAAGATTTAACCATCATTAGTATGCCATATATTGAGAGACATTTTGAAGAAGACAAAAGTTTGTTTCCAGTTGGCCCTTCATGTCTTGATACAATGTAATTCCAACAAAAATTTTATGATGAAAGTGATAAATTGCTACCCCAAATAATGGCAACTGATGAAACCAGAATCAAAATCATTGTCAATCAAATGGAGAAGTTCATTCTTCCTACTTAAAATTTCAACATTTTCAACCATTCGCGAAATCAGTGGGGATCTTTGCCTTTTGATTACTGAGGGAATTATCACAAAAGATAGAGTTTTATGTTGAAAAATTGAAACTGTAGCATATTACTGTGAGTAGTTGTGAAAACTTTGAAGAAAATTGCATAAAAATGACCTGAATTATTTAGGGATGGGGAATTAGTTTTGAAGGACACTCGCATGTGAGAAAGTTGTAATGGTCTTCTAAACAACTGTGAAAAGGAAGGCTTAACTCACCAATTATAAAATTCCAAGATTTTAAATTCATTCCCAAACTGAAAGAGCAGCTTCAGCTCCTTGAAAGAGAGCTTCAGCAGTTATCCAAGCCATTCAAAGACTGAATAAAAGTCATACCTTTGAAGGAATTAAATCTTCCAAAACATTGGATTGCAACTGTTCTTGTGAAATCAGAGGATTACACTCAATAAATGTAAACACAAATTGCTTGAAATAAAATTAAAGCAAAAGAAGAAAAAAAAATAGAGAGCACTGTGTTTAAATTACCTTCGTATTTGTATATTTTGTGCTGTCCTGATGGCCATTATCTGTTGTAAAAGTAAGATAGCCATTATAATAATTGGCAAAAATGGAATTATTTATGGTTTGTTTGTAATTATGACATTAAATATGAGGAAATCAAATAAATTATTACATAAATATAATTTCAAATTAAATAAGTTATTTAACAAAAAAATGTATTATTGCATGGTATCTATTCCTCAACCCAGTCATATTTTGTAAATTAAACTACTGTGTGTTGTAAACAAATCATATTTAAAAAGCCGAAGGACCACAAGTGACTCACGAATGCAGTTTAGCTGTCACAGAACCACATTGTGGCTTATTGGCCACAATTTGGACATGCCGTAAATATTTTATATTATATCATTCCTTTAAGCTTTCAACGATTATCTTCGTATGACGTCATCATGCGAAGATATCGTCTGAGATATTAATTAAAAACTCTGGATTAATTAAACCATCCATTTTAACTCCGAGATATTAATTAAACCATCCATTTCAACCGTTATCTTCATATGACTTTAATCGTCTGAGATATTAATTAAAAACTCTGAAAGCACTAATTTTCGCATTAATTTTTTCCGAATGGCAACAGTCTTGCGTGCTGGAGATAAAAATCTGCTTTATTTCGAAAAGTGTTCCACTGTTCACTTTCAAATTTTAGACTTTCTTAATAAAAAATTTGTTAAGTTTTATGAAATATGAAATAAAATAGCATTGCCAAACATTAAATATAATATTATTATATAAGGTCATATTCTGACATTGAAAAAAGCACGTGATTGCATGTGACGTCATTGTACGTCGAAAACTTTTTGTAAGTATCAGCATTTTAAATAAATAGCTAATTGACATAATGCCACGTTAATATTTTATTGATATTGAAAAAAAGTTGTTATGTTGTTAAATCATGACATATGTATACATATTAACCTGAAGTGCCAAAAGATTGTATTTCCTGGTCATGGCAACAAAAATATTTTTTACGAATTGGTTGTTGCTTCGATGGAAAGAATGAACTGATTTCATTAATATTGAAATGTTTTTATGCGGTTCTTTTTAGGTATACATAGAACTTATTTTACTTTGGCCACAGCCCGCTAATATATTTTAAAAAATTGTCACACCATTTTCTTCATTTTGTTGTTTAATTATAAAAAAAAAATTATGTTTGAAACATCTAAAACTTCTTCATTTACTCAAAGCTAAGCTGTTGTAATATATATATAACAAAATCCAAAAATAGAAAGTAGGACAATTTTTAGATTGTTTATGTATTATATTATTGTTTATTAATATTTATATATATATATATATATATTGTACCTTTTGAAAATTACAATCTCCCCATAATAAGTATCAAACATAAACCTGAATTTTATTTAAAAAAGAATTTTGTTTATGTATTATATTATTGTTTATCAATAATATTTTTTTATATATGTATATTGTACATTTTCAAAATTACAATCTCCCTATAATAAGTATAAATCATAAACCTGAATTTTATTTTAAAAAGTATTCAGTTGCTTTAACTTTTTAAAATATATATCCTCCTCCTCTTCTAATCTTTTCTTTTTTCCTTTTCTCCATATGCAGCTCTGTGATGCAATTTGTTCAATTGTTTTTACTGCTTTCTATTTATGATCTTTTTAAAATCGCAAATTTAATTGTCTTTTTTGGAGATATAAATAGTGGGGGAAAATGTACTGACAAAAGTTACAAGTAGAGAAGAACTCTACAATCCAGTTCACCTCTATGCAAATACAAATGCCATTTTAAATATCATGGGAAAGAAAATATTTTAGAATGAAGTTCTCATTTTATTGTAATAATGAAAATATCAGTTTTTACTGTATTACTGTACTGCATTACTGATAAAAAAAAATTCTGTCTTATATGAATGTAGATTGGATCCAAAAGTTATGTATATGTCATGAAAAAAGTCAAAGTTTGTATTGTGGTATGTCTTCTGTTGCAAGGATTAATTCCGTTAATTTAACTTTATGCTGTAGATTTTTATAGGAGTGTATCTGTCATTTAAGATGAGCAATCAGTTTTCTAATATTTTACAAAATTGGGTTTTATTTTTAAAAGTACAACAAAGCATTAAATGCAATTTATTGTTGCTTTAATGCCCTATGACATTACTATTTTGCGTTTTAGAAAAGAAACTCCTTTACTACTGCTTAGAACTGAAGAGGAAAGAAGAAAAATTTTGGAAGAAAAAGTTGATGCTATTGTTAATCCTTTGGTATATCACTTTACTATAACTCCTTGGATGTAGTTTTTTAGTACTTTAGGTTAGAAAATTTTTATGTCAGATTATGTTTTGAGTTTATTTTAAAAAATTAAAACTTGTAAATGGCATTATTTTTCCCTATAAGCTATATTAAATCTTCTGTTCTTAATTTAGTAAAATGTTGATAAATGTAGCTATTTCTTTTTCTTCACTGTGTAATATAAGCTATCCCCTTCCTCCATGAATTCTTTAGTTGTGTATGTGTACCACAAGAAAGAATTCTTGAAATATTTTCAATGCTTCTTTTCTTGCCAATGTCATTCTTTTATTTTTGAGAAATATTTCACTATCATTCTTAAACATTACAGTTTTCAACAAAATATGTGTTTGGTATTATAACAAATTGGTCGCAAGCTGTATCTTTTTATAATTTTATTGACTTACGAAAAGCTTAATTGACTTTATAAAAAGATTAAGCAGAGTTTTGTGTTTATGTTATAATGAAAGAACCCCCTGTCTCCCCCTTTTTTACCCCTCAAATGTGTTATTTTAAAAGTAATTTTATTGGAATTATATATAAGTTATGTCTTTCCAAAATCATTGATGCTTGAAATTCGTAACTAATACTAGTACAGAAATTTCTAGCAAATTTCTCAAAGGCTTAAATTAACATTTAATAGATAAACACTTATATTTAATTTTGTTTTAAATATGTAAATGGTTCATTACTTATTTATCTACAATATTTTAAGCACATTAGTTTAAAATTTTATTTTCATCACATTTAAAAGCATTTTAATAAACAAAATTTTCTTCCCATCTTTGTTTATACACATACATATATGTGTAATAATTTGAATTGATACGTTAAACAAAGGGCAGAATAAGTTTAAAACCAAAACCCAGATATGCACTAAAAGCTGAATTAATTTGGTGGCAGTATTTATTAAATTTACATTTTAAAAAAAACCAAAATTATAGTCAACATTGGAATAATGAATTGGTACTAAAGTTTTTTTTTTTTCCCTCAAATTTTAAATCCTATTGTGAAAGAAGCAAGTAAATGAGACCTGTTTCAAAACCCCCAGATGAACCTGCATTATGTAAAAATGAAGTTCATATAAAAATTATGACAATAGATAGGTGCAAAAAATGTCATAAATAATGATGAAAGGATTTTATATCTCTTCATCTTTGCATCTTCATGGGGGAAGGGGGGTTTGCAATAAGAGAAGTTAAAATTTCATTCTGAACTGACAAGAAAAATATGAAATTAATTTTAATCAGAATTATTCACTTAAAATAGTCTAAATTAATTAAAAGCAGTGTGTGTATCCATCAGTCCAACCCCTACAAGTATGAATAGAAAAAGCACTTTGCCTGAATAAAGAAGTTTATAATAAAATGAAAGGCAGTGCAAAGAACTATTCAAAAAAATCTATTAAATTATGTATGAAATGTGCAGTACACAACAACAAGGCAAAGCAAAAATATTATAATTTGTAACAAAGGCAAGTAATTTCATCAGAAATATAATGCAATTAAGAAAGTTAAAAACAAAGTTTTATATTGAGGACAATAACCTTAATAATTGTTATAAAAAATCTTAATGAGATAAAAGTCTTTAAGATAAGTATGTATGAGCACAAATTATGCAAATAAATGAAGAATTAAAATAAATAAAGGTATTTGATATACAGGATGAATTTTTTAAACCCGAACATTTGCAAACTGTGAAGTGATATTTCTCTCTCTCTCTCTCTTTTGTGTGTGTGTGTGTGTGTGGTAATTGATTAAGTAATCTACAAAATATATCTTTATTAATAAATTAAATGTTAAGCAGAATACTATGAAATAAAAACTGTTGAAGTAAGATAAGTTTTAGTTAAAAAAAAAAAAACCTTTTTATTTCAAAAGTTGTTATTCTTAATACAAATATATTGTTCAATTTATTATTCTAAATGCAAAATTGGTTTCTGGTTTATTAATTACTTATGTTTCTGATGAAACTACTTACTTGCCATGTTACAATATTTAAATTTTGTTTTTCTTTTCGCACATTTCATAAATAATTTAATGTTTTTTTAATAATTCTCTGCACTGCTTTTTCACTTTCATTTTGTCATAAACTTCTTAATTAACCAAGGGTCCTTTTCCATTCTAATCTGTAGAAGATGAACATATTTATTTAATTAGTGTAGAGGGGCTTTGTCCCTGAAGGACTTGTTTTCATATTGCGATTTTGCGTCGGTTCACTCTGAATGCCCATTTCACTTTTAAAATTGTTGTCACTAAATATTATCGCCCTGTATTAAATTTGAAGAAATTAAATAATGAAGAATCTGCATAAATGTATGTATGTTTCTCGCATTGTGATAAAATGACAGTACGTAGAGCCATCCAATTTTGAATGATGTAATCCTACTGAGAATATGGGCGTCTGGAAGCCGAAATTTGGAATTTGTTTTATTATCATTTTCATATTTTGTAAAACTTTAACGAATTTTTAATTAACAAACTCAAGGATTTCAAAGTGAGCAATGGCAACGTTGTACAAAAAAAAAAAACGTTTTTATCTCCAGGGCGTGAGACTGTGTATCGGAAATTCTAAAGATGTGTTCAATTTAAAATTATTATTTTATCTTCAACTTAATTATATGGTTTAAGTACAAAGAACATGATATTTAATAAATAAAGGTAACACACAAAATGTTAAAAAATGCCCCTTTGGACCTAATTTAAAATCTGAAACCTTTCAGATTTTTTTTATTACTATTTATATTGTTTTAAATTTATATTTTTGTTTTAAAATAAGTATTGCATTTTATGTGACTTTTTCTGTTTAGAAACAGGATTTTCCTTTTGCTCCTTTTGTTGCACCAAGACCCTAATGAAAATATAACACGAGATATGAAATCCTTATGCCTGTATTCATTACATGTTTTGCACTTTCCTATTTTTAAATGAATTTTGTTTTTATATAATGTTGTTTCATCTAGAGATTTTGGAACAAGTCTCATTTATTAGTTATTTTTACAATAGCATTTAAGCATTTGAAAAAATATATAGCAATTAATTATTCCAATGGTGAATATGATTTAAATTTAATAAATATAAATTGTTGCATGTGTACAGGCTCGCAATAGATTGAATGCAAACACCTTCAATGATAGGTTTATAAAATTTATTTTATCAAAATAAACACTTCAGAAATCTGGAACTTTGCACAAAAAATAGTCATACAACTATTCACATTATCACAGAGTACAATTAATACTTCAAACTACTCAGAACGTTAATGACAATGGTATGCAAAATGCAGCTAACAACAACTGAGAGTAGATGATCTCTCCAGTTTTATATAGTCTTCATCCAGCCAGAGATATTTCTAGTACTTTCTGCTTCTTGAAATTGCTGGAAGGCAATATAAGGGTCGAATTACGGTTACAGCTAATATAGTGATCAATTACATTTATTAAATTACATTACCTATTAAGGTGATATAGGAACTGATCCAGATGGTCACCAAGTTTGGGGACTTTTGACGATTAAAAATTGTTGCCAAAACTGTTGCCAGCTTGGCGATATCTCGCAAAATTACCGAAATACCCATTTACTGAATGTTAAGTGGATTTGTCCCTGTATTCTTACTTTTTTGAAATGCAGCAATTTCATATACAATTACACTAAAATCATCTATCTATGTGCAAAATTCGTAACAATATAAATATATATGTATATATATATATATATATTCATGGACGCACACAGAAATTCCTTATAATAATCCTCTGTAAATTGCAAGGCAAAATTCTATCTTTAATTTGCAATAATCCTTTAAAACGTTTCTATTTTAATTGGGTGTTTTTCCTTTTCATCCTAAAAAAAAGTAACTGCTTGTGATAAACCTCTCTAAACTGCTTCGTTTCAACATTAATTGAATCATATAATTCTTGCATCACATTAATAATGCAGGCATTTACACAATGCTGCAGCCACTAATTATTTCAGATTTGGGACGATAACTTATCATTAAGCAATAAGTATTAAATGTGAATTGTAGTTCTTCTAGAACAGGCACACTTGCTGCACCAAGTAATGTAAGGCTGCACATAGTAAAAAAATAAAGAAATGTTAAAATTGGTTTTGACTGCAGTTACTTCTTTATGCATCTACATATAAATTATTTCATGCATATATATGTGTATATGTAAAAAGATTAGAAACTAATAAATAATTAATAATACCTTAAGCATAATTAAAAATATTTTATTAATATATACTAATTTATTAATTATCAGTATCAGTAATACTTTTC